>CABEEJ010000040.1:336099-394445 GCA_901482245.1 Timema douglasi
GTGTGTGTGTGTGTGTGTGTGTGTGTGTGTGTGTGTGTGTGTGTGTGTGTGTGTGTGTGTGTGAGAGAGAAAGTGAGTAAGAGTGTATGAGAGAAAGAAAGAGAATGTGTGATAAACTGTATGAGACAGTGTGTGTGTGAGAAAGAAGGAGTAAAATTTTGGGAGATATATTATGTGAAAGAGAGAAAATGTGAGGGTGTGTGAAAGAGTTTGATAGAGAAAGTTAGTAAGGGAGTGATTAGTTTATAGAGAGTGAAAGACGCTTTAGAAAGAGTTTGAGATAGAGGGAGTTAGAGATAGAGAGAGTTTAAGAGAGTGCATTCAAGAGATAGAATATTTGAGAGAGAAATAACGTTTAAGCGAGTGAGAAAGCATTTGTGAGATAGAAAACGTTTTATAATGAGAGAGAGTTTGAGATAAAGCTTAAGAGAGAGAGTATAATAAAGATTATGTGAGAGAAATGGTGTGATATAGAGAGTATGTGAGGGTAGTGTGTGTGTGTGAGAGAGAGATAGAATTAGATAAGAGTTTTGTGTGTGTGTGTGTGTGTGTGTCAGATAGAGAATGTGAAAATATAGATATGGTACATAAAACGTTATAGTACTTTGAAATATCATTCCCTAAACATTAAGTATCAACATATAAATGTAACTGAAATTACTGTATTTGTAAAAATGTGAAAAGATATATGGGGCACATAAAACATGAGTTTTAAATATCATATCCTCAAAATTAAGCGCTAAAATGAAAATAGAGCTAGATTTATGTATTTGTATTGTGTTATTTTTTGCTAAAATGGACATCAAAACCAATTATTTGATGAACATCAAAACTCATAATTTGAAAAAAGATTTACAACAAAACTCATACTTAGATAGTTAAAATGGCAATTTTTAAATATTATTCAAGATCATTTTATCGTTTTTGAGTTTTTAATATATACCAAAACATATTTAAACATCATTTTATCATTAGCGAAACAAAACGTAGAAAATAATTTCACAAACTTAGTATCCTAACATTCTAATTTTGAATTATGCTCAATATTCATTAATTTATATGTGAATTTACGATAACAACATTACAATAAAAAATGTTTCACCAGTTTAGGCATCTCAATTTAGATGTGTTATGATCAGCATCCAAAGAGAAAGTTGTGATGTGTTCGGGCCAACAAATATAGACCGAGTTATTATTTTTTGACCAAAGAGATATATTTTATTAAGAGCCATGCAGCATGTAATGGTTTCCATGGTGATTAAACAAAGAATGAAAAATTCTTTTTGAAAATTGGGTTTTCGTGGAAACCACTATTTTTCTCCAAATTTCTGGATTCCTAATCGTTAACAGGAGTTGTTGTTTGTCAAAATCTGTTTAATCATTTCCTTGTAATTTCTATTACCGGAAACAGGCTTATCAAGATATATAAAAGATAGTGTACTAAGTAAGGCTGAGACCCTCAAATCTCTAAGGACATTTGAAAATTAAAGATAAAAAAAAGCTTTGTGTTTGAATTTTTTTTTATAGATAGGCTTATAGCTTACTAGTAGGAAATATCAATATAATTATAGGAAAAACCTAGTAACCAAATCCTAGACCATTAATTTATTAATGTAAACAAAGTTGGAAAGCTAAACATTTATGCTTGTATTTTTTAAGATTCAGATTCAAAGGTAAAATGAAGATTCGGATCCAACCCATCTCTAGCACACATTAAATTTGCTTGAATGGCCTCCACCACCCCCTCTGACAGTCAATCCTTTCAACAACAGATCATCTTATTTTTTAACAATGAATTTGTTATTTTATACATAGTAATAAAGAAAGACAGAAGAATCCTCAATGAAAAAAAAAAACTAAAAATGTTATCTATTATGAAAAAAAATCTTGGAATGAAAATAATTGCAGTCACCTAACATGATAAAAAATTAAGATAGTAGAAACTACAAAAAAACATTTTTTTAGAATGGAAACAAAAATCAATATTCAATCACAAAACATCCTCAATTTTTTTCATTCAAAGTTCTAACACTTCAACCTCTTCCTTTGCTTTCTGCACAACTATTTTTACTCCTAATTTCCTTATTTTGTTTGACCTTTGGCGATGAGTGAAGAATGACCACGAGAATGGGACATCTCTTGGATAGTTCAATCCCCTTCCTATTCAAAATTATGAGTAGTAATGTAATTTTGTATTGCTCGTTAATTTCTAAGTTTGTAGTTTATTGGAGTTTTATAAAAATCCTAAATACATTACAAATTCTGTTTCAATGTATTTTAAATTGATTTAAGAATGTTCGATGTTAAAAATTATATTGATATCTCCTGTTTATGACTTCAATCCGAGATTCTTACTCAAAAATAAGTTTTGGGTGTGGCCCTTACCTAATCCCTTTGAGGCATAAACTAATGTGAAATATTCTAAAAGACAGACTTTTCTAATATCATGTTTACATTAATTAATTAGCATTGACTGAAGATGAAAGTCAATGAATAATAGTATTCATTTTAAATGACTAAAGCTCGGTGCGGCAAGAGGCCATCACTCCCATTTTCAGTTTGCATCTGGATAAATATATGCACATTACCATAGCTAGCATTTCACTTAGTGAGAAGAAGCTTTATATTTTTCCAGTTTCTGATTCAAAATTAAAGTATATTCCAGTATTTCCAATCTCAAAAATAAAATAAAATATATTCCAGTATTTCCAGTCTCAAAAATAAAATCAAGTGTATTTCCAGTATTTCCTGTATTGGTAGTCGCCAAGCTAATAATTATGCTAATGAGTTAAGGAAAAGGGGAGAGAGCCAATTATTTTGGAAAAACCACCCTCAGTACAGCCGACCGGGAATCGAACACCAATCTGTCATCAGCAGTCTAGTCCAACGCAAGAGTGACGCCTTAGACCATGCAGCCACTGAAGCAGGTAGAGAAGGTTTTGAACTGATTAATATGATCAAAAGCATTTTGCAAAATATGGGGTGGAGCTAATGCCTTAAATCTTGGCCATTCGACCTTATATAACCTCTGCTCTCCTTGGGTTTGAAGGAATTTATCTCTGATTTGAAGACACCATCATGGTGAATTCCATTATCTCCAATCTGATTGTATTCGGCATTGCCATGAGGAGGATGGTGGAAGGAAATGAGGGAGGGACAAGGAAAAGATAAGACATGAGAAGAGCTGATTGGGTAAAGCTGAGAAGGGAACTGGTACTGCCCGACCAAGTAGAAAATGGAGACAATGTCAACATCAAGGTCAAGGAGTTGACGTCGGCCTTGCAGGATGCGATGAGGAAATCCATCCCGGTCATGAAAGGAGATACCAGGGTCGGGAATAGACTGTGGAATGACAGACTGCAGGGACTACGTACAAGGGTAAGAAGAACTCGCAAGAGGTATCATAGATGCAGGAACCCATTTGTCTGTGAGTTACTGCTGGAAATATATAGATAAATAAAGAAGGAGTTTGAGGAGGGCCTGAAAGAAGAGAAAAGAAAAAGCTGGGAGGAATATGTTAAAGTGAAGCTCCAGCAAGGACCCTGGGGAATTCCTTTTAAGATAGCGGCTGGGAAAATCAAACCACCAACGATGCTATCTACACTGAAGATAGAGGATGGCAGCACCACGACGAATTGGGAGGAATCTGCGGCGTTATTGATGGAGACATTGTTACCGGATGATGATGAGGAAGCAGATACGGAAGAACAGAGGGAGCTGAGAGGAGCCATGACCCTGGACAGGAATGACAATGAGGAGCCTGTGGAAGTGATTGGTCAGGACGAGGTGATCGGAACTATTGCTCGGATGGGGAAGAAGAAAGCACCTGGGCCGGATGGGATAGTGGTCGAGGTGCTGCAAAATACCGCAGACCTCATAGCCTCGCTCAGGGCAGAATCCCGAACATCTGGAAGCAGAGCGAGGTAATCATACTAAGCAAGGAGGAGGCCAGGGATCTGCTTCTTCCAAAGTCATATAGACCTATCTTCCTGCTAAACACGAGTGGGAAACTCCAGGAAAAAATACTGTGCGAAAGATTATTAAGGCACAGAACAGGAGTGGACATGCATCAACAGCAGTATGGCTTTCGAAGGGGTAGATCGACAGAGGATGCCATCTGTAGAGCAATGGAATTGATCGACTCAGCCGCTGACAGATATGTGGTGGGGATATTTGTAGACATCTCGGGGGCATTTGACAACCTATGGTGGCCGGCATTGTTCGGTCGGTTGAGAGAACTGCAGTGCCCAGGGCAGTTGTATAGAAGCTTGAAGGACTACTGCAGAAATAGGTATGCCACCCTGAGGTGTCAGAGTGCCAGTGTGCAGAAAAGATTGACGAAGGGATGTGCCCAGGGATCTGTCTGTGGGCCGATATTCTGGGATGTGGAGCTGGAGCCACGACTGCAAATGCTGGAGGAAATTCCCGAAATGCATGGGTTGGTCGCCTTCGCGGACGACCTTCTAATAGTGGTAGAAGGTAATTCAAGGAGGAGCCCGGAGGAAAGATCTAATCGAGTGCTAGACGGGCTAGTAAGGTGGTGCAAAATTGTCAAACTTAAGATGGCACTGGCGAAGATGACATTCATGCTGTTTAAGGGAAAAATGGTGCGGAATCCGGCAATAGAGGTTGAGGGGAAGAACTTGAGAAGGAGCCAAACGGTCAGATACCTGGGAGTCACTATTTATGAGAACAGAAACTTCACAGCACATATAAAGGAAGTGATGGGGGGAGCTCAGTGGTTCACTAATAAGATTATAAGCATCGGGCGGAGGAGGAACCACCTGTCCATGCGGACTATACCACCACACAATCCTTCTCTCTATTGTTGGCTATGGAGCGTGCGTCTGGGCGCACAGACTGAACAGCGTTGTGCTGGCTAGGGCTGTCCAGAGTATACAGAGGAATGTCCTTCTGAGACTTACGGGCGCCTACCGGACAGTGGCGACAGACGCACTGAACGTTGCTCTAGGTGCGTGGCCGTTGGACCTTCTAGTTAAGAAGAGGGCAATTGGGTACTGGAAGAGAAAGAACAACTGGGAGATGGTTAGGCTACTCACCTCACCCGAAGTTGAAACATCTGAAGACGTAGTATTTGCTCTGTTGAGGGAATGGCAGAGACGCAGGGAGAGCAGTGAAGGTGGTAGGCGGTCTTATCAACTCTTTACAAATGTGGTTGAAAGGATTGATAATGCACATCTGGAACCATCCCTGGGTCTGTTCCAATTCATCACGGGGAAGGGGCCGTAACCGGAATCCTTAAGGAAGATGGGATTGGTTGAAACTGATCGGTGTGAATGTGGTGAGATGGGTACCCCCGGAACACGTTGTGTTGGAATGTGCCCGTACACTCGATATAAGAAGACCTAACTAGCAGGAAGTGCAGGGGAGACTGATGGGTGATATCCTGAGAGATCCCGCCCATTGGAGGTTCCTAGATAAGCTGGCAGCGGAAGCTTCAGAAAGAGCCAAGATGGAATATGTAAGGGCACTGATAGAGAGACGAGGACTGGGACAGAGGCTAAACAGATGGAGGGCTAGAGAAGGAAAGGGGTAGAGACCAGTGACAGTGACGAGGACAGTGACATGGATAGTGACAAAGAAGGAGACAAGGACAATGAAAAATACGAGGACAGAAACACGGGAAGCGGGACTGAGACGGACGCAGGTGAGGTCTCAGCGGGGGAAATATAGGGAAAGGAGAAGGTTGTTTCTGTGGAATTAATGGCATACGACCTTCCATGAGGAACAAGGAGGGATGTCGAGAAGTGGCAAACACGAAGCCTTGTGGGACTGGCATACCAGTCGGCTGATGGATCCGGAGGTTACTGGGATAACCCTGTTATTTCCGAGGGATCATCATTCCAGCCGATCAATGGGAAAGATGAGGGGAAAGAAATGGGACGCATGGGGAAATCCTGTGACTGCAGATTCCTCTTCTTGGAAACAAGAAGATTAGGAATAGGTCTTGTAAGGGCCCTAGGCGTCAAGATGGAGATAGGCAGCTGCTTTGCAGCCCCATTGTACCATCTGGGCAATGGATATTCCCAGAGGGTTATAAGTTATTTAGGTTAGCTAGTTGTAAGTTTAGGATAATATTAGAATAGAATAGGATAGGATAGGGAAGGGAGGGTAATAGGAATGGGTAGGTTAGGAGAAACAATTTCAGGGAAGGTAATTAAGGAAGTGGTTTGCACTTATGTGTAGGTGGAGCGTCAACTCCGGTAGGGGCGCCTCCTCAGGTGGTGGATAGGGGGATGCTTGCAGCTGCTGGGCGCACCGTTGGACTGGGATGAGAATCCGGGTTTGATGGGGTGACCAGCGGAGGTGGGTACCGGGGAAGTAATATACCTGGGGCAGACCAACTGGTGAATGAAATTGTATCTCGGAGATAGGTACTATAGGAGCCAAAACCTGTTTAGACTAAATAAAATTGGATACTGTACAATAGTAGGAAATGTTTTTGATACTCTGTAAATAAGGCCTGGATTTAAAATTGTAAGATACCAGGCCAAATTAGATTGGTAATAAATAAAATAAACTCCAGATGGTAGTATGATACGTGAGAATGATAATGGTGGAAAGCAGATGAGACTTACAGTTTAACGTAGGTTCCGAACCACGGTTAGGGCCTGGCATTCCACACATACACAAAGCATGAATGCATACACTTAGTCAGAGGTGAAGGAAGGGTTTGGTAATCAGTTAAATATGTGTAAAGACTGGAATTTGAACCCTGGACCGCTAACACAGAAATCCCTAAGCCACCAGGTCCCCTAAATAGCTAAATATATATAAAGGAAGAATTGAAACCGTAAGGTTTCACCTGAGAGCACTATACAACTTTAATACAAATTAATGTGTTAGCATTTTTAACTAAAAGTATAATTTGATGACCTTTTATTTTTCAATCCAGATTTTTATTTAGTGAAATCTAATCATTTTATCAAACACAAATAAATATATTTTAAATCTAAATATTTAATTCAAAGATTGTTATAATATTCCTCATGTGGTGACAAAATGTGGTGGAAAATAGAAAAAAAGGATGGCTTCAATATGTACCATAATGAGACAATAAGGCTTACCTCATCTGGTTCTGGTAGAGAGAAGGTCACATTTAGTGGTTTCACATGCTTGCTTTTGTAGTTGTGCTCCAACAACAATGGTGTATAAAGAACATATTTCCATTGACGGCTTAATACAATCACGCCCTGTTGAAAATGTCATAACTAATATTGTGTTTTGTTTTAGGTTAACTTCTATTTTATACAATGCTATTGATTTTAGGTATAACTAGAAATCGGTGAGTATTTAAATTTAGAACTTTGAGCCGAGCTTTAAATAAATTTTTTACTCAAGCTCAACCTATTTATAGGTTCAGTAATTGTGTGCCATTTGTAAAATACTATTTCTTTGCCGTCTATTGTGTCTCTAGTGAATGATGAGTCATTGTTTACTTTTATATTTGCTTCTGAAACGTGAGTTTTTATTGAGAGGGGAGCAAGAGGGGAGCAAGAGGGAGAGGTGTGGAAGAGGGCATTGTACAGATGGCCATTAGAATGTCAAGACCAGAAAATGAGCAAACTGGTTTTTGTAGGGATGAAGATGGCGTCAGAGATAGGGAAGGTAGAGAAACATATATTTTTTATTGCTGTTAGAACACAAATGGCTAAGTTTGAGTCAGTATCAAGTGCAACTTAGCTCAAAATTGCACTATGTATACTTTGTTTATTCTGAAAGGTTACCTTGACTGAACACATTATGGTCTTATCCTCCTATAACATCTGACAAAGTGGAACAACCCAAAGTAAGCTTGCTACATTGCAGGGTAAATGAAAGGTAAATGTTAAAACTCATTAATACCTCAACTCCTGTTTCTGGTAGGAGGCAAGCACCAAGTGAAAAGCTGCACACCATAGGGGTGGATATATTGGGTTGTTGATTGTGTACGCTTCATATGCATACTTGGTTATATTATATTTCAAACCCATAAATGTATTACTTTGCCTTAACAATAGAATGGGAAAAGAATAAAATATGAAATTTGAACCCTTAAACTCTCGAAAAGAAATTATTTGAAATCAATGAATCACTATTTATTGCTTCTAATTAATTATAAACTTGTTAAAATAGTGAAATCAAATTTTATTGACTTAAGGAAAAAAGCTCTTTGAACATCAGAGAATCAGTAGAATTACAGGACATGCAAAATGTATGATACAAATAAATTAGTGATCAAATATTGTCCTTTAGTGACAAAAGAAAATATTGAAATAATAATTTGTATTTAAATTTTGAAATATATTTGGTTTCTAAAACTTAAAGTTGAGGAAAAAGTTGTATTTTATCAATTTGACATACTTTTTTTTTTTGCCAAAAATGGATGAAAAGTTTCTTAAATACAATCAATTAGTAAAAAGTTGTATTGGAAAACATAAAAAAAAGTTTTTAAAATGAAGGTGAAATAAATAAAATTATTTTTGGAAGATTTCTGAAACATTCTTTATAAATACCTTGACAGAAATAAGTGTGAGTTAATTTTCACAAAATTTTTAGCTAAATGGATTGATTGATTTTTTAATTTTATATTAATTTGTTAGTATTCTAATAAAATCAGACAATTAAAGGAGAATACAATTACCGGATAATTGTAAACCTCAAAGTTCAAAATTAAGACACAACAAAATACATAATCATGTAATTTTCAGGATACGTCAGCCTCCTTCTTCAGCAGAAAAGAGTAAAACAGACTGGACAACAGCATCATGGTTACAGGTCGATGAAGGTCAATTAGATTATGTTATTGCCTGTTTCTTGATTCAAAAAATTGTTGAGGCATAGATTCTGTAGCAGCCTGTTCAAACTTGTGTCTTTATCCTTGGGAGATGGTTAAGATGTTGTATTTATATTATATTTAATGATATAGTTATTAAATTAAATCTTATTTTCTGTTATTGTTAATACAGTAGTCTTGTTAAACTTACATTCATTTATCCAACATTTGATATTATCCGACACCCCTATATAAAAAAAATTACGCTTGTTTGCTCCTGAATGTACCACATCCCCTCAGTTGCCTCAACTGTACATTAGAGGCACACGCATGTCGGTCATGTCTCGCCTTTCCTAGTGGTCGCTCAGTGCAGTTATTGTATGCAGATCGGTTTACTGTGTGTTACTGTGCAGTGTTTATGTGCATCTGTGTTAACATAAGTAATGTAGTTGTGTTGTGAATCAGTTTTTACTGAAATTTATATGAGTATGGCGACGAAAATAAAGAAAGTAGTTGTATCAATGTAAGAAAAACTTGAAGCACTCAAGAGACAGGACAAAGGAGAGATGATGCAGAAAATAGCTGACAACTATGGCACCGGACGGGTAATAGAAGGAGACTGGAAAAGAAATAAAATGGAATTAGAAAAATTGTATTCCTCGAGAGTTAGTAAAAGTGCACAAAAGGAGAGAGAAACAGTGAAAAAGTGTGACTATGAAAAAATTTGTGAGGCTTTGTATGTTTGGTTTACACAGTTCAGAGACAAAATTGTGCCTATTTCAGGGCCTATTTTACAGCAAAAGGTGTTGCATTTTCAAAATGAATTTAATGAAGGGGACCCAGATTTTACAGCAAGTGTTGGTTTGTCGGCTCGACAGATGCAAGAAAAGTAATAGAATCCGTCAGTTAAGTGCTTGTGGTGAGAAACTGTCATCAAATTTTAAATAAATGGAGACATTAAAGAAAAAATTTCAAGATTTTATTGAAACTGAAAGCCTAACGGGTGATCAAATATTTAATTGTGAGGAGTCAGGCCTTAATTACAAAATGTTACCTGGTAATAGTCTTGCAAACAGAACTGAAGCTGCAGCCCCTGGCTATAAGTGTAGTAATGAAAGACTGAAAATTTTAGCATGCAGCAATGCTACAGCAACACTAACATAACTCACACGCAAGGACTTTGTGTCTTGGAAAATTTTCTGAACAAGACTCGTACTTGAAAAGAACCATTTCTGCTTCCTAGAGAAAGACTATCTCCAAATCCGAGAGACAGCAATGGATAAAAGCAGTGCTTTTTTTCTGGGTATACACTATATACCCAACTTTTTTTTAATCTTAATTTAAGTTTTGGTTTTACTATTATATACATTTTGAATGAAAAATGATTCTCCACACAAAGGAAAGAGATATAATGGCAAAAATGATAAAAAAAATAGTACTTGACACAAAATAAAATGAACTATTTGATTGCTAGTAAAATCAATCAAATAAGAGATTGTAATAAATTGATTGTTTTTTAGTAGTGGCCCAGATTGTGCCCATCACTAACGGCAAGCAGTTGTGGTCACCTTTATTATCTATGGTTGTGCTGTTTTTATCAATTAAACAAGTCGTATTTGGTTGTTAGTGGAGATTTACTGTGATTTGTGATCTAAGTTCATATTAATCTGGTAATTCAACATAAAAATCGGGTATGTAAAATAATTAAATAGAAAAATCTATAAATATATTTCTTTATAAAGGAAGAAAATAACACATTTTTTCTCAGCCGCAATGCCTAAAATATAATAATAATTTGAAGACCCAGAAGAAATCATTAATTTATCTGAATCGACTGCTGTTCCATTCTCAGTTTCAGAACAAAAGAATGAGTTATGTGAAAAAACAGTTTGGTTATGTTGTGTAACAGACAGGAATATTGGTTGTAGTGCTTCACGAAAAGTTCAAACGCTTGGAGCAGAAGCCAGAATGGGAATGAAGATATCAACAGAATGGGCCAACAGTGAGTTTTCTCATTTTTGTACAGCTCGAGAATAACAGCTAACAACTTTAAGAGTCAAATTATTTAAACCCAAAGAAAGTGCTGGTCACAAAACTTGTCTGAAAACATTATAAGATGCAAATAAAGAAGCATTTAAGAAGTTGTTCCGGAACTCCCTTTCACACCAAAAAGAGACCACTACCAACATATTTCACATGGCTTATAAAGTTGCAAAAATAAATCAGCCATTCAATAAATTTGAAATGGAAATTGACCTACAAGATCTTAACGGTGTTGATATGGGTGGAATACATCACTCTACAAATGCTTGTATTATCACTATCAATCACATTAGCAAGAAAACTAAAACTAGCTTGGTCAACCAAATTGTAGGTTCCAAATCAAAAATATAATTAATCAATGATGAGGCTACAACAATTAGTGAGAGGTCAATAGTAATCTTGTATGTTAATGCAATGATTTCTGGTTGTGAAATGACCACACCAGTTATTTTATTTAGTGACTTGATAGAATTAAATGATGTAATGGCGACTCAGATTTTCTCTGCTTTAATTTGCCACCGGGTATCTATCGAATTGACAAAGGAATATCTCAATGAATATTTAGTTTCTGTTGTGTGTGATGGTGCGGCAATGTTTGAATCTCCTGGTGGAGTTAAGCAATTATTGAAAGATAGATTTCCATCCATAATTGTATGGCACTGCGCCAATCATAGATTGGCATTACCTGCCCATGATACTGTGAAGATAGTTTCTGGACTCAACAGAAACAAATCTTTTATTGACAAGTTACCATTCATAAAAAAAAAATAGCCGAGAGCTGCACGCATGTGCCAATTCAATAGAGATGCAGCTTTTGAAAATTGGACGAACATTAAGCAATCGTTGGGTAGCATCCAGTTTTCATTCAGTGTTTACAGTATGGCAGGATTACAAGGCATTGGTGAGTCATTTTACAAATGCTAAGCGTGAATGTTACAGAGCCAAACAATATAGGTGAATGTATGAAGGATTGTTGAAGAAAATTACAATGGTGGAATTTATTTTAAACTTAGGATTGATGTGTGATGCACTACAAGAACTTTCTTAAAGCGATTAAATGTCTTAATCAAATCTTTGAAGAGAGGGCAATAAATCCTGCACAATATTATGAAGAAACCACTATTGCTGACAATTTTCTCATTTTCCAAAGGATTTATATATACAAAAAAGATAAAAAGAAAAGACCAACCAATCTGTCCTGATTCATTTTATAAATTCTTGAACATTTCACTAGAAAAGAGATTATTTGATGAGGAATAAGCTGATTTACCTAAAAGTACCCGAATGCCAGATCTGAAACAGTGGCCAGAAGAAACACTAAATTATTTGACATTTGGGGGAAAAGAAATAAGGAATTTGTGTAGATGACTTCGCTTGAGTAGAAGAGATGATAGATAGTTTCCAAGAATACACGGAAGAAAAAGAAAATCCAGATCCAGATGGATTACGCCAATTGATACACACCCTCGATATAATTCCAATAGCTTTAAGTGAATGTAAATTAGTTTTTTCACAGATTAATTTTATAGTAACTCCTTTAAGATCATCGTTGTTGATCAAGACAATATCAGCAGTGATGTTCATAAAGATTGTTGGGCCACCTCCATGTCAGATCAATCCAACAACATTTTTTGAATCTTGATTACATTTGGGACATCACTCGGCTATTGACACAAAAAGCAAAGAGAGAAATAGAGACATTCTACCTTCTGCAGACATGACTCAGATTTGGAGTTTATTATAGATATTTTTCAATTGATTAAGTGTTATAAATATTTTTTGCAAATATCTCCACTTGTAACAAAGACCTGGATTGTACCAAAGTTTAAAATAATCTTGGCTTTAATCATAGTGTTTAGATATTAAATGATTATGAAGCAAAAAGATTGTATTAAAATATATTATTAAAAAAAATAGTAGACCAACCAATTTTTCTAGAAAAAAAAAACACTGGGTACAAGTATTACTCCCTCCTAAGCTAATCTCTTGAGGCTATATGTACAGAATTTTTTTTTTCGCCATTCAAAAGAGCTTTCTTCTATGAAATGTTACATACCATAACTGTATTATTATCTATTTTTATTCTAGAACAGGAGGGTAAGAAACTTCAATTCTTGTGTTTTCCGAATCTAGTTTTAGGCCACACTTTTTGAAATAAAATTTTGAAAATTGAAATTTGGTATTTTTAATACTATATCTATTTGATAAAGCAAGGATTTTAGTGTAGGTATAAGCATACTCTATATAAATATATTTAAAGTTCCCTTAAAATCAACACAATTAAACAAATGTTTATTAATACTAATTCATCTATAAATATTAAATATTAGTATTCATGTGATTTATAAATGTGTATACTTAAGATAAGAAAAAAATCAGATTTAAATATGCAACGTTTTACTGAATAGCTTGATTTACATATGCCATAAAAATATGCACTGAAATTCCATATGACTTCCATTATGACTTTGAGTTGTATCGGAAAGTGACGATGACATACCTAGATTATTGATGAGAAAGATACCTCCGTCAAAAATAATATGACAGGAAACATAGATAGATGTTTAATATTTTCTTAACCAAATGAAAATAATTCCACAATTTATACCATGGGTAGGTGGTACCAACTGTGAAAAAATTACATTCGAGAAGTTTCCCCCAACCTCCATTTTAAAAATTCAAGTTTTTTTATTGCAATCGTTTGTTCTTTGCTTGTTCCGGATTGTTCCGCAAAAATTTTCGTTTGTTCTTTTTGATAGGCCCACAAATGATATGCTTACATTGGTGAGGCCAACTTCATGGTAACCCTCCCTCCCTCCCTCCCTCCCCATCACACACACACACATACACACACACACACACACACACACACACACACACACATTGGAAAATTTACAGTTTTATGGTTGCGATAGTTTGTTCCAGATTGTACCGCAAAAAGGCTAATTTGTTCCGCATTTGTTCTTGCACAAATGGGACATGAATTTGTAACACTTTGTTTACTCGTGAAGAGCCAACTCAGGGTTGCCACTATTTTCTTATTACCAAATTCCCTGTGTTTTCCAGGTTTTCCAGAGGAAATTTTCATTTTTCCAGACACCTAATAGATATTACAAATATAATTATAGAGGCATTTAATTTTGTTTTAAAGAAAATTTAAAAATGAAGAGTGGTAATTGTCATTGGAAGTATGTTTTATTGTGCAATAGAAACACATGTTTAAGAATTATTTGGAAAAAGGATGAGAAATTAATGAAAAATTTTCTAGAAGGAAAAATTGGTTATATTTTCTGTCTACCCTAAATGGAATGAAAAAAAGGGAAATACCAAAAATACAATTTTGAGTTTAAATTTGGTCTCTATTTTTTTATAAGAATGTATTACTTTGTTTGGAAAACATGTTAACCAATCTTAATTATTGCATATGTACTAACGAGTAAACTTTATCAAGATAACAGTTTTATAACATTAGCTAAAAGAATACAAACTTCAGCAGTTCTCAAGATACACAAACTTTAAACATAGAATAAACAATATATAATATAGTTAGTTATCTCACTTATATACAGGAACCATTATGTTTTTAAGAACTAATAGTTAAGTAAGAAGACAAGATTATTTTATCAAATTAACAAATATGAAAACATTTATAGTTTCTTTTATTAAAGTATGCTTAGGAATTCACAAAAAAAAATCTTCAAGTTGGAGGTACTATTTATGTATGACTATGTGTGAGTATGTACTATATGTAGTCCATTTCACAGGGGGTGGGTGAGGTAGCCGCAGGTTAGGTATAAGCAGACACAAACACAATCGGTCATTTTTACAATATACTAGCAGGCTGGAGGCAATATTTTCATAAACTTTTCACTTTACAGTATACTCCATTTTGTTATCCTGGCCACGGCAGCAACCAGCTAAATCCACCTTTGCTAAATCGGGAGATGACTGTAGTAAAAATGTTAACACCCATAAAGATAAAAACAGACAATATTGACACCTTGGCAATTTCTAAAAAATTATAAATAGCAAAATTGTAAAATAGGTAGGGTACAGTCTTAAAACATCACGCTACAAAAACAATAATCTGGGATACTTACCTCTTTCAAAAGGAGTAATCTTTTTTAAACAAGACAAATAAGTTTAACACACCAAATTCCAAAGAATGAATTCATTCGACTGGCAGGAGAAACACGTGCCAGCAGCATGGGCTTGATGAAGTTGGGGGATGGGGGTGGAGGAAACGAGACGTTTGTGTTATTGGCGGGGGTGAGTGGAGGAAGCCGAAAAGGCGCGGCATTTGCCGAACGAAAACGAGTCGTCTCAGTTGCACTCAGGACTTATCTCAAGCTGATGAGGTGCTGGTAAGCATAGTGTTCCAATCAGACTGCTCACTTCTCAAGTTACAAATTTTAGTCTATATTATTCCTACTATTTTAAGCTTGCAAGCACTGTATTGCCCAATTTCACTAACAAATTCCAGTAAATTCTAGCTTTTTGGTGAAATTCCCTGTGTTTTCCCGGTTTTTTCCAGACACAAACAAATTCCCTGTCTTTTCCCGGTTTTCCCTGTTTTCCAGGTGCGTGGCAACCCTGCAACTTTACTTAGAAAAATCCATGTATTTACGATTGCATTCATTTGTTTTGGATTGTCCCACACAAATTTTGTCTGTTCTGTTTTGATATTCTCACAAATGGTATGTTTACATTGGTAGAACCAACTTTACGATATATCCCTCACACTTTTGAAAATTGAAATTTTTATGATAGTAATCTTTTGTTTCGCATTGTTAATTTTTTTTATATGTCCCCAAAATTAACTATACTTTAACATTTTGACATTCATGAATTCGCCCTACTCCCCTTTTAAAAATATTTTTTTATGATTACAATACTATTTTCTTTGTTAGTTCTGGATTGTTCCGCAAAAAAAAATATGTTTTTTTCCGTTTTGATACGCTCACAAATGATATGTTTACTTTAGACCACCATGAAGCTGCCTTACCGTCCTTTCCGCCTAAAAACATTAAAAAAATAAATTATATGATTGCAATCATTTGTTCTTCGTTTGTTCCGGATTGTTCTGGAAAAAATAGTTTGATATGTTTTCATACACCCATAAATTGTTTGCACGTCCATGAAGTTGACTCCCCTCCCCCATCTTTTAAAAATCCATATTTTTATGATTGCAATCGTTTGTTCTGGATGGTTCCCAAAAAAAAAAAAAAAACGCACATTTCGTTTCGGCAAGACAGCACAAGATTTATTTACACTAAGAGCATGTATTGACACCTTTATGGCAACCATACTCTCCACATGAACAGATATAACTTTTAAAATTATATATTTTATCTTTGCAATCAATAATTCGTTCTTGGTTCATTTTAGATTTCTTTTTGCGAAGATTTCCATTTATTTCTTTTATAAAGCCTCGATATTTTTTAATAGTAGTAGCTCTCTCACATTCTTTAAAAACTTGAACATTTTTTGTTTAAAGTTTGTTTAAAGTTTGTTAGTTTGTTTGAGTTCCTTAACATATTTATCTTTATTTTGTTCAGAATTTCTTTTTAAAAAAGTGTTTATTTCATGTTGATAGTTTTAAAATTAATATATTCTTATCACTATGCTAAGCTCCATTTGCTCACCTCAACTAGATAAAATATAACAAAATTTTTATTTTTGATCTCATAAATTTATTAGTTTGTTGCAGATTATTGTGCTTTATATTTTAGTTTGTTAGTTCTTAGATCTATTACAGACACTAATTAAACTGGTGTCATTAGTGATGATGGCCTCTTGTGTGTGTGACCTGTATGGTAACACAGGGTGTCAAGTAAAGAATGTCCCACCCTCTGTGTCAGAGTATGAAAAATATTGTCTTTGATTCGCATTTGTTTTCTACACGAAAATAGATAATGGATAATATTAAATAAGAAAATAATAATAAAACATACTTAGGTATTATTGAGTTTCCTATTTACAATGTATGTTTAATTGTTAAGCATGTTGTTTTAGTCTTTATTAAAAATATTCGTTTGTATTTATTTTTTTGCTATTTTAATACAATAAAATATTATTTAATGATGATTAAAGTTGATCAAAGGATAACTAGGCCTAATCTGTTTATTTCACATGTTTTTTTTAGAAACTTAAACTCCTAACAACCCTTTTTAAAATAACTAAAAGACACTAAAATTTTGATTGATTTGATTCACAATAATATGAGTCTAGATTGTTTAATTTGGCTGGATTTTAACCTGTATTTTGTGAGGGGTGGTTGGGGTGGATTGAAATTGAAAGTATGATTGAAATAAATATTAATTCACAGTTTAGGCCTATAGAGTGTAATGTAGGACTATTTGGAAATCATTAAAATTTATAACGATTTGCTAGGATTCGAATTTGAGATTCGAAAATAAAATGTATATTCGGATTCGGATTCGAGAAATAGTGGATTCGAACCATATCTAATATAAATACAACATTCTAGCCATCTACCAAGAATAAAGACACAAATTTGAACAGGCAACTGAAGAATCCAAGTCTAAGCCTTTTAATGACTCAAGAAACAGGCAACAACAGAATCTAAGTGACCATGATCAATATATAACCTTACTGCCATAGTCCAGTCTGTGTTTTACTCTCTCTACCGAAGAATGGAGCTGGTGTCCCCTGAAAATAAGATAATTATGTGTTTTGTTGTGGTTTAATTGTGAACTTTGGGCCTAAAATGTTCTGTTAAATGTATAGGCCTTATCCTTTTATCATCCTTTTAACGTTTAATTTAATATAGCTGTTTGGTGCAATTTTAACTTTATATATTCTAATAGTTATAGATTATGAAGTTTGGTCTTTAGCATTACTCCTTAGGGCAGTTTCAAGAATAAGAAATATTTACATTTATTAATGTCTGTAAAAAAGTAAAAATACATAATAGGCCTTGGCCTATATAAAAGTATCAATAGTATGAATTTGGCTAACTTAAATGAAAAAAAAGTTACTTAATTAGTTTAACTTATTAAAAGGACTAATGTGTTAAATCTCTTTGATATATTTAAAATATATAGTTACAAATCATAAAATTATATAAATTACATTAAAATCAAATTATTTAATATGAATTGTAAGTCATAAATTATTTCCACTTAATTCCAACTCATGTTGTTACGTAAATTTACTTATGGAGACAAGATTGAAAATTTCTTAAGAGAAGAAATCAAACAATCCTATATTATTTATATTCAATGATAAACACCTGCCGAAGTGTTGAAAGCATAGGCATGTCACTCTCATGCAAGTTTTCTTCAATAGTTGACAGGTCTGTTTGAAGCATAAATTTTCTCAGTACACAACAAAGCTGACATGAAGGATCTTCTTGAAGAGTTTTAGCTAATGGTGTATAACGACCATAGCGGCTCTAGAAAACAAAACATTTATGATTAATTAAGTAATATCATTGATAACAGTGTTTAGTAGATTTTTAAAAATTATTATTAGAAGGTATTCTTGAGTTCCTTTGTGTGTTGTGTTTAGTAATGTCCTATAATATTTGAAATTATTATGTTCACAGGGGTTAAATGGGGCTGGCCATTCTACTATAACAGTAAATAAATAGAAAATAAAAATAACAAATTTTTTTAAATAAATAGTTTTTATGCATTTAAGTTATTTATAATAATATTATCCATTGGATTTTAGTGGCATGGCCCATGTTTTGAAAAAGGGAGGACCGAAATGCTTGATGATATATTAAATCATCTTCATTATTGGCCCAGGCTGCTGATTATAATTATTAATGCTACTATGGTATAATGGCATAAGTGAGTCAATACAATGTAATTAGCCCTTCGACCAAAACATTATAAACATAATTGAATCCTTGTAGGAGTAGAAATGACTAAATAATATATTTGTAAATAAGACAAATACACCAGTTAAAGTATCAATTTCAAGGTTCTAAAGCTTATTATTGATATATTGACCATAATATAATGTGAAACACTACTCCTATTACAGATAGTATATTTTTGCAGCATCTGTATGATTTGGGCAGGTAAGAGCCTAAATTTGGTTACTCTCAAGCCTTAGTACTATGTAATTATGATACATTAGGAGTTAGTATGGTAAATTAACATTAAGAAAAACACAGTTAATTTTCAAGTTCAATTACAATATTAAAGAATTAAATTAAGTTTTATAATGGCTTGATAGTATGGGGGGAGGGGGGGAGAAGGAAGAGGAAGTACAGGAACAACTACAAGAATCGAATGAGGAAGTGAAAGAATGTGGAATGAAATTTAGCATGGAAAAGTGGGAAGTGGTGATAATGACAAGGAAGAGGGTAAGGCCTAATAAATCTATAAGTTTGGATAGAGTAGAGCTGATAAAAGAACAGAGCATAAACTTCTGTTCTTTTATCAGCTCTACTCCATCCAAACTTGATCCAACATCCAAGCGTGATTGAGGAGAAAGGTGCATGTAGAAGGGATTTAATGAGAAGAGGACAGCAGGGAGAGTTCTATAGGTGCGTAAGAGACCTGCTATGGAGGAAAATCACCTTGAAGTGTAAAGAAGTGTTGTACAGGACGTACTTTGTACCCATTGTCACATATGCAGCAGAAACATGGAATTCAAATCCAAGCTGTTACGAGAATAGTAGAAGCAATTAAAGGAGGAAGAGTGGTGGAAAGATAGAGGAAGATTGAGGCATTTTACTAAACTGACCCAGTCACAGGCTGGAAACAGTTAATTATGAGTTTGGTATACATACTTTGCACAAAATCTCTTGGTTGACTAAATTGTTTTATAAATTATTTACCTTTAGAGGAAGGTGAAGACCTTGGACATCTAATGCTTCAGCCATAAGACAAGCCACAATGGCGGTGGACCTTCGGTATACAGTTCGAACCATGTGCACAACACGAATAGCAAATCTATTACTTGGATTCATCCAAGCATTAATTGCCGGTGATGCTGTACTTAACAAATTCCAATCCAGCCTATAAAACAACAGCTTATAATCCAGTGTAAAAGTAACATTAAATACAATAAAAAGATCCCATTTTGATATCACATGCTTGTCATATTTCTTTGTGTCTGTATTTAAAATTATGTATCATTATAGCACTCACTAGTCCTCCAAATATTATTAGCCTAGTCCTGATATGAGGACATTTAGTAAGATGGCCTTTATTTTAAAGTATAGTAAATAATTCAATAGGATTAAATATATTTTGTTAACAAAGTGCTTAAAATATGGTAAATCAAATTTCATTCGTGGAGGTTAAAATAGAATCTTTTTAAAATATTTTAATATAAAGCTATAGTAATTTTCCAACATTTTATGAACTAATAATATTATAAGTAGAATAGGTAATAAAAAATATGTAAAATTAAAACGTAGAGTGGTTTTTGAAATAGAATAACTTTGTTTCAAATTTTTAAGAAAACACATTATTTTACTTACAGTAAACTTATCACTTCTTTGGTTTTACATGACAGCAGAAGATAGCAGATTCTATCAGTAATTCCAAAATTGTCTGAAAGTAACTTTTGTCAAAATATTTGGAAACAATTATTATTTGCTAAGTATTATTATTATTGTCACTACAAAATATTATCAATCACTTTTAACAATGCTTCCCTAAGAATTACAGTAGAATTGTATTTTCCATAATCAGATATATGAATAAAAAGTCTAGTAAATTCATTCTAGTTGTTATTTTAACTCTTGTGGCAATTACAGGTTAAATAGAGCGTAGGATTTTACATTCAATGGTATTGTATTAATTTTTTTTTATACTTTTATAGCTGGCCTCACATATCTTTAACATAAATAAAGGGTTTGTATTTGTAAACACGAGTATTAATACCATTCGACGTCTAAACGGCAACAAGGTCGCTTACGTCACCAACTGGCAGCATTGCTTCTATAGAATAGTCATAATTTTTTTTGCATTAACAGATATTTTTAATGAGCTCTTGCTTTTAATAATCAATTTGAATTTAAAAACCAAACGCAAACTTCAAAACTATACAAACAAATGGTTAGTCTTATAACCAAAATCTAACAATTTTAAATAGACATTATGCTATGCTACTATAACAGTGAATTATAGAATAAGATACAGTTAACAAAGCCACGTGAATTGGAACAAAGAATATCCAGAGTAGCAAAGCTTTGTTGTGGCCGCATGCTACAGATCAAGAGTTAAAGGAATTTTTAATAAAAGATGGTTACTTACCACACATTTAATATGTTCAGATAATACTTTATTTTGATAAGTTACCTTGTAAAATCTATTTTCCTAGTAATTGGTGCCCGAGGTGGGGCAGCAAAGTTGAACCACACAGTCTTGAATTCTATGACACAAGATGATGTGTTGCCCTTTATACCCTGTGGTGCCACCAAGTTTGAAGATGCTGTGTTAACAGTGGTTGAAGCATATGTATCTCCGCTGCTGTTTGTTACAAAACCAGTATTGTCATTTGCTTCCTTGAAGGGTTTTACATTAGGACCATTTTTATTATCTGCCAAAAATACATTACAAGAATAAAAATATTTGCTTAAACCTCCAAAATAATTGTATTTTATTTTTATTGAATGTTTCATCCAAGCGTAGAAATAAAATATAAAGTATTTAACATTCATTAAAAAAGCTCCAAGAAAGTTAGGTTAGCTGTATTATATGTTTTTTTAAGAATATAAATTAATGTTCCAAGAAAATGTATTCAAAGAGACTAAAATGATTTTTAAATTCACATTAAAAATCCTAGACTGGTTGATTCTAAATCGTAGTTTAATTCCCAAGTTAGTAAAATTGTATTTACTTACTAAGCCTCTGGACAATAACTTCTTCTTTAAAGGTTGGATCAAACCTTATATTTAATTAACTACTTAAAACATTTATATTCTATTTATATTTCACTGTGATAGCCTACATACTATACTAATTCATTATTTTTTACCTGTATGCCCCAACTATTTGACAAATTGTCAATAGTCTTTAAAAAAAATTTCAATAGAGCCATTTTATGGTACCATATTATAGCATTGAGTTTTTGTTTTAATACCAAGTTTTTAAAAGAGGTGAGCTACTATAAACTGAAAGCTTGTATTATATTAATTATGGAAAAGTGGGAGTTAAGTAGGAAAATAGTTTTAAAAATGAATAATTTGCACCTATTTGATCATCAATAGGTCCATAGTGTATATGCATTAGCAGCATCATTGTTGTGTGTATCTTTTTATACTTTTGGCTCTTACTATCCAGCTCCAATTTATGTAAAATTTGAAAAAAGAACAATGTATTATGACCATTTCTGTTCCAAATGTGAAATTTCATCTGTTTCTTCATCAGTTCCTAACTCAAACTTGCTGTTCAACAACAACTTCTTTTTGATAAATCTTCCTTGGTGATGGTGATGCTTGACCTAATTTCTTTAGTGCATTTAGAAGACTTCCTAGGTATTTGAACTTCTCAATGCTTTCCAATCCTGGTTTCCAATTTTGATTTTCAGCGGTTTTTCATTTTTTGAAATCACTTTTGACTACTAAATGTTTATCTCCATACCATACCTTCTCCATATCTGCACCAGCCGGTCCATCATTTCATGCAACTCTTCCTTAATTTTGGCCAGCAATGCTATATAATATGTGTATTTTATTGTGCTGATGATGCATCCTCCTATCCTAAGTTTGCCACTTTCCTCCGGGGCTTCACTGACCAGCGATTAGCCATACAAGTTGAATAGACTGGGTAACAAACAGCATCCTTGTATAAATACTCTTTCTATCTCTATGATGTTGGTCTCTCCATCATTCAACCTCACCTTCACTCGCTGTCACACGTACAGGTTAGCAATCAGCCGTCTGTCCCTTCAGTTAATGCCAACCTTCTTGTATTTCCATCAGTTTCTTCCCTTCACCAAGGGTGTAAAAAGATGGGGGTCCGGACGCCCCCCTTATAGGAGGGGCTGCAAATACATATAAAAACTTAATGTCTAATTTGTTTGCTATGAATAGAGTTTTAATTATCTGTGTAGTCAAATAAATATTAGTTAATGAATATTTTAATAGTCATCATCAATATACACCTTGTGAAACATCTGATTGTAGAATTATTTCTGTCACCATTTCAACTAGTATATTTTTTTTCTGATACATCTATATGGTATTGAAAAATAAAGGACATTTCTTGGAATGAATCGAGTAAGTAGGGTCCAAAAAATGAGGCAAGCATTTTTGCTATCACCTGTAAGATCCTACTTGAGGAATCACTCTAAGAAAAGAGCAGCATAAATAACAGAGCAGCTGTCAGAAGTTTAGTGTGTAGCTAGCTTATGTAGATAGGTAGATACCCTTCCTCCCCCTACTATCTCAACAATCTTACTTACTCAAAAACATTATTTTCTAACTATGAAAAGGGTGAAAGAAAGAGCATGGTCAGGATGCGAAAGAGTCTGGACCCCCCTAAACTTTTCTAGCGCTCCCCCCATTGAAATATGAGCATTCTACGCCCTTGCAATTCACTCTATAGAATGCCTTTTGCCAGTCGATGAAACCAATGTAAACTTATTCCTTGACTATATCTGAAATTATTATCAGCGTCACAATGGTATATCTGGTTCCTTTTATTTTAATAAATAAAAATTGGTCTTCTCCATCACACTTACTATTTTCAGTTCCAGTCACCTGTTTAGTATTCTTGATATGATCTTCCCCACATTAGAGATAAGGCTGATGGTCCTGTGGTCACTGCATTTATTGGCTTGTTTCTTATACTTTAGTGCCACCATAATTATGTCTAGAAAGTTATTGGGCCATTATCCTGTTTTATAGATCCTATTTTTAAGTTTTTTTCAGAGCCATTGATCCATTTTTTCTCAATTCCTTAAGAAGCTCAGCGGGTTTGTCATTATCTCCAAAAACTTTTCTTCTTTGCATGTCCTTTATAGCTCTCTCCAAATTACTCTTTAAAATGTTGGGTCCTTTTTTGGCATTTTCTACCTCCTCTCCTGCTTCAATCTCCAGGTTGCCTGGTCAATTTCCCTTTCATTCGGTCTTCTCTACATCTTTCCCAAATCATAACCTCTTAATGATCCATAGCATCAGACCTTTTTTTTATATTCTTATTGTTCACACATCTTTGTTTTCATTCCCTCCCAATTCCTTAGCTTTCTGATACATGAGGTCTTACCTTCCTTTAATTTGCAGTTTGATAATCTCATCACATGTCTTCTCTCTCCTTAGTCCGTTTCTATCCATAGCTAGTTGTTTAACCATATATATTTATCTTTGTTGACGTTTTTCCTTTTCATTCTTTCTTCTATTTTCTGAATCATTTCTCTTGCTACCTAGGGCTTTAATGCAGTCCTCTTCACTTTTCCAACATTACCATTTATCATCTTGCAAAAAAATCCTTAAAACTATTTCACTTTTCTTACACATTTATACTCTCTTCTATCACCTAATTTAAAATTTGTCCTATGGAATTTCTCACTATGTCACTATTTCTTCTTAAATTTTCTAAGTCCTGCCTAGGTTTTCTGTTGCCCGTCTTTCTTATCCTCTTCAGTCTTGTTTCAATGTGTGTCACCTGCAAGCTGTAATCCAAATCGATGTCAGCACCTGTCAATGTCTTCAGATCCTTCACTTCATTCTTGAATCACTGTTTGACAAGGATGTAGTCTAGTTGGTGCCTACTGATGTCCCCAGGGCTCTTCCATATGTATAATTTTGTCCTTCTTTTCTTGAACTAGGTTAATTTACAAATCTTTAATAGATATAAAATATGTTAGCAATAAAATGAATATCTCAAGAGTTACAGAGCAGTTTTGAAGGAAATGACAAATCCCTAAACAGAGCCCATGGTTGAGGTAAAATGGCAAATATCAAAATGATGCAATACATATGGGTGAAATGATGAATTCATTCATTAAAAAATATTTTGCGGGTGGAAATGATTCAGGTGTACTAAACATGTTGTTAATGAAATTGCATAATTTCTCAGATGCAAAAAACATTTTGTAGATGAAATGAAAAAAATCTTCCAGAAGTACATAAAATGTTGTGGATGAGATTACAAGGTGAATCGTGATGGAGCTATTTTTTGCTTTAAAATCTAAACTACACACAAATACTCACAGGCATTCAAGGAGGGAGAAGAGTGTTTGAGGGGTGGTGGGTTGACAAAGAGAGGTGTCAGTTAGCGCCCTCCTGGCATCCCTTGGATATGAAGTTTAATAAATATATTTCACATTAATTATATTGAAATAAATTTTAAAAGTGGCCAAAGATCAAGTGAAATGTTTATTTTCATTTTCCTATGTCATGCCCTTTTAATGTCCTTGTGTGCGCTTGTGTGAGCTACAATATTTATTAACACCATGTCTTACTACCCGTTTGAGTTATAGGCTTATGTAATAAATATACTAGTGGTTCTAAAGATGAGGTTATATTAAGAGGAAGTGTTAACGCATTTGCATGGAGAGAGAGTGAAAAACCATTTTGGAAATCTACCCTCAATACATCTGACCGAGATTTGAACCTAGATCTCTTCTGTTGTTAGCAGTCTAGTCTAATCCGAGTGTAACACCTTAGACCGTGCGGCCACCAAAGCGGGTGACAAAGAATTGAATATTTAGCTTATCAACTTATGAATTTCAATTTTTAAATTATAACTGTATAGATATATAATAATGTAACAAAATGCTAAAAAGGTCAATCAAAATGCTTAGTGTTATTCCTCTAGGCTATATTTTAGTCCAAGATAAATAAAATAATGACTTGTAGGTTAAAAAAAATCCCAAGACAATAATTTGTTTAGTTCCACTATCTACATGACAGTCATTGTGTATACCATTATTTCAAGTATTGATTTATGTGGTAAATTTTAATGATTTTTTTTAATTCCACTAAGTAAACCTGGTAATTACAGCCCTAATTTGCAGAATATTGATGTGAGAAGAATTTAAAATTTTGATTGCACCCTTCTCTTCACTCCATCATATTAAGTCCTTCACATCATGTAACAATTCTTATGGATGCCTAAATAGATTGTGTTTGATTATTTTATGGAGCAATTAAAAAAACTGGTCAGTTTTAAAATATGAATAACTCGCACAATAATAAAAAATATCACAGACTAAAAATAATAATGATAGATAATGATTAATTAAAAATTTATTTTAATGCATGGTATTGTAATAAAGTTTATAAACATAACAATCCTTGTCATTCTTGGATCAAAATAGAGCTTGTGAGTGACCATTCAAAACAAAAACTAGTATAGCTCTGGCTAAATTGTTAAATAAAATTGTAATGTTGTTAGTGTGGTGTTAAAGTAAAACTCTAGCGTGGCTCGTCCTGTTTCAAATGCTAGATTGTATTTTAAAGTGCATCACTTTTCCACTACAATATTTGTTAATTGTTTTGTCCCACTCTATAGGCAGTTTGATGAAACCACTAAATTTATTATTAAAATATACGTTCTTAAAAAGTTTCATCACTAGCACTAATGTAGAGTTGTTACATGTGAATCAAAATTTCGGGGGGATTATTTGGAACTAAAATCAAATTATTTCTTCCAGTCTGAAGTATTCATCCCCCAATAATTATTTAATACATAAGTATATTTAATGTTTAGAAATAAATTATTATCAATAAATAATACTTACAATCAGTTGATTTTGAAGGCACTTTAATTATATGTAAATAAAATATGCTTAAGCAAATTAAATACCCAGATTTATCAAAAAGATACCAAGTTTTAATACAAAAGCTCTAAAACTTTATACTTATGTTTTAAATTCTTACAGCTTCCATATCAAAAGTCTTAACATAAATTCAAGCTTACTAGCCCACTTCTTTTAAATGAGTCTTTTCAATAAAAGGGGAGAAAATATGCTCTGAATCACTTTAATATAGTGTAGTAATAATAATATTTTATTTGATCAGTTATTTAATAATTCTTTTAGAGGAAAAAATTCAATAATAATATCAGATTTGTTTAGGAATTCAACTTCAATTCAGAAAAATAAGGCCTTATATAAATACAAAGTGTAACGCTATTTTAAAATAATGTACAAATAGTATACAAATAACAATTTAAAAAATTATTAATATAATGACTAATAATTATATCAGTTAATTTCATGTATCTATTTTCAGAAAACATTAATAGGTCTACACAAACTTACTTATATTAGTTGTAGAGTGCCGAATTTGGTCTGTATTTTCAACTTCATCTTTAGTTGACACAATTTTAGTGTTGTACCCATTCGGATGAGTTCCATTTTTGTATATATAATTTTCATTGTCTTCCTTTTCAAACTGTGACTTTTGTACTACTTTTAATGATACACCTTCTAGTCCACACTCGAACATTATAAAGCCAAGTTTATCATCGTTGTTAATTTCATCTGACACGTATGAGCTATTTGAATGATGAATCTAAAAATATATATATAATTAAAACATTAACAAATTGCCTGCTTGAAAATAAATAATTAATATAACACACTATAATATGAAATAAATTATAATATGTTTAGCTAAACAAATTTAAATATAGTACATTTAATCTAAAATTAATCTCCCTCTAAACCGCTTTAATTTACAAATAATCATATAATAAGTAGTAATAGAAGAAGAGAGACTTAAATTTAGTTAAAAATTTGTATATTTTATTTTGTGTGCTAGTTTAGTGTAAGAATGAGTATGTTGCTCATTGGCTACCTTTATATTATTATGTATTTTCATTGTATAACAACATGGTCGGGCTATCTACATTTAATTAAACTAGTGGGATAAGAATAAGAAAGATGTGCTTAGAGGGAATTTCCTGGATTAGTGTAAGAGATAGAGTGAAAAACCACTTGATTAAAAATACTCAGCATACACGACCAGGATTCACACCCTGTCAGCCTGTCACCGGTAAACAATAATCATAGAGATTTACGTTCAGTCCACATGTCCACTTAATCTTTCAGTGTTGTATTACTTCATAATTGTTTTTAGTCGGTGTCCTGTGAGTTTAGCTTTTTAAATATATGTATGCTTATTAGACTTAATTTTGTATATATTATATAATAGACTGCTTCTGTGAAATAGTAGTAAGAGTGCCTAACTACAGATATAGATGTTCCGAGTTAGATTTCCGATAATTTCAAAATGTATCTGTTAAGTAGTGGATATACAATTCCAGTCACTAGGCATTTGGTGACCCATTATTTTAGTGAACTTCCTAGTATAGCATAGGACCCTGTTTGAGATGAGAAAGATGTGCTCATCTA
This sequence comes from Timema douglasi, assembly GCA_901482245.1. Lineage (NCBI taxonomy): Eukaryota > Metazoa > Arthropoda > Insecta > Phasmatodea > Timematidae > Timema > Timema douglasi. The sequence goes on from CABEEJ010000040.1 coordinate 364,214, forward strand.
AATGGCAATTTTGTGATGGGTTTCCCCAACTGTATGATTCCTTCATACAAAAATGCATGTATCATAACAAATTTGTCACTCATTGTCTGCACTTTATATATTATGTAAGCTACTGTTTTGTAAGAATTTGGGCATTTATTTCTATTTTAATTTTTACCACAACCTGTTGTTACATTTTTAACTTTTAATATTATTAGCACCGCGTCTTACTACCCGTTCGGGTTGTACGCACTTACGCTAATGTGTAATGATAGGGTGATTGTGAGATGAAATGACGGTGGAGACCTGGCATTCCCCACATTCACAAGATGTCTTGTCAGAGGTGAAGGAAGGGTTTGGTAATCAGATAAATCTGTGCCGTCAGAAGCTCGTGCCCTAACATTAAGAGAGCAGGCGTAGTTTTATGACTTGGGTGTGGAACATTTTTGAAAGTGGTTTGCAATCATGAGAAATAACTGCAGCATTTTCAATAGTATAATGAGGAAGTATACTTTTATATAGTATTGATATTTAACCAATCATGCCTAGTGTATTCTTAATAGCCCTCAGCATATTTGATCCATTTGTCTACTCTAGGCCTAATTTAATCTATAGCTATCCTTAATTGTTTCATTAAAAATGTTTAGTTATGAGAAAGTTTGGGGAGCTAGGCTAATTTTAAGTTGCCCGAGCCACGATCAAAGTGGTAAGCTATATATATTCTACATTTTGAATCATTAACATTATTTTTGGGATATTAACTTTTCAATCTAGTATTTTTAATTATTATAAAGTTATTGTTATAATAATGCTTAGACTAAATTTATCACCGTTACTTTTTATCCGAAAGCATCAGGCTTGTTTTATTTGTGTTTCTACCCAGAAGTTGGATCTATTTCAATTTGCATGTGTGGCTTCTCAGAGTAAAGGGAAGTATGGTGCGAGACAGCCAGCCAATCAGCGCTTAGCATTTGCCTTCATCGATTATATACTGGAGGGGTGATGTTTGGGCACAGAGGTTTAACAAACAGACTTTTAGGGTTATATTGATCCCTTCGGGATGTGCTAAACATTTAGGTTTGGTTTACAAGTGTTTTGATATGAGGAAGAGTTTAAGGGAGAGAAAGGGTCCAAAATAGAGGCTTCAATAACAATGTACATTAATATGTTGATATTTCATGTTTATTTTGTGGTTATAGAGTGATTCGCAAAGTAATTACTTGATATTCTGAACAAATATAAATGAAGTTTGTAAGTCTCATGAGCATAGTGTACAATTATTAAAGTCAAGGTCACACACTTTATGTTAGCACATCATCCCTCTTGTAGTTATGAGACTGTAAATACTTCTAATATGTAAATCATAGCTCTAGTACAAATTCTTTATAGTACATTTTGCAGATGTCATCAAGAAAAGAGGAAGGTACCAAATGTCACCATAAAGTTCCATTCAACAAAATTATCATTTTTCTTTGTCCTTGATTCTCCAACCCTCCAGGTAGAAAACCCCTGACGAGATCTCAACTAAGAAGAATTGACTGTGTACGAAATTCGCGCTCAACCTTGTACCGGAGATTGGGAGACAAAAGAATAATGGACCAGCGTGTATACGCAACAGCACAACACATCACAGCTGAGTGAAATGGCCCGGAATACCCGACCTTGAACTCGTCTCTTGTCAAAAAATTAGAGTATTATTAAATATTTTTTAGATTTGTTTTTTTAAAATAGATATCAATATGTACTTTTTTCAAATGGGAACATTGTATTTTAAATAACTTTTGAACACTAACTGATTAAAATTTATTTTGGTTTTAGATGGGTTTTTTTGTCACGGTTTAAGTTCAAAAAATGGTCATATGTGCTGAAGTAATGTTTCATCAAAATTGATATTGTGATTGGTAATGACATCTAAAGTAGATGTGGCCAAAGTGTCAAGTGAAGGTTTGGAACCAGTGAGGCTACTTGGGATCCATTTACTAAGGAAATTTTACAACAACATTTGTTATCTGCTAGTGAACAGAAAGCACATATAGCCAAAATAGAAACAGGTTTTCTAAAATGGAGGCCAATAGTCTCCAGTGTAGTGAGAGAATATCCAGCCTAGGGGTAAAAGGAAGTATCTAATTTGTAAATAAACCAGAAAGGATAAGATACCAAATTTGAAGTCAGTGTTTACATTGATAAGCATGTAACTGTCCATAGAATAAAATGAGAATGAAGTGTCTTGAAGAATGTATTAAATCGTTTGAATGTGGTGACAGGTAGAATGGATCTAGGTATAATAGGTAATAATTTTTGATAAGGATGGATCTGGAAATGATTGTCAAATTAGTTTAAATGGAAAACTGTTATAACAAGTGATTGCTATTAAGTATCTGGGCAGAATGTTCTGTAAAAATGGAAGGATGGATAGTAATATCGTCAAACGGGTGAATTCTTCTCGGAGAGTAATTGGATGTATGTGGACTATTGCACAAAACGAAGTATTATCAGAGACAAAGATGGCAATATATATAAAAGTGTGTTAACGCCAACATTGTTTTATGGGTGTGAAGTGTGGGCTTGTCAGAAGAAACACAGGAGCAAAGTGAATGTGTTTGAAATGAGCTAGCTAAGAAATTCATGCAGAAGAACTCGAAGGGACAGAGCCAGTACTGAATGAGTGCTGAAAAAGTGTGGTTTGAAAGGGAAACAAATGAACTTGGTTATTGGTATTTTTTAGAATATGAGAAAAAAACATTTTCTGGGGATAACACACATAATAATTATACATCTATTATGCATACAGAATAGTATTTATTCCTTAATTGTAGTTTTCGTTCGCATATAGGACAATACAAGACAAGACTAGTTAACAAGAACATAAGTATAATGGCAGTGCTTTCCTATGCACGCGCATTCCATCTCATGCCAGAAAAAAAAGAGCTTAAATACTTGCTTTAATAGTATTAAAAGTTGATTTTTGAAATTAGAAAATTAAATAAATAGCAAGGTAATTGGTATAATTTTAAAGTAAGTCCACCTTGTTATAATATAAATATATTGCAAAAAGAAAGATATATGATTAACATTTTAAGAAGCTGGACAGATTTCACCATAGGTATAATTGTATAGTTAGGAATATTAGGAATAAATTAAGTGTATATTGATAATATGCATTAAAATTAAGACCTTAGAAAGATGGCTGAGAATTTTATATATATATATAGATTTAGAGAGTTTAGGTATATACTTAATATCTTTTGTTGGCAAGGATAATTTAGTGAAAAAACTATTTTAAAATAAACTATGCCCTTCTGTTAGAATCATGTTTGTTAAATGGTAAAGAGAGGCAAATATGGGTTTTTGTTTGATTCTCATGAACTATTGTGATTCTAGAAAATAACAAAACAAAGAAAACGCATACATCTGATGAGAAAGCAATACTTACTTCCTCACTAGCTGCTTCATGAGTTTGAGATGACGCTTGCTGATGGTAGTAGTCTGAACCATGTATTGGAGATGTCACTCGTGTGCAAGTAAAGAGAACACGGGAATATTGACTAGGGATAGCTGTTATAACAGCATCTTTGAGGATGGAACTTTCATTACGTAAACGACGAAGTTGGGTGTGGATCTTACCTGAAATAAGATAAACCGTTTTTAAGCTAAGAGACTGGTCGAATTTACAAAAAATTTATAAGTATTAGACATCTGACCTATAGTTCAAAAATTTGGTATACGTGTTATATGGAAGAAACTAAAAGTTCTGATAGGTAAATGGTGAGCTAATGCCGTCATCTTTAAAATAAGGTCCAAATTTTCCGTTTTTCGCATATATCTCGGTGTCAATCAACTTTATGGAGATTAAGTAAATTAAACAAAAGAAGGATAACGAAATTTCCCACAAAAACGTGTTAAGCTTAGTTACTAATCCAGTAAATGGTTTTCAAGTAAATTAACTGAATCTTAGAACAATTAACCCTTATAGTCCATATTTTAGTTATGTATTCAGTTACTAGATGGCTCCACAGGACAGTATCAAAAACATTAACCTATAGTCCTCGCAACGCTGGAAAAAAAAGGCTTAGCAAAAATTATGTGCACTTAAACATATGTGTGCTTTGATGAAAATATGATTACCAATGTGTCACAAGCTAAATTATTGATAAAAGCGAAGAATATGAAACGACTGATAACAACGTTATCAGAAAAATACAAAACAAAGCCTACATTACCAAGCAGACTGTGGATGAAACAAATTCGTTGATAATAGAGACCTCGCTATAAATGGATTCCACTCATTAAGTTGCAGTTGTTGGAGAAGATGTCGATCTAAAGATTCAGCTGAAAGCTTTGGCTCCAGCAGAACACAACATTTATTTGATAAAACAAAGAGGCAACATGGAAATAAAAACTCATTCATGTGACCTACACTGCTGTACTGGATTAAAGAACACTGTTCTTTTTTTTGCAAGCATTCAGGGGGTGTGACAATAAATCATAATTTTTCAAATAATGAAGATTAAAGTGCTTTTATCTACTGAAAGATCAGCCATGCTTATGAGATGTTTCGAAGACTTTAAACAGCAGGGAATCTCAGTGCAAAGAAAATGTTTTGTTATAGTTCTTTATCGTGCACTTGCTACAGAGATGTCTTTAAATAATCATTGATATAATCGTTTCACTAAATCTGCTACTCGTAAAAAGTTGAGAGGGCTTCTCTACCACCAACCAAAGTAGCCACGAAATAACAATGGTTACGAGTGTATCACTAGGTAAAAAAACTATTTTGTCCATGAAAAATGTCCTGAGATTTGGGGTGGAAGAGGTTTGGCAATGTCCTGATACTAGTACTGATGAGTCAAGCTGCTGCCTCGAATTCTTTGCAGTAAATGATTTTGTGCAATTATAAAAAAGGTTGCACTTCATCCTGTGGGTGCAGAAAAGCCAGACTTAAATGCTCAGTTATATATGTGGTTAGGTATTGTCTTGGAGTTTACTGCCTTAAAATGCAATGCTGTCTAAAGGAACTGGAAAGATTGGATACCAATGATGGCAATTTAGTAATTTCATAGACTATATACACCAACTTAAATGAGCATAATGATGCAAGTTCATTTCCCTTACTCTTTGTTGGCGAAGGTATTTTTATCGTGGAATAAGCAAGGCTGAGCAATGCACGCACTACATATTTCATACAATGGCTGGCATTTGAGTATGAAAGTAATTATTCTTTTTAGTTATTTAAACTTTGTTAGATCTATAACCATCAAATTTATCACAGTTTAACAGGAACATACAAAACAAAAATTAAGTTCATTGAGGCAGATTTCTGTATATTTCCAAGCTTCACTTTATGTTTGTGATAATAAAATTGATAAACTGTAAATCTTATATTAATTCTATATCTAATTTTGATGTGGGAAATTTGGTTATCTTTCTTTTGTTTAACCACTTCCAGCTCGATAAAGTTTACCATTATTAAGATATACGTTAAAACTGAAATATTGCACCTATTTTTCAATATTGCAGCATTAGCTCACAAGGTACATATCATGACTTATAGTTGTTCAATATAAGGCCAAAATAAACATGCATACCAACTTTCAAAACTTTGGGCCTGATGTCCCTGCTCCTTATGTGATTGGACTGTAAGAAAACAAAACACTATAATTTGGAAGTGGATACACACTTTCTTAAGATTTTACACATTGCTTTAACAATTATTTTTAAGTACATAGATAATTTGATTAAACCATGAAGGAACCAAATGGGAAACAAACTAATTTGTGAATTTATTTCTTAGCACCACATCCTGTTTGGTTTATACACCTATGTACTAATTACATTAATGGATTAGGGATTAGGAGGGCTTGATTTAGAGGAATTGCACCCACATTTAAGAGGAAAACCATTTATGAAAAGCCATCCTCAGTGCACCCGACCATGATCAAACCCCAATCTCCCCATCTTCTGCAGTCTAGTCCAACACAAGAGTAGTGCGTTAGACCACTGAGGTGGGTTTCTGAAAATTGAATGAAGAAAGTTCTCAAGGGCAGAGGAAAAAATGTGAGTAAATCTTAATCCACAAAGGTGGCATTTTTTTCCCTTTATTGTGTTTTCTACAGTATAAAAATTTTGAATAGGTTTTATCAACATCTACATAGGGAATGTGAACTAACTAAAAAACATATACAGTCGATGAAATTATATATATCATTTTTGTGAAATTTTATCTTTCTTAACATTCCTAAAATTGAATCAAGGTGTTAAATATATCAATACAAAGTAAATATATCTAGCAACAATACATTTGTTAAAGGTAAAGTCTACAGGGAATGTAGATCATTAATGTTGTTAATTCAAACTACACACATTGAACGTTTAAACTTTGTCTAAAAAAGTGAATAGGGATGTTTAAAATCATCATTGATATTTTCAGAATACCACTTAAGTTATGACTCCCTTCATTAACATCAGTTTTAGATGTATATGATAAGCAATTTTTATTTAGATATATTTTGAAGTATAAATGTCATATAGTATGTAATAATATGGCACATAAAGTGAGTGATGCAACTATTTTAATAAGCAGAAGTAGTGAACTTAAATATCAATTTAGTATTTAGAAGTGATTAATTAGGTATATTTAGATGTGGAAAATATTTGATTTGAAATGTTATTGAAAGTAGTATAAGTAAACAAAATATGAATTGGTGGACAAGTGGTCTTCAAAATTAGACTTAATTTATAATTAGTCATGGTTTGAATATAACCTAATTACTCTGGCTATATGATTTTAAAGTGTTTTTCTCTACCTCTCCTCAAGTAAATGCAAGTCTGTAGTTGGGGGGGGGGGGGGGATTTTGGGGGTTCNGCCCCCCCCAAAAAAAATAAAATTAATGAACAAAATAATATATATGGCTTTATTTATGGTTCAAACAATATCAATAATAAGATACAAGTACAAATTAGGAGGCTGTGTTACCATAAAAATCACTTCATAGAGGGCTTCTAGAGGTGTTGAATATCTAAAAAAAATTGTATAGCCTTAGGCAGTTATGGTGTCATGTTACCATAAAATACACTTCAGATATCTTCTAGAACTGTTTATCATTTAAAATTTTTTCTAGCTTCTGGCAATTGGGGAATGGGCCCACCAACTCCTCCTGAAATTATTGGCTGGCTACGGCCTTGAGTGAATGCTAAATAATTAGTTTGAACCTACTTTTCTCACCTATCACACTTAAATTTAAATTGCATATCTATACACATACAAAAGTGTATATAAAATAATATTTAACCAAAAATCTGTTTTTAGTTAGACTAGATAATCATTTAGACACACAATGAAATGTATATGAATAATTTATTACCTATATTAAGTGTAATTATAATTTCTTCTTGTTGTTTCTCAGAGGTTTCAATGAACACAGGTTCCCCTTTAAGTGTGTCAGTAATTCCTGCAGCCGCTTGATGACCCAAGAGAAAAGGTTTTCCAATCTTGTTACTGCCATTTGTCTTTTTATGGCCACTTGGTAGCACTGCTGGTCGATGGAATGTTTGTACTACTTCTCGAGCCTGTAAAAGGTTAGTTATTACTTTATGTTTGTCTTTTACTTACTTATTCCATAGCATTAAAAACTCAAAAATTCAATGCCACAACTACCTATCTTGAGCTAGTTCTACCCAGTCCACCTTATTACACACTATCTCTTTTAGGTCCATTATAATGTGATCCTTCCATCTGCCTCCTATTCTTCCCAATGGTTTCTTCCCATAGGGTTTACCAGTCAATACCCTAACAAGGTTCAAGAATCACCCATTCATGTTTCAGATCCAGAGATTGTGAAGCAAAACTCAAGACATTTTAAAAGTGAAATAGGTTTGTGAGAGTCACATCAGAAAAGTAACGTAATATGGGTAGGTGTTAGTCATAGATGAAACTTACCTTAGTAGGATGATATACTTTGCAATTTCTTTATGTACAGAGAGTCACATATGACTCTTGTAAAGCCATCTTCTTTGGCGTGTCATTAATTTTACCTTTGTAAATCAAAATCCTAAAGTTTCTGTCAGAGTTTACTCTATAATCAATAATTATAAAAAATGTGAGATAATTGGTGTTTGATCCATTCTTGTGTAAATTGTAGTCATTTTTGATGATTCTGTATATTTATTATTAGTCAGAGTAGGCCTATAACATAAATGGGTAGTAAAACGCAGTGCAAAAAAAAAAAATCATATGTCTATATTATGGTGTCAATAAAAGTAAAGATATTCGGGCAGCTTTTTACAATTAATTTGTGGAGAACAACAAAGCTATTTGATTGCAATGAATCCAATTGCACCAGTATCTAGAATAGAAACAAACTTATCATCAACTGTTTTCAGCCTGTGGCCGAGTCAGTTTAATAAAATGCCTCAATCTTACTCTATTCTTCAATCATTCTTCATTCTTTATTCTTTATTTTCTTACATTCTTCTCCTGTCATTTTCTGGCACACTTTCTGTTATCTGCTCCTCTCATTTCTTTCTTGACCTCCCTTGGGGTCTTTTTTTACTACATACCTCATTTCAAACATTTTCTTTAGTATTGTATCTTTTTCCATCATCATTACATGCCCATACCATATCAGTCCAGCTTTCGCTACTATATCATGAATTCCCTCCACTTCCACTCTATAACAGATAACTTAAGCACTAAACTTGTTTCTCCTTGTGACAGCTAACATGTTCCTCACAAATTTCAATCCACTAGTTTACACTTTGTTTGACTTTCTTACATTCAATGTCCCTGTATCTGTTGCATTTGTGTTAATTGGTACAAAGTATGCCCTGTACAACACTTTCCTACACTTCACGGGTACTTCTCTATTCCACATCAGATCTTTTAAACATCTATAGAACTTTATCTACTGTCCACTTCTCATTACATTTTCTCTGCTTCCAGCTTTCGCCTTGTAATGTATTTCCATATAGGTTGGCTACCCTGTGTGGTGACGCAATAAATCATCTGCTTCCCATCATGCCCCATCCTAGATGGCTATTGATAATAGTATCGATAGTGTTCCCGACCAAACCTACCAGTCAAGCAGAAACATTAATTCCACTAAGTCGTGTTTGATTCAAGCCGTCCTTAGTATAATACGGATGTGACACGCCTCAATCACGCTTCCAAGATATTTTACATTCTGTACTTTTCTCAGTTCTACTAGATCCAAATTTATAAAGTTTTACTAGGCCTTGTCCTCTTCCTTGTTATTACCATCACTTCACACTTTACCATGTTATTTTCATTCCACACCATTTCAATTCCTCATTCGATTCCCGTAGTGGTTTGCATACTTCCTCTTCTTTCTCCTTCCATACCATCAAGCCATCGGCAAAAATCACAGCTTTCGTTCTTTCCCCCTCAAGTTTTCCTGCCACTTTATTCATTATCCTTTTCATTACAATTACAAATAGTAGTGGTGAAAGGCAAATACCCTGCTTCCCTCCATTTTTATAAGAAACTACTCCTTCCTCCCATTCTCTGTCTTAACACAACCCCTGCTATCCTCATACATGTGTTTCACTCTTCCTATTTATACTTGAGCTTCCTTCATCGCTTTCCAAACTTTATTTCTATCCACGCAATCATATGCTTTCTCCATATATATAAATACCAATACCAAGTCTTTCACAAATTAATACCTCATTTCATCAGCTGTGGTATGGCAAAGATCAAGTATATTGTAGACCGCTGTTGCCTAAATCTGTGCTGTTCCTCTCTCAATCTTATTTTAATTTTATTTCTTATTCTCTTTTCCAGTGTCTTCTCAAATATTTCTGTACAGTGGCCCATCATCGTTATGGCCTTATAATCTGTACACCTCTTAATGTCTCTTAAAAATAGATGTAACTCCTTTCTTCCAGTCTTCTGATACCTTGTTCTCCCTCCAAATAACTCTCAGCAACCTGTATAACCATTGTATACCTGCTTCTCCTGCAGCTTTTATCACATCCACAGTCAGTCCATTCATCCCGTGTGCTTTTCCCTGTTTCATCGTCTTTAATGTGTCCTCCACACCATTTCATGTGCGACCCCTTTCCTCCTCTTCTGCTGTTTTTTCCTGCTTCACTGTTTTACTCTCTTTCCTATTCCAGGTTATATCTCTTTTCAAAATATCTCATCCATAGCTCCTTTTCTTCTTCTCCTGTCTAAAGTCTTACTTTTTCATCCATTATTCTAAATTCTTATCTTTCTCCCTCCTCATTTTTCTTACCTGGCTATATGATACATTCTTAATTCCATCCACATCCCATTCCAGCATTTTTGTCAATTTTGCAGCCAATCCTTCCTGACTTCTCATACCACTTGCTTCGCTCTTTTTTTTCCTCTCCCTATAAACTTCCTCTGTTTATTATTCCTATTCTTAAATTCCTTCTGAATGATTTATTTTCCTGCTCAACTGCTTACTTCACTCTGTCATTCCACCAGAATGTCTTAATCCCCTTCCTTTTTTCATTTTTCATTCCACATAACTTATCTGTAGATCCAACCAAACTGTTCTTAAACTTTTCCCATTTCACCTCTACACTTTGAAACTCATCCTTGTGCATTAAGCGTCTTGCCTTTCTTAGGTGCCACTCTCTTTCCTATCCAAATTTTAGCATCCACACCCTAATTCTTTTTTAAATTATAAAAACCAAGTTGTTTAATTGAAATTTAAGATGATTAAAATAAATTGCAAATTTTAATTAAATAGCCTAGATGCTATAATACATTTATATTGAAATTTGGTATTTCATAACATCATCTAAATAAAGTAGAGATAAAGCTCTATGATTATGATAACAATTGGTATAATTAAGTTGGTTTTAGATATGAGCCTATATTCTGATAAAGTGACATTAAATAAATAAAGTAGAGATAAAGCGCTATAATGAAAATAATTAGTATAATTAATTTAAGTGGGTTATAGATATGTGCCTATATTCTGAAAAAATATTTTTGTGATGATGTCTGAATGTGTATTAAATAGAGCTAAGAAAGAGAACAATCATATAAATAATAAATAGTTCGGCTTGTGCAAAGTATAGAACTATCAACATATAGCAATTTCCTTTAAGTGAACAATAGCTTAATATTTATTAAAGATAAGTCAAAAATATAAAAGATATAGTTACATTGGTTAAGACCACAATTAAATTAATAAATCAGTTGAAAAATGAGACCTGGACATGAAAATAGAACCCGGCACATCTAGCTTAGCCCGCTAATATTCTATATTTTAAGTTATCAAAGATTGGTGCAGCGATCAAGGCTACTCTTCAAGCATAGTTTAAGGTTGAGTTTGTGATGAACGTGTGGCAATCGTCAGTTACATATGAGTGATCAATTAATATATTGTGAGCTACCGGATAACATAGCCATCTGCAACTAGGGAGGCTGTTAAGCCGCCAAGTATAAAATACAAGAATGTAATTAAAGCATATTTCAATTAATATCAACATACAAGTTGCAAATAATTGTAATTATGGGTTTATCGGGAGATATAACCTGAATACTTTGGCTTAACACACCAATGCTCTACTACTAGGCTATCCAGGTTTCATCTCGTGCTCCGGTTGATTCTTTAATCAGAGTTTAAAGTCATTAGATCATAAAAATATAATGCATTATTTTAATAGGTGTATAAATATAAGCTATAAATATTGATTCATTGATTTCAAATCATTACAGTTCTAGAGTTATAAGCAGTCAAACTTACTATTTTATCCATTTTAAGTATTAATTTTAAGGTAAAGTAGTTAATGTATGAGGATTAAATTTATTCTAGCTAGACATGCATATGAAGTATATGTATGCAATGAAGTACTTACAATATTTTTAATAAAATTAGTTTTTAATTTATAAGTTATTTAATAGTTGTAAAATTACATAATTTTGGATCTTATACAAGTAATTTTTGTTTTATACCCCGATACTTAGATTTTATATCATTTTGAAGTCTATAATGTCGTTATTTCAAATTTGTTTGGTTTATTAGTCTCTCATCTTTTATTTTATTATTTACACTGCATTGATCAATGCAAATGGAAATTTGTTATGTGTCCATTTCCTGAAACTTCTTGCTTTGACTGTACCTACCAATAAAACAGACTAGCCGACCAAGGAAGCATCGGGTTAACCTGGTCTCCGAATAATGACTCACCCTTAAGTGCTTTATTTTTTTTAGCATCACGTCTTACAACTTGAGTTACGAGTTGTGACATTTATTTTGTCTCTTTTTCCATCCTCTAGAAATTTGGCACGTGGATAGTATTTTACCGTGTTAATTTTATTCTTCAACTAACAGTGTCAAAGGAACACATCTATTGGTACATTAAGATGCGTATTGATTTCAAACATATAGTTTATCTGAATATTACAATTAACTTCATGAATGTATAAAATTGAGGGTGACCTGGCGGTCTAGGTGTAAGGTGTCAGACTTCCGTGCTGGCGGCCGGGGTTCAATCCTCGGTCCCGGCACAGATTTATCTGATTACCAAACCCTTCCTTCACCTCTGACAAGATATCTTGTGAATGTGGGGAATGCCAGGTCTCCACCGTGGTTCGGATTCCACGTTAAACTGTAGGTCCTCCATTTCATCTCACAATCACCCTACCATTACACATTAGCGTAAGTGCGTATAACCCAAACAGGTAGTAAGACGCGCTGCTAATAATCTTATATATAAAATTGAGTTTTACTTTTATTACTGGTTGTAAAGTGAACAGTAAAAAGAATATGAAACCTTAAGTTTTGAAAATATATATAATTTCACATGAGTACTGCATTTCTTTAGGCATTTTCTAAAAATAATAATAATTTTGCGTGTTTATTGAACATGGCTAAGTTCAAACCTAAAAAGCAACGTGCATCAAGACCAAGAAAACAAAACAAAAAGGTGAAATCAAACGAGAATCGATATAAGTTTAAAACAATGAAAGATAAGATCTACAATGTTTTCAGGTATGTACAAGGCCGTAGAAAGGGGGGGAAGTGGGGGTGGGGGGGCGGTTCAAGTCTCCCAAAAATTTTATGAACGAAATATATATGACTTTATTTATGGTTCAAACAATATTAGGGAGCTGTATAACCATAAAAAAAAACATTCAGATAGCTTCTAGAGCCGTTTAATATTTAGAATTTTTCATAGCCTTCGGCAGTTATGTTATGTTCCCCCAAAAAAAACTTCAGATATCTCCTAGAGGTGTTTAATATTTATAATTTGTCCTAGCCTCTGAAAGTTAGGGTGTTATTTGCAAAAAAAAAAAAAGCTTCAGATAGCTTCTAAAACTGTTTATCATTTTTATCTAAATTCTAGATTCTGGCAATAGGGGGATGTGTCCACCAAACCTCCCCTGAAATTAGTAGCTGGATAAGCCCTTGGGTACATAATAAACTCATAACAAACGTAGGAGATATATGTGAGTAGCCAGCGAGTTTACCTAATAGCAATGTTTCAAAAATCAGTTTTTCAAAATTCAATCATTCGAAGTTTTATATTTCGAAAACCAGTTTTTCGACATAGCAATTTTTTGAAAACATCTTTTTCGAAAATCAATTAGGCAAAAGTAATCTTTTCGAAATACAGTTTTTCGATCTAAAGTTGTTCAAACGAAAAGTTTTTCGAAAACTTATTTTTCGAAAATGAATTTACCTCAAATCTATTATTTTAAATAAATGTTTCATAAAGGAGGTTTTCGAAAATAATTTTTTTGAACAATAAGTTTGAAGTATAATGAAATTCTAGCTTTACATGCAAGGCTTTGTAATTTTAAATCTGCTCATTAAAATATTATTATTTTACTTTTAGCGAACTATACTTTTCCTAGAAAATTAGTGTAGGGTATTGTAGGTAATCCTCCACATAAAGGGGTAAGGGTAGGGGTAGGTGATTGATCACTTTTCCATCTTATGAATAAGCTTGTCGACCAGTTGGTCCTAGTCTTGTAGGCCACTTGACCTACGTGGCATTAAAACCTTTTTACAGCTTGTCGGCCGGTTTGTAAGATACCAATCATGAGCTATGTTAACTATAATAATAATAATAATAATAATAATAATATTAAAAAGTAATACTTTTTTTTACTACAAATAAAGAAAGCTAAAACCTACTCTGGTGCCAGCATGATTTCTAAGGTGTCAATCTCATTGTAGACTTGATCATTAAATAGAAGAGGATCAGGGTTCGATCTCCGTCAGGGGTACAGAGGGTAGTTTTATTATAAATTGTTTCCCACTCTTTCTCTCTACGCAAATGCGAGTGCATGTCCTCTAAATTCAGCTTTCCTAATCCCTAACTAATTAGCGTAATTAGTACCTGTGAGTATACCGCCCACGGATAGAAAGACTTTGTGTTAAAAGAATAATATAAGAACCCTTAAACTTTCACCACTCAAATTATTTCTTTAAATTGCCTATTAATATATTTTTTTTTTCCTCTAAGAACACATTTTGTAAATATAGACCTAATAGTATTCGATATAATATATACTTTGTGACACATATAATAAGTTCATTATTTTAAATTATTAATACTGTATGAATCTTAGTAACCAGGATTCAAACTCAAGACCACAACTCCCGGGTGAGCCACGCAGTGACCCTTCATGTTCTAAATTACTAAATAAAAGTGAAGTTCCTTAGAGGAAAAAAAGAGGTAGTGCTATGACAACACTGTTGTGAACAAAATGCTGGCAATCCCAGCTTACTTTCCCAATCCACCTGCCCCCCCTCCCTCCCCACTTCACAACACAACACCACCCTTCAACCATGTTAAAAATTCCCTGTCAAAATGTTAAAGCCTATTCATTCTAGGAAAAGTTTGTTGGACGAATCACCATAAAGAAGAATCTGTGATGGAAAGGTGGAAATCGCCAGCTGAATATGAGCAATCATTTAATATTATGAGCTATCAGATACAAAAGCAAATAGAGAATTGAGAAGGCTATAATGCTTCAAAGTATAAAAGATTATAATTAAACGAATTTCAAATAATATCAACAAAAAGTTTGCAAATAGTCGTAATTACGGGTATTATAAGTATCGATGAGATCACCCTTTATTTTAATAAAATTAATTACGAAAAATTACACATGGTCACAGGAATCAAACCCGGAACCTTTGGCTTTGCTCGCAATGTTCTATCACTTGACCATCCAGAATTATTGCCATGGTCCGGGTCATTCTTTATTCATAGTTTCAGACAGAGCCTGTGATGGATGTGTGTAGAATGTTGGCTCCATATAAGGGATCAATTAATACTGTGAGTTATCAGATACTACAGCCCTTTAAATTAGCTGGAAAATTATGCCTGGACACAGAAATTGAGCCCGAAACCTTTGGCTTTGCACACCAATGCTTCATCACTGAGCTTTCGAGGATTGATCCTGTGCTCAGGGTCATTCTTCGATCATAGTTAAAGGATGAGTCTTTGAGAAAGTTGTTTAGAAAATTCTCAGGTTAGTACTTAAAAATTTAGTTTAAGAGCAAATGTTATTTTTTGAAAGATTTATATTAACTCCTACACTATTTACTTAATAAAGTGCTATTTTCTAAATATAATGATTAAGAATGCTAAATATATATTGGTAATTACCTGTTTTCCAAAATGAAATGTTGTTGTGATGTTGTCAAAGCATATTGCAAACAAAGAGACACAAGTTAGGTCTCTTATGTTATCTAAGGCAGAAAAAGAAATAATTTCTTCAACTACAGAAGCCTGAAGCACTGTGATATTGACCTGAAACAAAATTGTTGGGAATGGTCTACTTTATTTGTGTTTTCTTACTAAGGGTTTTATCATTAATCAAATAGCAAAATTGCTCTTTGTACTTCTAGGAAAGAACTAGTTATTATTTGATTACTTTAGTAGAAGCCATAGTAAAACCTTGATACCCAGAACATTTCTACACATGAAAAAAATAAAAAATAATATTAAACTTTCAACTTATTAACAATCTTCAAATATGATACACAGAGAAAGTAATAATAAAATATTTTAAAATTAGACACTATGCAGAGACTTGGGTGGAAGTTTGCGTTTCTAGACTCTGACCCTGAAAGATGATATTTTATTTAAAGTAGATGCACTAAACATCTAACTCATAGTACAATTTATTTACTTCCTTAAATTAAGATGCAGCTTTAAAACTTTCAAATTCACTATTGACTTCATATTCATTTAGGGTAAATATTTTAAGTTTCAAAGAGACGGTATTTGTACCTATTTGAGAGCAAAAAAAATCACTCTCATTGAAAAAGCTAGATTTTTTTTAAATATATTCAACGTTTAACAGACAAATGCAGATAAATGTATATTTGGTTAAATTAAATGATCATCTCTGCTAGTAATATGAAATACCTGATCCGTTTTCCAAGCTAAATCCTAATTATTAATTACAGAGAAAGTAGTTTAAATATAAAATAATAATGGTAATATTAATTATGAACACAGTAGCTCAAGTATATCTTCTTGACCATAAAGTTAGGGAAAAAAGTCATGTCTATCTATGATGCAGATAAAAATCTGAAGACCTCGGATAATAGAATGATGAAGTGAGTAATAAAAAATAAAGAGTTTTAAGTCTCATTTTAATTCAAATATACATCTGTATTCAAGTAAACTTAAATAAAACTTACATTTAAATATTACCGACAATTAAAGTTTTATTTGATATTGCATTTAAGAGTACCATCCCTCATGTATCATATATATTTATTAGGTGGTACAAAAAAGAGAAAGCTAAGAATTTGTTTCTCCTCATGGTGGATTTTGCTCCATACATAAAATGGATAAGCTGTGCAAAATGTTCGGTCATTTGGACTATATTTAGGCATCGCAACCATATTCAACTTTGTGAATACATTTGGAAATAAAAGCAAATATACAAAAAATAATGTTTTTTACTTTGCAAATTGGAACAAACACAAATTATCATCGTCAATGATGTTGTATTCATAAGATCAGTTTAAGTTTCATACTAACACAACACTTATCTATCACTTTTGAAACAAGGCACCCTTGGAAGGGTTAGGGTGTGTCTTTATGTGGAGTTGCACCAGGCGCAGTAGGTACTGCTTCTGGGTCTCATGTTTGGTCAAACTCTGATAATAGTGCTGGATCAGGGTAACTTCCCTCTTGGCGCAGTCGTTTACCACTTTAATTTGTGCAGATTTCTTCTAGAGCAGCTTGTAGGTTGCATCCTCTGAGCATTGACTGATTCCTTGAGCAAGAAGCTCTCTGCTGACATTTTCTTACCGTTGTCAAAGAGATCATATATTGGCCGTTTTCTCTTAGACATAGGAGTCTAGTGACAAACAACTTCCCAGCCAGCTGTTTAGATCCCTTGGCTTTGGCTGGCAGAAGTAGATTTTTCTGCATTCGGCTCTGGATTTTGTTTCGACACCGTGGTCTTTGTCGAACATCGCTAGACCAACAAGTTATTCCACAAAGTACCAGAGATGTTGCTTGAAATGCTTGAGAGCCCCATCAGCCACTGGTCAGTCCAGGAAGTCCGTTGGTCAAATGAAGAAGGCTGGGTCATTCTGCGAGGCATCTGAAGCAAGAGGAGCTTTGTGCTAAAACTTGGCATACATGAGTGCCAAGAACCGACAGATGCTTTTCAGGCCTTTCTGTTCACGAGAGGTAAGTTGAATCTAATCCTTAAGGTGGTAAAAGTTTAAGGGAATAAATGGCCTTGGCCAGCTCTAGGTGCTCTGAAGCCGATGTGTATATTCAGAACCCCTCCAAGTAAAATCAAGCTCTAATGTTGCAACTCAGAGTAGAAATCTTTCAGAAACCCTCCTTTTTAGAGAGCAGTGGAGTAGAAACCATTCATTTCATTACGCAGATCACCAAGGACACTAGTGAAGAGATTGTTTGAGGCTACTGCAAGCTTTGGTAGGTCGGGTGATATCCATTGAGTCCTGAAACGTTTGAAGAGACAAATATTTGGTCCAGAAGAGCCACCGAGGGTTTCTTTGAAGACGTTAGCTAAAACAACTTTGTATACATGATGATGACAAGCCACCCACAGTAAAGGACGATCGATAGACCTTTCAAAACCACGTCATCGTCTTACCCCCCCCCCCTTTCCCCTTTTGTGAGTAAAGTGTTTGATGGGGTGTCAAAAACTATCCCATGCAGCTGATTCTTTAGACCCCATCAGGTGTCTTGATGCACACACGTCGGCTTGAGTTTGACCAGTGCCGCAAGGGATTATTGTGACTTCAAGAAGCTTCTCAAGTCTCCCACTGGATATTACGAAGGCTATGCAATCAACTTTCTCCCATTGACTATGTCTGGCAGAAGTTTGCCGTCCCAGTGCAAAAGGAAGGGAGAATTCATGGAAACCCTGGCAATATCTTCTCTTGCAACCACCTCTTGATAGAATATCCGCGATCACCGGATAGTGCTCCGTGAGAGAGGAGTACTGTGAAAATCGTGTCCAAGAGCTTGCGTTGTTGGCGTGATGACGAAAGTAACCTTCCTGTTGCTGGTGTTGACTTGGTCAAGTGACATCGCCACATCCTGTGTGGGTAGCTTCTTGGTCTTTTTCTTTTTCGGAATCATTCTGTGAATGATGAATATACACTATTGAAAGTCGCACGAGGTTGCGACCCCTAATTACGGTTCGATTAGGGTATTTCCAATATGTATTTCAGTCAAATGAACAAGGGCAAGCTTGAGGAGGAGCGAAATTTTGGAAAATAGTGTTTAGGCCTTTTTTTCAACCCTAAATTTATTTATAAATAATTATAATGGCTTGTGTAGTTAAAATAACACTTGAACTACTTTATATATATATATATATATATATATATGGGAAAGCAAATAAACTGGCCCTTTTTTATTTATTTTTTAAAACTTATTATTAATTTCTTGAATTATATGTATTAAATACTTTAAAATTTACAATTTATAAATGATATAGATAGATTTAGTTTGTATAAATTATATAATCCTAGTTGAATTTTTATTTTTTGATATGCACTGGCATATTTTCAACATAAAGAAGTATATATTACCTCCTTCAGTGGTCAAATTAGCTAAGGCATAACACTCGTGTTAGGCTATACAGGGAACTACAAAATGGTTTTTCAATCTCACGCACATGTGAGTACACCTCCTTTAAATTAAACATTTCTCATCCCTAAACAATTAGTATAATTTTTATATTTGTGTACAGCCCTAACAGGTAGTAAGACACAGTTAAAAAAAAGTATATATTAAATTAGTAATTACAACATTAGAAAACTCTTTCTTGGTCTCCATTGCGGCCTTTTCCCTACATAGTTCATTTCCATCATTCTTATGGTTTACAATAACAAAGTGCATTTTTTAAACTAAAATAAATATAGGTTTGGAATAGATTTTTTTTCCATTAATTGTTTATGTATATAAAAATATGAAAATTTAAGACTAAATTGTTAGTGTACCTTAGGAAGAATAAGGGTGCCTTGAGTCTGAGTTGAAATAGATTCTTCATAAAAATCAGTGTGAAGAGTTCCTTGTTGTATAGCACCATGTCCATCATTTAATGTATTCCTCTCAGTTGTATTTCTTTTACTGTTGGTTTGGAATTGACTTAGGTAGGATAGTGACTTATCTCGTTTCAAAATATTTGCATCTTCCACTTTAGACACACATCTTGCATGAAGATGGTTCAACACTGTCAGAGGGTGCTGGCTTGCCAATGTTGGTGTAACTGCATCTATAAACCTGAACAAATGTGTCACATATACTAAAATCAAGCTGACTATAAAATATTACACATTTAAAGTTTTTCAGGTCAATTTAAAACACCAAAGGAAAATAGATAAAAAGACATTAGGATTAGTAAACAATAAAAAAATCAAGTTTTTTTTAACACTTTAACTGGGTTTTAAACCAAAAACCTAACAACTTAGTAAATTTTGAATTTAATTACGCCCAAAATATTAAATGAAATATATTTGTTTACTTAAATAACTTTTAATGCTATTCATTTATGCCTCAAATATTCACTATATATGTTTCCCTTTATTAAGTGTTTAATTAGATTAGCTAAGAGGAGATACTAAGACTGTGTTCCTACACTTAAGTTCAGCCAGTAGCATGTCTGCCTACTAAGCTAAGGGTCCCGGGTTTGATTCTCGGTATGACCTAAAATGTATCATTGGTGACATGTGGGATTCCCTTTCACATTGATAAATTTACGGTCGAGACGAGACTGGATATTGTGCCCGTCATTTTTAAGTTATATTGTAAGGCATATGAATCTATAACAGGCCTAGCCAGCCGGTAGTGAAATATTTGTCTTGAATAAAAAAAACGGACCTAAATCATAGGCTAGAAACAGTTATGGATAAATCTTAACCTCACATAAAAATAAATACTTATTTAATCCTCAACCGCGAGTTACACTACTATTTTTATATCTTGTATCTGTATATATAAAAGCATTAAAGAGTAAAACATTCCCTTACGGCGATTGGCCCATTTCATTTGGTGTGGAAATGCAGAGCCATGGGAACAAACAGTTATCTTCAAGGATTTTTATTGTTTTGTGATTTTCTTTTCAGAAATGGTTTGTTCAAAAATAGAAGCATGTTGCTTAAGTTATACTAATTATATACACACCTTTTCTATAATTTTAACAGTGATCAAATATTGATAAAATTGACATTTTTCAATAGAAAACTGCCGGCTTCATAACAAAAAATAGTAAAATGTAACAATTAATAAACATCAGTACATTATTTTATAAGTGGTGTTGAAAATACTAACATACAAATTTCCCTCGTTCTCAAGAAAACTTATATTTCCCAAACTTTTGATTTTTCCACAAGACCTGTCCGGTAGCTAGCCCCAACCATAATTTTCGTGATCCATCTGTTGTTGTTGGCATGGAAGGACACTTTAGTCAGTTGTGAAGCCACGCCACGACTTTCACCCTCCCGCCCACCATCCCACAAAATAGGTTTTATAATTGCACCCGTTATGGTCAAGGGCCTTAAGTGCTGAAAATTAAAATCTTAATAATTTAATTGGATATACTGCGCATATATATATATATATAGCTTGAACAAGTGATAAGGTGCGGTGATAAGAAATTAATTTTTATATATTATATTTATCACATTTAAAAATCTAAAGTTATTTTAAATTTTGAGAATGTCCGCCCAGATACTTTTTTCTTTAGGACTACGACACTATTTATAACCTTTTGTAAATGGTTACATACAAGCAGAGTGTGAGTAAATAATTAAGTAATTTAATAAAAACCTGTTATTTCCTAATTTTACCAAGTGCTACCACATATGGATGCAGTGAAGGAACAAATAAGGGCATATACAGTGTTTTGGCATGGTGAAATAAGGTATATAGGTTACATTTTGAGCAGGTCACTGGAAAAAGCCGTTAAGATTCTTAACAGAAACAATATAAACTAGGGAGGAGGCTATAATTTAATTTAATACTAATGGGTTGAATCTGATACCTTAACTCAGTCGGTAGCATGTCTCCCTACGGAGCTAAGGTTCAATTCCCGGCATGGCCGAAAATTTATCATTGGTGAAATGTGGGTTTACCCTCTCTCATTGATAAATTAACGGCCGGGGACTGGATGTTGTGACTGCCCCAGTTTTAAGTTAGATTTTAAGACATATGACAAGCCTAATAGGCCGGTAGTGGGAAATAT
Organism: Timema douglasi; assembly: GCA_901482245.1. Taxonomy (NCBI): domain Eukaryota; kingdom Metazoa; phylum Arthropoda; class Insecta; order Phasmatodea; family Timematidae; genus Timema; species Timema douglasi. The sequence continues at coordinate 385,899 of CABEEJ010000040.1, forward strand.
ATGGCTTGAATAAAAAACTGATCCGGACCTTAGGCTGGAAAAAATAATGGGTGTAAAAAACTAATAGGTTAAGAGATTGTAGCTAAATTAAAACCATTCAAGAAAGTTTAAAGGAAACAACTATTATTTTAATCATATTCCCTAATGCACCTGTGAGTTAAACCAGGACTAATTATTAGTGAAACCAATATAAATCGTTGCTTAAAAATTGAACATAAGCTAATGGCATAAACAAATGAAAAAGTAAATATGTCAATATTTGTAAGGTCCAACTATAGAAATACATTCTAAGTAATTAACATTGGAGAAGCAATAAAAAAAAAACAGTTTCAAAACTATAGGTTTAATGCGTATACAAATCAGGCCCTTGCTGTGGGATTCTGTTGTGGTCTTGCCTACCTAAAAAGGAAATTAATACTAATAATAAAAATAAAAATGCATATCTTCAAAACATTAGATAAAAAGTAAAGCCAAACTATTTTTTAACCGCATAGTTTCATTATATTACTAATGACCTATTGCAATTAAGGACTGGGTGCAAGAAGGGCACTTCTCCAAAAATTTAATTTTGAGAAAATTGATGATGAAAATTCAAACCTTAATCATTTTACTGAATCACCTTGAATAGTAACAAGGATTGTAACATAGTAAAGATGGTTTTATCAAATAACTGTCTTTGAAAATAGTTTTCAATTCAAATTAAAAATAAATACCGAAAACAAGTCTAATAAAAGACAATGTGTATGACCTTCTTGCAGAGAATACTTTAAAATCAGTAAACTCAAGTGATGTGAGGGAAAACCTAACAAAATAGTAATATATTACCTTTTAATGTGACAAAATTATAATTGGAACTTCTTTAAAAATACATGGCCTTATGAAAAATCAGAAAAGTATTAGACCCTGAGCAACTAGCCGTGTTACAAAAATAATGTGTATGTTATTTCAAGTACAAATGTTAATCTTGAATAGGCACTGTCTGAATAAGACTCTATGATTTCATTTTCATTATTGTTACCGGGTCCACTTGATATAATACCAAATAACCTCAAACATAGGAAAAAGAGCACAGAGAAGTGTTCAGTGAAAAAAGGGTACATCAAGACTTTATATTTTAAATTATCCTGGCGTGTTATCAATAAATTGAAATAAAACTTAGTAGTCACATGGATGACATATCGGACAAGGCAATAAACTATTTTACCCAAAAAGGGCACTTCTTCTGAAACCGAATCCCTCAATTTACACTACATTTAATGCCTGTAGCCAAATACGACAGTGAAAACCCGTTATTCCCATGCCCTGAGACCATCAGGAATCATGTTGTATGGACTTGTTAAGTTTATAACCTCAAGCCAATACATTTTATTACATTGCTAGAGGTGTTAAGAAGTACCATAGTAAAAGACCCTCCCTCCTTCATAAAACTCAATGGTGTAAGCCCTCAAGCGAGCTATATTGACAGAGCGGCCAACAACGTAAGTAATGAAAGTGTCAACATATGTGGATAGAGGGTGTCATGTGGTCAGCACAATGAGCCCTCCAGCCATTAATCTAGGTTATCTAAACCATAGCTGCTATGCCTATATTTATGTAGCTCCTCATATGTCCTCACAAGGCTGAGTTTGACCCTGTTCCAGACCCATTGCTTCACAGATAAATTTAGAAAGTGCCACAGACCAAACAAGAGACCTTTGGATATGTAGGCAGGAACTGTGACCACCTCCTTCTGCTTCCCAAAAATATAATTGTTGATACATGCTTGAATTGCTAAAGGTATCAAGGGTTAGGTGTGTCAGACATATATATATTTGGTAAGAGTGAAACAAGGAAAAGTTATAAGAATATGACACTTTATAATATCAAGTGTGAGTTGGAAAAAAAAAAATCAAATTTGGCCAAAGAATTCAAGATATTAAAAGATGTAAAAGAGTAAATTTTATTAAAATCTCTTAACATTAATTTAATATTCATATTTTGACAAACCTCTGGAGCGATTCCAAAACAAGAGGTGTGATCATGACATCCATGTCCCCTTTAAGTTTAATTATTAAAGTTGTTCTGTTTCCATATTCATTCTGTAAATTGAGTAGTTCTTCCTCACAATCTGAAAAAATGATCTTAAAAGTACTCAAAGGTTTCATGACAAGCTATTATGATTGGTGGTATATTTTTTAAAGGTGGTTTATACATTTTGTAGTACTAATAATAAAAATAATATAGTATGGTTTACTATTTAAAATCCAATCTATATTTATTTATATTCAAGTTACAAATATTAGAAGCTTACTATTTACCAAGAAATATTATTTATGTATATGTAAGTTACAAATATTAAAAATATTACACATTAAAAATAAACATACTTAACACATACTAATCGAATGGACTGTTCCCAGTCCATTCAACCTTTTTCCACATAATAACACAACTGTCACTTCACTACTTCATCAACCAGAGTACCGAAGTGTCTCTCCATTAAAATCACATATTCCACAACAATGGTGGATAGCAGTACTTCTCTCATGGATTGGTGAGCATTATAATTTGTTAAAATTCTAAGTAAGAAGGAAAAATCTTTTAAGAAAATAAAGCAGAGCATCATGATTTATAAATCAAAATTAGCTTTTTAATAAATATATTTAAAAGTTTGATAAATCATTTTTGTTATTAAAACTGGTTATGACGCCTTGTTCAAAATTCAAATTTGTAAAAAGAAAATTTGCACACAAATAAATCACATTTAGGAATAGGGACTTAAAATATTTTTTCTTTCAAACTAATTGAAGAATAATGTGTATTTTAACAAAAATTTAAACTTGAGTTTTTAAGCTGAAGTTGGTGATTGTTTGAAGCAAATTTTGTATAAGCACATTATCCATATACAAGGCTAGACTGGACTATTCAAGAATTGATGTGTTCCAGTATGTAGGTATTTAAAAAGAAACACAAACATTAACAAATGCTTAGTGCCAAAATAAACACATCTACTTAGCATTTTTAATATAAATATCAAATTAAACCATCCCATAGTAAGCAATACTTTTAAGCGTGGTTTCTTTAAAAATGAGTCAAGTTTAAAATGATCTAACTAAAAAAAAAGATATGCTCCAATTTTATAAATATCTAATGGTGTGCTTCAATTTTATAAAAAATAAAACGTTAGCCTTGAATTTTATTTAAAAAAATAAGAGGTATATGGTTTTCTAGATAAAATTGTTAATAAATAAAGTGCATTAAGCATATTATAGTTAGTAATTAAATAAAAATGAGTTGTAGAAAAGCGAAGAATAAAAGTAAAAACACCAACACATTTTATCAAAATATAAATATTTCAATGAAACATTGTATATTTTACTCAAGGTAACACAATGAACAGGAAATTATCTTTAGTGATGCCAGAATATTTTTTGAAGAATGAAAACTTATCTGATGAACTAAAAATTCTCTTGAGGTTCTACTACTGCTAATGTGGATGTAAGGTGCTTCTAGTTTGCTAAAGCGGTAATGTGCTGGCCAACAAATACTTAAGTTCTGTCATTTTCAACCTTGGGTTTGCCAGTCTTCTTACCTGTGACATATTGCATTGAGTTATGTAGAAGGATTCTAACATTTTTACAGTGTGGCAATCTTCAAATTTGAGGTTATTATTGGAGGCATGTCTTTTAACTTTTTTTAGGCTCTAGTTGTTGGTGATAATGGAAATGTCTATTCATTTGAATGGTGAGGCCAATATATGGTGAAGTAAATTGTTGACAATATAGTTTGTAAATAATTCTACCAGATTTGCACCTGTGACACCCCCATAACACCGTAATAAGGAACTCATAAAAACCAGTATTATCACTAATATATCCACACTCATTACCTCAACTTTGAGGACTAATACATAGTCAAGTTTTAACATCCTTCAACAGAACACAATAAAGTATGTCTCTGTTAAAACAATGGGATCTGACAACTAAATGGATCACCAAGTCTAGAAAACAACCCATTATAAATATTCAGTAACTAACTCCATTGCAGTTCTAGCACCACCTGCCATCCACATAAAGCAATAGCAGGACCTTAAGATAGTTTTTAGTCCACCAGAGTAGTTTTCTTTTTTTCAAAAACTAAAATGGCAAAACCTACGCTAACTTCTGCTCCCGTCTGACAAAGCAACCATCTGAAGTCAACATAGTTAAGTGTTTGTAAGTAAGTATAAGTGTTTTATTTTTTGTTTCATCTTTATTATCTATTAAATTAATACTTATTTAAAGATATTGTTTTAACATTTAGTCTATTTACAACATTACTAAAAGAAAACTAATTTTTTTTAGTTATATGAGAGTGTATGGTTATTACCACGTACAGAAAAAATGTGTGGGGCTCTTAATCAGAAATCTTAAAAAAATCTTTATCATTGTTTATGCTGTATTTGAAGTGAGGTGCTCTTATTTGTTCAAGAATAAATATAGGCCCACTTTCATTTTTGTTTATCTACAATCATTACATGTAAGTTATTAAGTTGTATATTCCAATGTTGATTACTTCAATTCCTTATGTAATATTTAGCACCGCGTCTTACTACCTGTTTGGGTTATACGCTTAAGTACTAATTACACTTATGGGTTAGGAATTAGGAAGGTTGAATTTATGGGAAGAGAACCTGCATTTTTATGAAGGGAGAAAGTAAAACCATTTAGGAAAAACCACCTCCAATTCACCCGAGCAAGATTTGAACCTCGATCTCCCCATCCTCGGCAGTCTATCTCAACACATTAACTAACTACGCCAGAGAGGTGGGTCAATTCCTTATGGACTGCAAAGAGTATACCATTACAGATAAATATGATGCGCATTTGTCAATGTGTTAAAGTAATTATTGATCTCTTAAGGACCATCTATATAATATGGGATATAAAGTTTATGATTTATTTTTTGGGACTGCATCTTACTACCTATCCAGACTACACATATTATAGTTAATCTTCTGGAATAGAGTTGAGGAAGGTATAATTTAAAGAACATTTATCTGCATTTGTGTGAAAGGAGAGTGGGAAACAATGAGAATCTAAAACCGGCAGGGTTTTGAAATCGCAGCCCCATCACCAGCAAACCAGGCTAGATAAGATTGAAATTAAACTGTGTGCCCATTGATGTGGGTCTAAAATCATTAAATAGACAAAGTACAATTAGGCATTATTATAAATGAATAGATCTGTTTCCATATATAAAATTCACTAAACAAACTCTCTCTCATAGCTGCCTTCCTTGTCTTTATTCCACTTTCACATTAGGTTAGTGCTATAGTGGGACTCATGATGTTTTCCCACCTTTCTTTCTTCACACTTCCTTCTATAACAAGGTGTTAGAGTGCACTTAAACATGCATCTACCTTCATGTCTGCTTACTGTCTCTAGGGGATACCTATAGATGTTATTACCCTTATTTAAATCAAACTAAAATCAAACCTATTAGATTAAGAATAATACACGTTATAGACAATTCATCAAATAAAAGGAATTAGTGCCTAATGGCTTGCAAATTTATGATAAGAAAGTGTAGAAACAATGTAAAATATTGTAAAATAATTGAGAGTGAAGGAAGCCAACCTTAAAGGATGGTTAGGTGAGGCCTAGATGTAAAAACACACTTCTCTCTTCTTTTCTTTTTAAACTATTACAGTTCACACTTCCACATTTACACATTGTTCTGAAATTTTGGAAATATACCTTTATCATATGAAATGAAACATGAAAAACACACAAAACAGAATAAAAGGTATGCTATGGAACTAAATGTTTTTAGAACAATTTGAAGTTCAACTACATGCTCTTAGAATAATTTTAAAATTCAAATTATTCTAGAAGCATGTAGTTCCACTGCATATCTTTGTGTTTAGTGTGTTTTCAATGTGTCTTAGATAATAAATTCATATTTCCAAAAATTCAAAACAATGTGTATTTGTGAAAGTGTGAAGAAAATTGTATAGAAATTCTAGCAACAATCGACAATGCCCTTATCTACAGCGTTGTGAGGATTTGTTATAAGCACCTGGAATAAACTAATTAAATTGAATTGCTTGGTAATTGATTAATATATCTCCACTTTTAGATTTTGACTAGTGTTTAATAAAGTTGCCTTTATGCTCATATATATTATATTATAAGGCAACTCATAAAACTTGTTAGTAAATAAAAGAGGGTGATAAGAGAAAAACATTACCGGTTTCAAAATCACCTGACTCCGAAGACATAAGAGCAGATGTATCCCAAACATATGGATGTGTGGGAGTCTTTGTGCTATGTGGAGGTGTGGTATGGTGATCTGATGGGCGGCCAACCATTTTGAATGATGTGAAGCCTTCTGATAATGTTTCAAATCGTGGTGTATACCTGTATCCTAGAATGAAGAAATAAATAAAAATAGATGTATATAATATTTTTTTAGTTATTGTTGCATATTCTGATATTTATATCAAATAAAAATAAAAGCTTCACTTAATTCACGAGTTTTTGTATTACAAAGTACGGATTCTCTCTTTGGTAAAGTTAATTTGAGTTAAGTTTGTGAATGATGATGTACCTGTGTTCTACCGCCCTTACTCTTCCCCGAAGAGTAAGGCTGGCGAACAACAAACAATAAACTAAAATAATAAATATAGTAATTTTGCAGAGGGCTGTGAGAAATACAAACAAAAGTAAACAGGCCAATTTACTTATTTTCTCCTTGAACTCATACCTCAATAATATGATGTTCCTAACAGAAAAGGGGATGGCAAAAGCAGGAAACCTGGATTAAGAAAAATATATGTCAATGGTAACAATTTGTATTTTATTGATAGTGAGAATAAACTTGAAGAGAGTATATAAAAAAGGTGATTAAGTTGAACAATTTGGAATTGCTTACAATTCATGAAGCTATTAGTATACGAACATAATATCGTACTTGAAACCAATGAACCATGAACTCTATAAGCCCGCAAGGCCAATGAGTTAACTGACGACAATATTCCAATACAAAATCTGTCTATGCAGATAAAAATACTCCATACGAATGATAATACAAGACTTTTGCCGTATAGTCCATTCAATTAAAAGGGGGTTCCTAACAAAATACTTATAACTTTATATTTACAATACGAAACTCCCCACTGCCTGATGGGCATTTTCAATATGATCAATTACCCTCAGATATCTCTATAATATCTGCCGCTCTAGTAAATATATTTCCTACTAAACAATTAGGTATAGATGCCATATAGGCGATGCAAAATAACATTTATCTGTTAAATATGATTCCAGGTAAAGTAAAATATTCCAAGTCTAGAATAGACTACAACATCCATAGTGACGTTAGAAAATTTAAGTCCAAAATATCAGACACAATTACAAGTTAAATATGATGAAAAGATTCTAAGTCCAATATGTTTGAGATATATACTAAGTCCAAAATGATTTGACATATTTAAAAGTTAAATATGGCCAAAAGATTCTAAGTCCAATATGTTCGAGATATTTACTAAGTCCAAAATGATCTGACATATTTACAAGTCAAATACGGCAAAAAGATTCTAAGTCTAATATGTTTGATATATTTACTAAGTCCAAAAGGATTTGCCATATTTACAAGTTAAACATGGCGAAAAGATCCTAAGTCTAATATGTTTGAGATATTTACTAAGTCCAAAATGATTTGACATATTTACAAGTTAAATATGACGAAAAGAATTTCCAATATACAAGTGCCAAAAAGGGATTTCGTAACTTGCGAATATTTCCTGGACACCCAAGGTGTGTCCTAGGGGACAGCCTTGTCAAGAAGTAGCGTCCATGTTGAATAACATCCGTATTTATACGATTATACAAGCTCAAAGAGGGGGAAGAGGGGTAAATACAAAACATAGGTCAACAAGACATAGCGATGGGAGGGAGGGGTTAGAATATACACACGCGGAGCTGGACGAACTTACTAGAACAATCTACTCTGGCGTAACAATCTTTTTGCGCAGGCGCGTCACACACTTTCCACACCCCGCCTTGAGGGATAGAACATTTTACTAGTCCAATATTTCTCCTCGTTCAGTTGATCAATATTTTGGTAGAGGCAAGTTGTCTTTCTTGCGTGTGGGAAACAGTAAGTTGTCGCAGCAACAGTGGGGGACTTTGGTGAGTTTTCTTGTGTTTTAAGTTGTTTTTGGAGCATATATCCCAAATAAATGCTACACCTGTTTGTAGAATGATAAGTAACGACTGGATTCTTAGGCAGCAAAATGTTTAAAATTGGCAGGCAAATAGGCATTAAAAATAGTTAGTTAGTTAAGTAGGAATTCTATTGAAAAAACACATGGATAACCACTTAGTAATGTTCTCAATGCTGTTTATTTTACAAAGCAGTACATGGAAGAATGAGCTTCACTCAATAAAATCATAAAGATTAATAATGTAAGAGTGTGTGACCTGGTGGTCTAGGGGTAAGGTATCAGACTTCTGTGCTGGCGGCCGGGGTTCAATCCTCGGTCCCGGCACAGATTTATCTGATTACCAAACCCTTCCTTCACCT
>CABEEJ010000040.1:399990-424444 GCA_901482245.1 Timema douglasi
CCACCAAAAAAAAAGTGATTCATTCATTTCTGACTATCTGTTGACTGTCCCTGGAGAAAGAGATGAAACCAGATGAATCCAACTATCGGATTTTGTCCAAAGCTTATATTAAGATGTTATATGATCATATCTCAAGAATCGTTGATTACTGATGTTATGTTTTTTACTCAACAAATATTTCCAAAAAATAGCACAAAAAATTTGGTTCAAATGGGTATCTGGGGAGTGTTTTAGATTACAAATAAGAAAGTATGTGTGTCCATCTAAAAATATTTTTAAGAAATTGAGGTTTTTATTAAAAAGTTAGGCCATAACTATAAATACATTATGAGAAAGTATGTACATGTGTGTTTATTATTTATTTATCATTAAATATTTGCCTTTGGGCATGGCCTCTGGTTGGAAACTTTTGATAATAATGGTGGTCACAATATGGCTGTCATTTTAATTATTTAAACCCTTATTATAGTCCTCATTTTGTCAATAGGCTTTGGTGGAGGTAAATAAATTTTACATAGTTGTAACTTTTATTGGTTGTTGGAAAGTTAAGATGAAATTTGTAATATATATGTTAGTACTTTATTTTTGGCTATTTTATGCAAAATCCGCATAAAATGATGGTACCTCCTGAGAAGAAAAAATGTATAGAGTTTGTATGTCACTGATTCCTATTTAAATATAAAAAAAAGGTCATTATTTGCATTTATCGTATCAATGAGACTATTTCACAAAAAAGATTCAATTTCATATTGTTTTGAGTACATGTATTACTATACATTCAAAAGTGTTACAGTGAAATTTAAATAACCTTTGATATTTATTTTAGTCTGCTAGGTAAAAGTTTGTAAAACTTTGGTGTATTTTTTTATCACTCACAGTTTAAAGGAAAGTTTGTGATGGAAGTGTGAAATCGTCAGCAGCGTAGTGCTACTAAAAACACGACTACTGCCGTTCACATTCAATTAAAACTGCTACAGGCCGTAATATGAAAGAGGGATCATTTATATTTCACCAGTTAAGTAAACAGGTGCTTGCATAAACCCTTAGTTTAACTATCAATACATTTCTGCTTTATTTTATTGATTGATCATGGGCAGCTAGCTGCCTCATTAGCTTGTCTCTAGATACATTGCTAAATAGAACCATACATTAACCAATAAATATAATCTACTGTCTGTCCTTAAAGTTATATAGTAATCTAAATGTTTACCAATGTAAATGAGATGACCACTTTCGGTTTGCTCAAAGAGAGGTACTGTCAAGGCATCACATCCTAAAGGAAGAGATGAGCGAGTCCAGTTGTGGCAACCAACCTAAAAACATTAACCAATATATAAAATTTATAATTCACATGATGCAAAGTATGGATTGAGAAATAGGGATTTAATAATGGAATCAAATGTTAGGTTTGTTAAAACTAGAATTTTAGAGGAAACAAGTGAAATTTTATGGCTACTAACCAAGCTTAGAAACGGTTACAAATATTGTTAATAAAAATGTATGATAAATGTTTTGTTCAAAATGAAATATTTCTAACTTTTGCTGAGAAATAAAATTTTCTTAAATAAAACTAATGAAAATACACTTGCAGTCAAGTTTGTCAGAATATTGCATAAATGGCTTAGCCTTGCTTTGTATATAATCAGAACTTGTGCGGACATGTGACTATGAAAATATCATAACCTTTATTAATAGAAACCAAAATAAAGATGTAAGATGCATTTAGACAAATACTGGGTGCCTATAGCATTGACAACGTTTTTCAACTCAAAAGGGGTGCCAATGGCGGCCAATATTTCCATGTTTCAAACGTAATTTTAACCTGATGAATTGCTTAGCTCATTTAAAACTCAAAGTTCACAATTAAAACACAACAAAACAGATAATTATCTAATTTTCAAAGTACACCAGTCCCCTTCTTCAGCGGAAGAGAGTAAAACACAGACTTGACTATGACACCAAGGTTATAGGTTGATCATGCTAACTTAGATTCTGTTGTTGTTGCTCGTTTCTTGACTCAAAAAAGGGTATTGGGATTAGGCTTAGATTCTGAAGTTAAACGTTTAAACTTGTGTCTTTATTCTTGGTAGAAGGATAGTATGTTGTATTTATATTATAGTTAATTATATGATTATTAAATTAAATTATATATCTTATTATTGTTTATGTATAAATTAAAGACTGGTGTGGGTAGGTCTGCTTGGAAGGGAAGTAGAGGATGCTATCCAGAGTTAAGACCAGAGTGGTTCTGGTTTTTGTAATATATTGGTGAGCAAGCTCTCACCTATGAAGCTTGAAAGCTTTGCAAATAATGGGAGGGCTTGTTTAATTTTGTATTATAGCAGGAGGAAAAATCTGAATTATGTGTTTGGGCATAAAGTGCTACTGGTTTGTAAGGATTGTTGTGGATTGTATCAAAACGGTGACCTATAATTAATTTGCAGTGTTCCTGTGGTGAAGCCAATGTATTCAGCAATGCAGTGGTTGCATTGTAGCAGGTATATAAGATTTTCTGTAGAGAAGTCGGCCTGAGGTTCCTACCCTTACAACAAACCGAGATACAGTACCTGCAAAATTCATCAAACTTCCATCTCATTCAACAGCAGGCTCATACAAATGGAATACCCTGTAAAAGACCACTATAACTGTTCCCCAGAAAATCTTATATACATATCAGTCACAATTAAACAACTGCATTGCTGAATACATTGGCCTCACCACAGGAACAATCAATACAACAAATGGTCTCCATTTCAACACCAACCACAACGGCCCTGACAAACCAGTAGCACTTCATGCCCACACATAATTCAGATTTTGACTCATGCTATAGTACTAAAGTAATACAAGCCCTCCCTAAGTGTTGCAATCATTCTCAGCTTCGTAGGTGGGAACATACTCACCAATATATTACCAAATGAGGGCATCCCCCTAAATAACATTCTCTCCTTTTCTTCCAATCAGCCTACTCACACCAGTCAGTCATTTTTATATAAACAATATTAACAGATAATTTAATAATGGAATACCCTGTAAAAGACCACTATAACTGTTCCCCAGAAAATCTTATATACATATCAGTCACAATTAAACAACTGCATTGCTGAATACATTGGCCTCACCACAGGAACAATCAATACAACAAATGGTCTCCATTTCAACACCAACCACAACGGCCCTGACAAACCAGTAGCACTTCATGCCCACACATAATTCAGATTTTGACTCATGCTATAGTACTAAAGTAATACAAGCCCTCCCTAAGTGTTGCAATCATTCTCAGCTTCGTAGGTGGGAACATACTCACCAATATATTACCAAATGAGGGCATCCCCCTAAATAACATTCTCTCCTTTTCTTCCAATCAGCCTACTCACACCAGTCAGTCATTTTTATATAAACAATATTAACAGATAATTTAATTTAATTCAATTTTATAATCATAGAATTAACAATAATATAAATACAACATAATATCCATCTACCAAGAGTAAAGACACAAGTTTGAACAGGCAAATGCAGGATCCACGCCTAATGACCATGACCAATCTATAGCCTTGCTTTCATAGTCCAATATGTGTTTTAATCTCTTCTGCTGGAGAAAGGGACTGATGTACCTTGAAAATTACATGATTATGTGTTTTGTTGTATTTTAATTGTGAACTTTGAGGCTTAGTATTTTCTGGTGTGTAGGCCTTGCCCTTCTATCCTCCTTTCAATATTTTATTTAATATAGCCGTTTGGCACCATTTATCTTTTGTTTAGTTCATGTAAGAGAATAGTTATAATATTACTCAATTAGGTATATATTAATTAAGAGTTCAATAATTTAAAATATTTTTCTTCAATTCTTTTAACCTTTTAAGATAACATAATATAATGTAGATTATCTTGTAGCATTTTGAGAGGTTAACACGTCTTAAATGAGATATACCGGTACCGTAATAAATAATAAAATTAGTTTTCAAGAATATTATTACCTGTGAAAGGTGGGTTATGTAGCTGGACATAAGTAGAGGTGAATCAACAATAGGTTTGTTGACTTGCACGTGAAGGTTCACTAGAGTCATATCTTCTTGTGAAGAGACAGCAGAAATGAATGAGGTACTTGACAGAGAATGGGTATCAGATGAGTCAATAAGTGTACCTTCTAGCTTCTATAAACAAATAAAATAACAAATAAAAACAATTGTATTAGATATAAAAAGAAATCAAAGTTTGTTTGAACAGTACTTAAGATGTAAGAGCATAGGAAGTAATTGGTATATTTTATGATTTATATAGGTGCCCTATTTCTCTGGAGAATAAAAACAAGGAAATTGAACATTATTTTATATATATTTTTGGGTTTGTAGGACAGATCGGGACAGACAATTTATATAAAAAAAAGTTAAAAAAGTATAAATGGTATTATTTGGGACCCACTAAATTGATATACTATACGATGTCTTTCCTTCTAAAGATTTGAACAGTACCAAATTTGTGATGCAAATTAAACATTTTAAATAATTTTTTCAAAATAAAGTTATTATTGAACTAAGAAATTAACAGAACGTTTATTTTTATATCACCCTTAAATTATATATTATTTTGAACAGGTATTTTGACATATAAATTCTTTTTCTACTGTTCAGAGTGGTGGACTCTTATTTAATTTGAGTTCATAATCTGAAAGGGGGCATTGTTCTCAAAAATTAATTTTTATTTGTATATTACACTTTATTGGTTAATAAAACACTCAAAACTATATTCTATTTATAGTAGAGCTGGGCTGATGATGATCCGATCATTGACAGATTGTAGAAAATTGGTGATACAATGATTGGCATTTGGCCTACCGATTCTTAACACCGATCTTTTGAACTTTGTGTCAACAAGGTGTGACAACAAGTACTGGTGACTCCTCACTAAGATTTTGTAAAACAGCCTTTTCCTTTATTTTGTTGCTCTAAAGGGGGTTGGCTGAGAGTATACATCAAGTAAACAGTCCCTTCTTTCTTAGTGATGAAAAAAGAAAGGTCAGCAAGGGTGAGAGATAGAAAAAGTGTTGCATTTTTTTTTAGTAGAGGGGGAGTATCTTTGAAAGATCAACCACTAAGTCAACTAGCAAAGAGATGTCTGAATCGTGAGAAGGAAAGCTAAAACAATGGAAAATTCAAGAAAAGCTGAAACTAGGAAAGATTCATGGGACGCTCAAATCATCAAAGATTCAAAGAGAGCTAAAATTTAGAAAGAATCAAGGGGTTTAAGAACAATTAAAAATTTAAAAACTACAAAATGGATACAGAACTTTTCTTAATCTCTATACATAGAAACTCAGTTGATATTGAAAAAAATATTTTTTAAATCAATTTGGTTATTTGAATTATAAAGGATTTAAGTATTTTTATTTCCACATATTCATTCTAAAATTAATATATATTAATATAATATTATCTGCACACAATTTAATTTTAAAATAAAAATTACTATATTAAGCTACCATCAACTAAGCTATGAGAAAAGTGAGGTGAATTTACCTTAGTGATCAACAATGTGAGAAAACTAACTACAGAGTTTTAATTTAAACTTGTATAAGCAAACCTACTATATTGAAGAGATTAAAAATGACTCACGTGAACAGTTACTGTGAGTGAGTATTATTAATGTACATTGGATTTTTAGTACGGATGTACTATCGAAAATAAAGTATCGATATTGTAATCATTAAAAGTATTGGAAGAAAAATATTGATACCGTGCTAGTATCGAAAGAAATTTATCGATAAAAGTAAGTATCTATATCAAAATTTTAATCTGAAAAAATATTTTTTATCTAGTATTAATAATCTATTATCTGCTAAAATATCTGCATGGTCTATCGCGCTAATCTCGTGTTGGACTAGACTGCCAAAGACAAAGAGATCGGGGTTTGATCATGGTCGGGTACACAGAGGGCGGTTTTCGCTAAATGGTTTTACACGAGTGCATTTCATATAAATTAAGCGTTCCCAATCCCTAAGCCATTAATGTAATTAGTACATAGGCGTACAACCTGAAAAAAAATCCCAACTTTTGCATCATCACTGTATTTTCATTTTTATCTAAAACACTGAAAATTATAATGGTTTTTAATAGTTTAAAACAAATTTTACAAGATGCTTTTTCGCTATCTAACATCTTTTTTTTTAAAGTACAACGTCTTACTACCCATTCGGGTTATACGCTTAAGTACTAATTACACTAAGAGGTTAGAAATTGGGAAGATTGAATTTAGAGGAAGTTAACCCGCATTTACGTGGACGTAGAGTTGAAAAACATTTAGTAAAAACCTTCAGTTCACCCGACCGAGATTTGAACCTTTATCTACCCGTCCTTGGCAGTCTAGCTCAACACAAAACTAGTTAGGTAGCTAACTACACCACCGAGGCGGGCTCCCACGTCTTATGAAACGTTCATACTCTACTTTTGGGAGGTGCCATTTATTTAACTACATTTGTCATTTATGTACTCTATCAAGATAGATTATTAACTATCGACAAACAATAGAAGAATGGACGTCATGCCTCATCTGCACATAAAT
Organism: Timema douglasi; assembly: GCA_901482245.1. Lineage (NCBI taxonomy): Eukaryota > Metazoa > Arthropoda > Insecta > Phasmatodea > Timematidae > Timema > Timema douglasi. Next base: position 406,552 of record CABEEJ010000040.1, read on the forward strand.
GTTCCTGCTTCGTCTGCTTGGAGCACCTTGAGTAGACCGAGTTTATTGTGATCCTACAAAATCTTATTTTGTTTAGTTTGTCATGAGCGTGCTCATTGATAAAGGAAAAGGTGTTAAGTAGATTAGTCTCCACTCGCCTGTCAACCAGTCAGATTGTTGTATTGATAAACAAAGATGAAAGAACAGCTATGAATTATGATAAGTTTAGTGGAGTGATATTGTTGTTCCAAGCACACTATCACTCCACCTTTTAACCTAAGATGATGCAAGAAAACCCACATAGTGTCAATAAAGCATCCACTTAGTCAAGTTCTTGCATACGGCCCTGAATGCTGGAGTTGCAGAAAATGAGTGAGAATTGAGAAATAGTGCCATTTGTTCTTCCTCCACATTCCACCGTAGTAAACATTTTATCAGAGTATGGAGTGAAGAAATCAAAAAATGTGTTTCTATTGTTAGCAATTTGATACCAGAGTGTGAGTACTAATATCAGTAAAAGTATCAGAAAAAAGTATTGAGTAAAAAATACCGATATTAGTTAAGTATTGATACTTTTTTTCACATCCCTAATTTTTAGTATCTAAATTAAAGTAAACAAAATATTGGCAAGGGTGGTTAGCCCGGTCATTATCAGCATGATCAAAAAATTAGCTGATAAGCCCAGCAATAATGTATAGTAGTTTTTTTAAGAATAAATATTGTTTTTTCTAGGCAATAGTTTTACTTTTCCTAAGCATTAAAGGGAGTGATTTATATTAGTATATAGTTAAACTTTATTAACTATAATGAAATATGAGCCAGTGATTTCATATTTGGTTAAATGTTTGATCTCACAAACATTTACAATTTTAGAGCGAGTTAGTTGCAACCGTTTATAAGAATCAGTGCTTTTAGCAATGTAATGGCTACAACAATTTAAAGCTGTAAATTGGTGTACTAATTCTTTTTTTTTCCCACTAAGGCAATGACTAAAGCCTATGAATGAAATGGTGCTATGAAAAAACTAGAAAAAAAAAGATACAAAATTTAAGTACACAAAAATTGATGTTTATAGAAAAAATCAAAAGAAAGTTAGTTTATAAGTATTTGTAAATATTTTTAAAGTGAGATATACAATGTATTTATTTTATTTTAATTTTTCTAGTGAAATAATTTAAGAGTTATAAAATATAATTATGTTAAAGTGTAAACATGAAATTTAATATTAATTTATTGTTAATAGTTGGATATTTAAGTTTTTAGATCATCATTATTTAACTTAAGACTAGGAAAGGCACAACATCCAGTCCCAGGCCGTTAATTTATCAATGTGAAAGGGTAAACCCATATTTCAACAATGATAAATTTTTCGGCCATGCCTAGAGTCGAATTTGGAACCCTTAGCTCAGTAGCCTGACACAATACCAAGTGAGCTAAGCTAAGCTGTCTAATTAAAGAACAGAAATGAAAGCTACAAATAAACAAGATTATATATTTGCTTTTGAATTGTTTAAAAAACTATTTACCTGCCTCAGTGGCATAGTTAGCTAATGCGCTAGTCGTGTTGAGCTCGACTGCAAAATCGAGGATCAAATCTTGGTCGGGTGAACTGGGGATGGTTTTTCCTAAATGGTTTTCCACTCTCCCTCCACGCAAATAAGGGTTCACTTCCTCTAAATTCAACCTTCCCAATTCCTAATCCCTTTGCGTAATTAGTACTTAAGCGTATAACCCTAACGGGTAGTAAGACGCGGTGCTAAATAATAATAATAATAAAGTCTTAAATCCTTATACATGGTTTTAAAAAGGTTTTGTTGAATTATAACGAGAAAAAGTTTATGTTCAGAGGTTGTAGACCAATTGAGAATAACTAATTAGCAGTTTGATATGTTTATTAATAATCAGAAATAAACATTAATACATATTATGAACAATAAACTATACCCATACAAGATACAACGAAAGCATACGTGTGCGACAACACTCATGTTACTACTGTCTCTTCCCAGTCCAACGCACACACAATATTATGACTTCCATTGCTTACACACCTGTGCACTACAGATGTCAACTACATTTTTATTCGCTGTATATAAATTTACCTACACTTCAACATGCCCCCTTAAATTTATATTACAGTCCAACCCTAATTATAAAACAAATTATATCACATTCTCTACATATCTGAATTTTTCAAACTTATTTCAACCTAATGGCTTGGTAAAAATATCAGCCACGTTTTCATCAGAATCTATTTTAACAATATCAATTTCTCCTTTAACATAACTCTTGTTTACAAAATGATTATGTGTCTCTATAAACTTCAAATTTTTGTAAAATTACCATACTTAGCTATATTTATTGCACCAGAATTATCTTCATACATTTTTATTGGGTCACAAACTTCAATATTAAAATCTAGCAAAATATCTTTCACAACTTTTAATTCACTGACACACTCAAACAATGCAACATACTCAGCTGATGTGGATGATTCTGTTACACTACTTTGTCTCTTAGATTTCCAAAAAATAACATTTCCATACATTTTTATAACATATATAGTCAATGATTTTCTGTCAATAATATCACCTGCCCAATCAGCATCTACGTAACAGCTTAAGATCTCTGCATTAACATTTCTATTAAAGGTTAACTTTAAATCTTTGGTCAAAACTAAATACTTTAATAGCCTCATAGCAAATTTATAATGACTATTATCATAACTTTGAAATCTACCTAAATAATTTACACTGAAACTTATATCAGGTCTTGTTCCTGAACAAATATACAAAAGAGCTCCAATTATTTTCTATACTTCATTTCAGCACATTCTGATTGTGTGGTTTCTGATTTAAATTTTGTTCCATTGGAGTAGCATACAATTTAGAATTTTCAAAACCACATTTCCTTGCTAAAGATAAAATATAATCTCTTTGATACAAAGTCATTTTTCCTTTATTGCACTCATAAATCTACAAACAAAATTAAATAGACATTATGATTGTTCTTATTGTTTAACATGTATAAGCAACAGTCATTCTTGCTTCTTATAAAACCTAGAATTTTCAAATAAGTATTGAAACACTCATACCAAGATTTTGGGCTTTCACAATCTTTATCCAATTTTAGTACTTTATCTGTACAATCCTAATAACCTCGTGGTTGTTTTACATAAACTTCTGATTTAACTTTTCCATTAAAAAACACTGTTTCTACATCAGTTTGCTTAATAATTAAATCATTCTGACAACAATATGACAATAAAATTTTAAACGTTTACATTCTTGCTACTGGAGAGTATATATCATCAAATCATTAAGCTGAAATCCTAGCTTTATAAACATTATTAGCCTTTTTTGTATAATCCCATTTTAAATCTAGTATTTTCTTATCTTCTGGTTTAATAACAGACATCCATGTCTTATTTTTATTTCAGCAATTCAATTCCTTATCCATTGTATTTTTCCAATTTTTAGAATCATAACTATTCATCGCATCATTATATGAAAAAGGATTTTTCACATTTTCATAGTTTACATAAACAATATTATTATACACAAAATTATCATAATTAAGTCTAGCAGGTTTTCGTTTTTCTCTGGTTGATCTTCTCAACCCTAAATTTGCATTTTGATCATTTATATTTCCATTTGTTATTTCATGTTCATTTTTATAACTATTATTTTCAGTTCTACCTTCATTTAAACCTAATATCATAAGCCTCTTTTGACTTTTCTCTTAAACCTATAAAATTTGTACCATCTTCAATTATATCTACATGTTAGCTAAGACTATCTTGTCATTTAGTAAAACTCTATAACCAACATTTTCATAAACTAACAAAATACCTAGATCTGCTTTTCTGTCCCATTTTGAGTTTCTTTTTTGTTCAGGCTCTCTTACAAATACTTAACTTACAGACATTCTTAAATGATCTATATCAGGTTTCTCCCTAAACAGTATTTCATGAGGTGTTTTATTTTTCTCTACACTATTAGTAATTGTCCTATTTTTCAAATACGCAGCTATTTGACTACTTCAGGCCAGAGACTATTGACTATTATGTACTTTGGCCTCCACTAATAAACATATAGACATATTCATAATATCTCTGTTATACTTTTCTGCTGTCCCATTTAATTCATGAACATATGGTGGACAAGGTTCAATATTCCTTTTTCTCTAGCAAAACTATATATATCACTATTCATATATTCCTTGCCGTGGTCAAATTTCAGTCTTTTTACCTTTTTTTCGGTCTTACTTTCAATCATATTTACATAGTCAATAAAACAATTGTATACTTCACTTTTTGATTTGCTACAATAAATTTTATTTATATTTCATTTATAAAAGTTAGAAAATATTTCTCACCGTTTAAACCCGTAGTACTGTGTGGTCCATTTAAATCAGTAATACTTCTTTTGCTCTAGTTCTCTCATTTTTAAATGGCAAATTATGCATTTTATTTTACAAACATATTCCACATTTCAAATAGTCAGACTCTAGTTCCTTTGGCAGACTTTCAAGCAATTGTTTATCACACATTGTTTTTAGATAATTAAAATTTACATATCTTAATATTCTATGATATCTTTACTTTTCTGTCATATTTAATTTGACTGCTATATTTGATTCATTTTTTACAATTTCACTAGTCATATGATGCAAATAATTTTTCTTACACGCTAAAGCAATTAATTTCCATTTGGATTATATATATTTGAAATATTTCCTACTGACAATTTTATTTTCATTTGTAACTTTCCCATAACTATTTAAATTCCTATCCATTTCGTTCCCATAAAATACATTTAACATTTTATTTTCTACCATTTGACTATAAACATTGAATTTGTGTAAAACATTACATATTTTAGTTGCCTTTAAAAAGACCATTTCCGACTTTAACATTTACCGGTACTTTTGAGTTCATCAAATTCATAAAAATATTCATCATTATTTATGACCTGATCAGAGAAACCACTATTAAATAACCATTCTACTTTACCAACGCAACTATTAACATCAACGTACGATTTTTACAATCCGGGTCTTACCTCGATTTTCGTATTAAAACTGCTCGTATTACCGTCTTCAGTTTGCTGTCCTTGATGATTTTGCCTTTGTTGCCAACCGCCAGATCGACGATGTTGACTTGAACCTCGACTGGCTAGCTCTTTCACCACCGCCACCACAATGTTGCCAATGTTGTTGTTGTTGCTGCTGAGCGCCGCCTCTGGGCTTCCACAAATTTTCACTTGGTCTCATGCTCGTACACTGAGCCTTAAAATGTCCATACTTGCTGCACTTAAAACACGTTTTGTCCTTTTTTCTTTCATCCTTAAATGCACTCTAACTGTTTTTGCTTTCTTCCTCTTTTTCTTTTAATTTAACCATTTTTATTTTACTTTTTACATATAGAACAGTTTGACCACTTTCTTTCAGTACATCCATTAAATCACTAAAATAGCTTGACAAATATGGAAGCATTTTAATCATATAACTCAGTTTTTCTTTCTTGCTTACATTAACACCTGCACTTTTAAGTTTGTTCACTAACTATTCAAACTCAGTAAAAAAGGCACTTGAATCTTCAAAGTCACTCTCATGTTACTACTGTCTCTTCCCAGTCCAACGCACACACAATATTATGACTTCCATTGCTTACACACCTGTGCACTACAGATGTCAACTACATTTTTATTCGCTGTATATAAATTTACCTACAATTCAACAGATTTAAATCACCTTCTAGTTATTTTAATGAGCTATGTGCACCTTAAAGCCCTTCCCCCTTATTTATTGTCAGCTTAAACATTATCCAGTTTACTCTGACCAAACATTTATGATCTCTGAAAATATGGTATTCTATCTGAATTTTTGTGTATTTATTAAGACCATATAATATATATGAAAGAGGTTATTTATGAAAAGAATATTATGTGTGTCTTTACCATATTTTTAGAGCCTATCTCTACTTCTTAGAAAACAAAATGTTGGTTAGTATTTTTGTATGTCTGTTGCCTAAGCTCTCTGGAACTGCTTAAAAGATTTTGATGCAGTTTATTTTGTAGGATATTTATCCACATAGTTTTTAACATACATTTCATTAAGCTAATAATTCAGAGAAGTTGAGTGTACTATCTGAAAATTCAAAAGCTAGGGAATATTCTATTGAATTGTAGGTACCTAGGGAAAAAAATTAATTGAAATACAAGGAAATATTATAGCATATATTTCAACTATAAATCCAAATAGTAGTAATAATAATATTTAGCACCGCGTCTTACTACCCGTTCGGGTTATACGCTTTAAGTACTAATTACTCTAATGAATTAGGAATTGGGAAGGTTATATTAGAGGAAGTGAACCCACATTTGCGTGGAAGGAGAGTGGAAAACCATTTAGGAAAAACCAGCCCCAGTTCACCCGACCGAGATTCGAACCTCGATTTCCCCGTCCTCAGCAGTCGAGCTCAACACGACAAGCGCGTTAGACAACTACGCCACCGAGGCGGGTCAAATAGTAGTAATTAATCCAAAGAGAAATCTAAGGACTGTTAAAACCACTATTTAAATTTGGCAAAACATTAGTGTGTGGTAATTTACTGAGCTATTAATCAGCATTTAACTAATACATATTAAATCAAGTATTTAATTTGAAAAGTATTCAAAATGTGAAAAACTTGATAAACATTGACAATATTTTCAGTCTTATCAAGTGTTTTATATATACTGTGGAGTGGTAAAAGCGAGGAGTGCTTCGTGTCCATTTACTATAATGACTTAAGGAAAAAATTAGACCTGGTCTTATAGATTTGATGATAAGTTTGTTGATTCCAAATGTAAACGTCGACCCAAAGTTGCAGGAAAATGTAACTAAACATATGATACACAGCCCATACAGACTTTTGAATGTATTGTCTCCATGCACACAGAAAAAATTATCCAAAGAGCTTTTAAAGAGGTGTGTTGATGAACATGACAGATATGTATACAACACACCGAAAATGGAGGGTGCTCGGCAGCAATCTGTTCTTGGGTGTTGGAGAGAGATATTCTTTAGGTGGCCCCTGACTACCCCATCCTGAGAGTGTTCGATTCCCACATTTATGTGGAACTATTTAGTTTCATAAAATCCATTAAATATGTGCATAGTTAAATCAATATGGGTAGTAATAGGTGGCATTTGGTATTAACTATACCAATGAGGTGAAACAGTTTCAGTTGGAATTTTTCTGAGTTTTATACATTTAGCTGTCAATCTAGAAAATGTAAAATGTGTATATTTTAACATAAATTATGTCAATGATGTCATTAACACATGTAACACACCATTAACAACCTTCTGTAAATTGTGTACTTAAGACGATTACTTACAAAGAGGTTTCTTCATGTAAACATTTACCACCATATATTATTATTATTAATAATATTATTGATAGAGTTTAGAGGCTCACCAACACAATGTGCTCATTAGGGCCTTAATAAAATATAAATAGATGGTAAAATCACCATAGGAGCGAGTCAAAATATTCACCTGTTTCTATAGAAAGGCGAAGACACAATGTAAAGATACAATATAAAAAGAATAGATCTCAATATGAGAAAATACCCATTTGAGACACTCCACAGGAGTACTCAAATGGGCGAATAGTACAAATTGAGTGAAACACCTGCAAAAAAAAAAACACAGGTGTGTCACTCCATTTAAAAAAAACATATTAAAACAATATGTAAGTTAAAAGCACAAGACAAACATATTAAAATAATAATCTGTAAAAAAAACAAGTTAAAGTATACTAGAATTGTTAAAACGACAAAACAAATATGTTAAAGTATGTTAAAATGTTAAAAAAAGGTCTCAATATGAGATAAAATCTAGATGAGTCACTTTACGAAAGTAGCTCAAATGGCACTAAAAAGATTCGCCTGGCATATAAAATGGAGTAAACAAATAACTCCCTCTGCATTGTTGCATAATAAAAAACAAAGGTCTCCTTTAAAATCAATAGCCAGGTGAATAGGGGTATACTTGCGACACTCCACCAAAATGTGGTACACACTAAGGGGAGCATAGCAAAGTTCACACACTGGAGGTGGATCCCCTCTTAGTAAAAATCCATGGGTTAGAAACGTATGCCCGACACAGAGTCAGGTCACGATGACCTCCTCTCTTCTAGACACATCGTCCATGATGAACCGCAGCTTGTTCTGAGCAGAATTCAAAACCCACTGATCATGCCATATGCGTAAGACCCCACGCCGAATATAAACCTTTAAATCTAAAAACATGACATACAAACTTGCTTCAGGAGGGAGATGGACCACATCCTTGGCTATATGGTCCACCAATTCATTTCCTGAAAGACTAGCATGAGCAGGAATCCAGTAGAAGGCGAGCTGGGTGTTTAATAAATCAATTTTATAAATTTGCTTGTGTATCATCTGCACAAGGGGATTTCAGGAGTACAAAGTGGACAAGGCCAACAGAGAACTCATGGAATCCGTGCAGATGAGAACAGAATGGTGACAATTTAAATATACAAAACACAAATATTTAAAAATGGCATATAATTCTGCCTTAAAAACACTGGATTCACCAAGTAAACCAAGTTTAGAATTGTTTCGCTCCACTACAAAGGCGCATCACACAGAGGCCCCACACCTTGAACCATCCTTGTAGATGCGCTGAAAACCCTGAAAGCGAATAGAGAGGAGCTCGTTAAAGTTCCTCTCATATATATTATGTGGGGTGGTCGCTTTAGGAAACTTGGCAAGATCAAAATGGCATTGAGGCAGGCGTATCTTCCAGGGAGAAACTCGACCTGCGGATGTGGGGATAGCCTTTGGCAGGACTAGCCCCCACGTGTCAAAAACCGATAGCAACTGGATCCTAACTGGACTTGCCCCACGCCATTTGGTTTCATACAAGACAGAATTGGGGGAGTATAGCACAGGACAGTAAGCAGCAGGCTTAGGCATGCAATGGAATTTCAACACCTAAGATGCCAGAAGATAGAACCACTGGTAAAAGAGGGAGGGGGGGGATCACCGGCATCGGAAAAGATGCTGTAGACTGGACTGGTATGAAAAGCACCAGTAACCAGTCGTATGCCAGCATGGTGAACATTATCTAGCATCTTTAATGCCGAAGGTCTAGCTGCGCCATAAAACAAAACTGCCGTAATCAAGTTTTGATCTCACCAAGGCCCTATAGAGGTGTATCAAGGTTTCCCTATCAGCACCCCAACAACGACCGCTAAATACTTTAAGCAAATTCAATGCTTTGACACATCTCGCTTTCAGGTCTTTGATGTGGGGGATCCAAGTTAGTTTAAAATGAAATAAAAGTCCCAAGAACCTTGCGGTATCTGAGACTGGTAAAACAACATGGTTCATTAAAATACTGGGGGCTGGCTGTATTTTGCGTAATCTATGGAAGTGGATGACTGTAGTCTTGGCTGTGGAGAAGCTAAAGCCACTATACAATGCCCACAACCATAGATTGTTTATAGCAAGTTGTATCTGCCATTCAGCCCTGTGGAGACTCGCTAAACTGCAATAAATTGCATAGTCATCCACAAAAAGGCATGAACAGACAGGTAAGTGCACATTGTCCACAATGGCGTTTATTGCGATGGCAAACAACGTATAGCTTAAAATACTGCATTAAGGCCCCCATTTTTTTTTAAATAAAATCAACGGATTAGGAATCATTTAACGTTACCTGAAAGTGTCTATCCGACATAAAATTAGATTTAAGATCAGGGAGGTTCCTTCGGAACACCCAATATGCTGTACCACCAGGTGGTGTTGTATGCTTTCTCCAGATCAAATACAATAGCCAGTAGATGCGGCTTAAGGAGAAACGTCACAAACAGCCGTCTCAAGACAGACAAGGTGATCTGCCATGGATCAGTTGCAGCGAAATTCACATTGAATATTAGATATCAGATTGCGGGATTCTAAATACCATATAAATCATTTATTAATCATTTTTTCCAATCTTTTGCATACACAACTAGTTAAGGCTATCGGTCTATTACTAGTTGGCTTTAATTTATCCTTGCCACTTTTAAGAATAGGGATAACGGTTGCTTGCCTTCATAGTGATGGGAACTGATGAGATTCCCAAACACTATTGTAGAGGTCCAAAACAAATGCCTGTCCGGCAGGGGGCAGTTAGCACAACATCCTATAGTGAATGTCGTCCGGCCCGGGAGCTGTGCTGCCTGCCTGAGACAGCGCATAGGTCAGTTCATCCATAGTAAAGAGGGAGTTGTAGTCCTTCACCCAACTCTGACCAGAGTCAATAGTATGGCGCTCTATGCTCCGCTTATGCACCGCAAACTAGTTATAGTAGCTAAAAGTGCTAGAGATGGTGGCGAACATAGAGCCCAAAACATTGACAACCTCCACAGGGGAGGAGATAAGTGAACTGTTAGACATGAGGGCAGGTATATTATTTATTGAGTTTTTGCTATTACATAATTTATGAATACTATCCCAAACCCTAGTTGTGAGAGTGGATACTATAAGGGTAGAAATAAACTGTCTCCAAGAGACTATTCTGCTTTCTCAAATGATATGGTGAGCTCGAGCACGCAGAATCCGGAATGACTCCAGATTCTCCTTTGTGCGACGTCGATGAAAGAGACGTAGGGCCCTTCGACAGTCAGAAATACCTAACCCACACTCCTCATTCCACCAGGGAACAGGAAGGTGGCACGGATTAGGCAAGGATTTAAGGATGTAGGCCCTCACCACCACGATGACTGTCGAAGTAAAATGTTTCCCCCTAACATCGATGTCAGGAGAATGGTGTTCATCAAATACAGCGACCTCGCGAAATTCATCCCAGTCAGCATGTTTAAGCACCCATTGTGGTACTCGTGTTATACAGGGAGGATCTTGAAGTGGTGAAAACAGAACGGGGAAATTATCTCTGCCGAATAGGTCCAGGTGAACATCCCAAAGGAAGTGAGCAGCAATCTCAGAACTACAGAAAGTTAGGTCAATGGCAAAGGATACACTATTAAAGGTGGAAAAGTGTGTGTGTCTCGGTGTTCATTAACACCAGGTCACCCAATACAAGAATATCCTCTACCATCCTTCCACGGGCATCTGTAAAATTAGATCCCTACACCAGGTTATGAGCGTTAAAATCCCCCAAGATGATATAGGGGGGTGCGAAGTTGTATAAAGAGGGCATCTAGGCTCCTCTTAGGAACACATTCACCTGGTGGGAGGTAGATGCAGCACACTGTCACTTCTAAGGCAAGGGAGATTCGGACAGCGATCACTTGGAGATCAGCCATGATATTAATGTTTATGATATATATTGCTACGTGCGAGTATAGCTACACCTCTGCTAGCCCAATCAAAAAATGTCTTGTTGGTGTGATACACATCGTACCCACAAAGCATCGAGTTGTCAGTTGGGTGGAAGTGGATCTCCTGCAAACACACAATGGGAGGATGCAGGGAAGAAATTAGTGGTTAAATATCCTCTAAATGAGCATAAAGACCCCTACAATTTCATTGTAGTAGTGAAACTATTTATTAATATAAAATTTAATTACCCTCACAATTCATAACACTATCACTTAGAAATAGAAATTGGATGAGGTCCTTTTTAGCTCCTCTTGCCTTTCCCAGTCTCTCCTGGACCTCCCGCTTCTTGAGAGGCTTTGATCTATCCTGGAGAGACTGGGTCAGTGGATCCTTGCACGAAGGCTTAGTTAAGGCCCTCAATCCTTTTTTAATAGTAATTTTCTTGGCGGTCCGTCACTGGGCCTTCCTCAAGGCACCAGTGGAACTCGCCTTTGCGGCCTCACCTGTTTCACCACTCATCCCAACCTTTGGAGGCTCAGAGGCGAGAGTGAGTGGCTTAACAACGGCCGCACGTAAGTCAGTACCCTGAGTGGGGCTGGGGGGTGTTCCCTGATGTGGGCTCAGAGGAGGTCCCCGAGGATACAGTTGGCGGAGACGACTTTATTGTTGGTGTTGCTTACTGTACACAATTTGAAACCATCTTAGTTGGTTCTGGTTGACTTTACATGTCTCAAGTAGATACGAGTGGCATAGGTTGTGTAGAAGTCTTTGCAAGATTAATTGTGCAATGGCAGTTGGGGCAATGTATGTTCTGGCTAAAAATCTGGCCATACGAGGTCTGAAATAACGGAGCTTGACTGGATACAAATTCCTTGCATGCCTGGGCATAAGACATCTTCAGAGGCCTGAGACCAAGCAGAATGTGGACTCTTGGAGTTAATGCAGAGCTTACGAGATTCACAAGGTGTATCGTGAGTCTCCTGTCTGTAATCTGGACAGGTTGGCTTTCCACGGCATCTCAGCTTTGTATGCCCGAATCCCTGGAACTGAAAACAGCGCCGAGGATTGGAGACATACAGCCAGACTGAGCACATGGAAGCCGGCTCGGACCTCCTTTGGAAGGGTGGGAGTCACAAAAGTGAGAATATTTGTATCCATCCATCATTCACAGTCTCAATCAGGGTCCCATCAAACAATTTACTTATTGAAGTGTTAGATTTTGCTGCTCCATTTATCGCTCTTTCGAGGATAAATGAGCTGACATGCTTAAGGTTCTCATTGTCATCAACTCAAGACATCACCAGGAAGCGGGGCTAGGGCCCCACCACTTCCTGGATTTCTACTATAACAGGGCTGGATAGCCTTACCTGTTACCGCCGCTTATCAATATTACGGCCCTGTAAGGCACCGGGCAGTAAGTTGCCAGTGGGGGTTGGCAGTATGCTGCTAGCCGACAGTAAAGTGTCAGCTGGGACAATGGAAATCATGCCTTTTTTATGGGGACAGCCTGCACAATACTTGAATTGTAGACCCAGGGTGATTCAAGTTGGTTCTAACACATGAGGCCCTGCCAACTCTCCAGCTGGGGAGCCGCAATCCAATCCAATCTAATACAATAATCATCTGAGGAGAGCCAATTTAGCTGCCATGGTCGTCAACAGAGAGGCCTAAAAGCTTCTATGCAGGACTGAATGGCAGGGGAAGGGAAGAAAGAGGTTAGGAAAGAGAAAGCGAAGGGAGAAGGAAAAAACATAGAGAAAGGGAAAGAAGAAGAAAAGGAGGTGAAAGGAAAGATATAGGATAGATTTGTACTTCCCGAGGAATGTCCTGCACAGAAGCCTCCCCTAAAAGTCACCTTTTACGACAAGCAGGGGTTACTATGGGAATATTTTAAACCCCGTCCCACAGAGGGAACCACCATATAGCTAGGCCCAGACGTTGTGAAACTTTCTCTACCAACCAACTTCAGCATCTACCTGTGCTAAGACCTAAACTTACTTGTTGATATATTAATGAGACTCTACAGTGGAATCTTCACAGAGCATGAAGGCAAAGTGTCCTTGAATAACTCACAGATATGTGTCGTGTCCAGGAATTAGTAAATTTTATTTATCCTAATATATGTCTTCTGCTAAACAAGCCTCTAGTGTGGTTCAAGGTGCAATATAATATAGCTCCATAAATGAATCAGCTGTAAAATTTACAAATGTCTAATTTTTGAATTCCCTGAATCATTCGGTTTATCTATCCACTCTCATCGATTACAATTCAAGCGCCCATCATTTTGTGGCATAATTTGAACACATAAACCTTGTAATGGAGCCAGCTTACAGGTAGAGAGTCTACAAAACTTTATGACAGAGGCGACTCTCATGACAAGTTGAACACTGGGTTAATAGATCATGATGACAAAAATAACCATGATTACATCCGATCTAATCTACCTAGGTCCTACCAAGGTCTGTGATGACCAACAACACAGTATAAGGACAAGCCCTAAAGGTGGCAGGTGTTGATTTCCATAGCAAGTGTTTCTCACGTGGGCTACTAACTACATGAGGGTGTTCACATGATATTTCTAGCAGCAACCTGTAACTGCTCATTCCGGATGATAATCCATTAACGTCATCTACCAAGAGGCCTTGCCTTAAATTTGCTTACTTTGTTTCTATCAATTAATATAATTATAGTTTTTACGTCTAATCTAAAATATAAATTCGTAAGATACAGCTTTTATCAACTCCAAAGTTTTCATCATTATAATGTCTACCTATTATGTTGTGAATTTTTTACACTGTGGAATAAATAAAAAATTATGGGATAGAAAAAAATAATTGTTTTAATGGAGATATTTTTAAAACTGAAATGAGCGTGAGTGAAACTGCTGACAAAAGCTAGTTACATAGTAAAAATCATGGTTTTTGTTATTAAAAGTATTAAACGATATTCTCAAAAATATTTAGCAGAGCATCTCTAACATAGTGATGGCATGGATAATATTCTCTAATTCCATGCTTATGAATGATGATGAAATAAAATATTTTTCTTTCTTGAGGAAAACAAAACCAATAATCTTTACCTAAAAATTATATTAAAATATTATAAGTACATCATAAAAAGGTCACACAGGCACTTTTTCACAATACATACATTATAATTATTAGGGTTAACTTACCATATCTGCCATGGATCCACATGCTAATTGTTGGTTTCGGTGTTCAGGTGTGTGAATTTCATGGTCGCTGCGATGACTAGTAAGGTGAGTTCGTAATTCAGTATTGGCAGTGCCTGTTGAGGCTGTGTGCAGTAACGGCACCATGTGAGAGCTATTAGGGACTATGTTCATCTCACTCGAGAACTTCTTTCTATATCAAAGCATGAGAAACCATAATATATAATATTTTTACTTCACCAAAAAAATATTATTAACACAAAAAGTGATATTTATGATTTTTAGTAAACCGTTCTACAAATGGAATTAAATTCTTACAAACATACATTATTGTGAAAAGTAACGTTAATTAAAAATGCAATAATAAAACATAATATGTATGTGTGTGTATTGCTTTCTCACCTCCTCACTTTCTCTCTCTCTCTCAATATTTTACTCTTAGGCCATGGCTATGACACAGGCGGCAGGCGAATGAGCAGTGCCACTTAAGTTTTTCTTTGAACTGTTTGATACGAAGAACGTTTCTTGGCTATACATAAGAGCGACAGGGTGGCACCACTTGTGGCAGGGTAGAGACATTAAGATTTTGGCTGCCACTCTGGTTTCAATACAGTTTGAGATGTTGTCAGTGAATATTGTGTCTTCAAAAATGAAATGTTGCAGAGAAAGAAAGTTGAAGGCTGGGGAAGTGCAAGTGACATTTGTTCAAATTAAAAAGTTATCTGCCAAATGGCAAGTGTCATCTGGTCAAGGAAAAGTGTTTAGCTTAATGTAACTATGTCCCAGGGAGCAGTGGTGGATTTAAAATTATTGCACCCCTAGGCATAATTATAATATTTGTCCCCCCTCCCATATTTTTTTGTCAAGGGCCTTAGGAAGTTTTGGAAGAAAAAGGTGTTGGGTTGGGGGGAAGGGCACGGGGGGTGGCAGGAGTTTGTATTCGAGAAAATATTTCTAATAAAGATAATCAGGCATGTACAGTACAGTACTGAGGTAACTTACCTAGAGGGTTTCCCACTCTCCCTCTATGTAAATGCTGCCCCACTTTCTCTAAATACAAATGTCCTCATCCCTGCTCTGTTAGTGTAAATGAGTTGACCGTCCAGGTGGGTGGTAAGGCGTGGAGGAAGAAGAAATCATCAATATATCATAGCATAGTAACTTTTATATAGAGTGTTTATTTTAGTTTTTGTTCAGCATAAGATTCAGAAATAATAAATGCTAAATAAAGAAAATAGACAGTGCATGTAAAGTAATTGTAGTAAGCCTGATATTAAGGCTAGAGATATCTCTTAATCATTCATTTATAAAATACATAAATTGTATCTTCATCATTATCATCATCAACTGTTTTCAGCCTGAGGCTGGGTCGATTTAGTAAAATGTCTCCATCTACCTCTATCCTTCCACCATTCTTCCTCCTCTCATTCTTCAAGATGTCCTCTTCCCATTAGATCCTTCACATTTCCACCTTTCACCTCAATCGAGATTCTAAGATATTTTAAGTTCTGTACTTTTTATCAGCTCTACTCCATCCAACTTTATAATTTAACTAGGCCTTATCCTCTTACTTGTCATTACCATCACTTCACACTTCGCCAAGCTAAATTTCATCCACAATTTCTTACTTCTTTATTTCATTCACGTAGCTTTCCAGTACTTCCTCTTCCCTCTCCCTTTATACCATCAAGTCATCAGTAAACATCATAGCTTTCATTCTTTTATCCACGAGTTTTCTTACCTCCTTATTTATGACCATTCCCATTACTATTACAAATAGTAGTGGTACGAGGGCACTCCTATGATTCACTCCATTTTTTATTTGCAAGTACTTCGTCCTCCCACTCTCCGTCTTAACACAACTCAGGTTATCTTCATACATGATTCTCACTCTCATTACAACTCCTCTTTACACATCAGCCTGCCCCATCCTTTCCAAACTTTCTTTCTAGCCATGCTGTCATATGCCTTCTCCACATCCATAAATACCACTACCAAGTCTTTCCCAAAATAATACCTTCCTTTCATCAGCTGTTGTTTGGCAAATATCAAGACTAATGTACACCTCTGTAACCTAAATCTGTTCTGTTCCTCTCTCCAACTTTATTTCATTTTATCTTTTATTCTCTTTGCCTGTATCTTCTCATATATTTTTGTACAGTGGGACATGAGTGTTATCCTTATAATTTGTACACTTCTTCCTGTTTCCTTTCTTGAATATAAGTGATATAACTCTCTTTTTCCAGTTTTAGAATGGCGTGTTCTCCTTCCATATACGTACTTCTTATAAATATTTAACCATAATTGACTGCGAAAATAAATAGAATAACTACCTAAAACAAAACAAAATTATCTCTGAGTTTATAATCATTGATGCAACGAGAGAAGGCCTAAGTAAACATTATATTGGCCTAGATAAATAAATTGAATTGTTATATTGCAAAATGTAGGTACATCTCATTTTGAATTTTGTAAAACAGTTATTAATGGTGTAAAATAAATATAAACATACAAAAATTACGATAACAATATTTTGAATTAGTGCCTAATGGCTTGGAAATGTATAATAAGATAGTGTAGAAACACTGTAAAATAATGTAAAGTAATTGATAGTGAAGGAAGCCCACCTGAATAGATAGTTGGGTTAAGCCTAGAAAAAACACTATTCTTCTCTCTTCATTTCCTCTTTAACTACTGTACTATTATATTTCACACATTGTTGTAAATTTTCGAAAATATTCCTTTATCAGTTGAAGAGACACAGTGAAAAATCACCAAAAAACACAAAGAAAGATATGATATTTGTTATGTTCGTAACATGGTAAGGACAGCTGGAATAAGAACATGGCCTTCTTTGTTTAATGTTGCTGCTTGAGTGAGAATGGTTTGGTTGGGAACACCGGCAATCGATAAGATTCTCGATTGTCATTTATGATGGGGCATGATGGGAAGCAGATAATTTATCACGTCACCACACACGATAGCCAACCTACTTGTAAATACATCACACTATAGAACTACATGTTGCTAGAATGATTTGAAATGTGTAACTAAAAACTTGCAGTGTTGCCAAATCGATGTAGCTTAGTGAGGTATGAATAGATAAATAGCTTGCTTCTTATTTGAGTCCTATGTATTCAGCCTCATAAAAATTACAATGAAGTTGGTAGATTAAGATGGATGTGCTGCCGTCATAATGTCCTTGGATGGGGTATTGCTTCGTGTTCTTACTATTGAAGGCCTTGCCGGGTGGGAGGATCTTGCAGGTGTTGCAGTGTTCTATCATGTACAGCTGTGAACCTTTTGCTGTGTTGATCGAGGTGAACAAATTTTTGGGGTCAGGCAATTTTGGGTGTACTAGAAGTTTATGAAGATTAGATGGCCGTTTGAAAGAGATTCT
>CABEEJ010000040.1:435741-458684 GCA_901482245.1 Timema douglasi
TGTGTGTGTGTATGTGTGTGTGTGTGTGTGTGTGTATTTTGATGTCACTGCCCAAGCCACAGTCCTATAAATCATTAGCTTTGGCCGAAAAAGTTTGGTTGCAAACTTGTTTCTTTTCAATTTGTTTTAAGAAACTTATTTCAAATTTTTGCCTGCCAATGACTACAAAATACCAAAATTAAAACTTACCTATATAGTATGTAACAGTTGGACCATAAGTCATTTAAAGAAACACCGTTAATCCGAACAATGTACTATGCCAAATTTAAGGCTTGTTTATAGAATAAAATTTAGTTTTCATTCAAATATAGCTAAAAACTATCAACTATACGTGGAAATCTAGCCGAGGAGTTTTATCACTAATGCTCTGATATCCCTGAACTATAGAGGATTCGTCATCTACTTTAGAGCTGTCAAACCCGCCTCGGTGGCGTAGTTGTCTAACTCGCTAGTCGTGTTGAGCTCAACTGCTGAGGACAGGGAGATCGAGGTTCGAATCTCGGTCAGGTGAACTGGGGGTGGTTTTTCCCTCTCCATCCACGCAAATTCGGGTTCACTTCTTCTAATTCAACCTTCCCAATTCCTAATCCCTTAGCGTAATTAGTACTTAAAGCGTAAACCCGAACGGGTAGTAAGACACAGTGCTAGATAATAAATAATAAATAGAGCTGTCGTTCATTTAGTATTAATCTAAATATAGAAGAAAAATGACACCTCACTATAATCGAGCCCCTGACATTTGGCTAAGCTTATGGTTTTTAATACATTTAAATAAGTACCAATTAAACAACTGCAACCCAAACTAAACTATAATATCAATATGTTGTGTAATAAATAATTTTAGTCTGTTGTAAACTTTTTATAATAGGCCTACAAATATTGGGATGAATCATGTAAGGCCTTTTTCCTCCACGTCTTACTGCTCATCTGGGCTATACGCGCTAATTTACACCTATGGGAGTGTTGAGAAAGCTGTAATTGAGACAAAATGTGACTGCATTTGCATGTAGGAAGAGAGAGAAACCACTGATAAAAATACACTCTTATGCAAACCTGACTAGAAGAGTTTGACACCTTGCCCACCGGCACGGAACTGTGATGCTTCATTTCTACATAAAAAATTAAAACTAAATGCAAAATATCTTTATGAAATTTAAATTCAAAAGTGATATAACATAAACTTGGGTTTATCATGTCTATATGCTAATTATTCAGAACGGATACTGAAACTTACTTCTTTTTATTGCCACTAAGCTAAGGCATTGCAAGTATGGGCTAAAAACAACTTTAACTACAGACCAATTTCAATACAAAGGGCCTACTTTATCTGACAACTAGAAACAATACTAGATCTAATTCCTTTGTATTGATAGGTCAATCCATATAATCTACAGCTGTCACTATGGATATATCAACAATAACTATAAAATAACGCTAAAATATAGTAAAATGGCAGAAAAAAAAAATATTTTCTAACCAAAAGGCCCCTTATATGACAGTTGGACTGTAGCTGGAGCACCATAAGAAGAGCCTTTTAAAATATATAAAATGTAGGCAGGACAACATTATCAAAAATACATTTCTTTTTCTTTCAGCAGCTGTTGAGATTAAAACTATGACAAAGTGACAACTGCAGAACACTTTAGGCGGCAGTTGACACAATAAGGTTCTTCCTATTACAATCTGACTATATCTAGCGGTCAACAGAGATATGTGAGGCCTACTCATCCTATTCTGGAAGCAAAGTAAATTGTCTAGTTCCTGAGTCCAAGGGCGGTACAGGTTATTACAGTATGATTTTGGTAGGAAGAACAGTAGAAGTTAGTTACTAAAGGCTACTAAATTAATTTTAATATATTCATTCACCAAGTCGTGTTATCTTCAGCTGTCACCTTTGATAGATATTTTCAAAACCTATAGATAGAATGACTCAAATAATATAGTATGTTGACAGTAACGAAATCTGTTTGAAATTTTCTAACCAAAATTGGGGTATACTTACTCCACATAACAATCAAAAGGATTGAACTGGGAAGATGGGAATAAAAATAAGAAAACCTGAAATAAAGGTTTGCGAATGTTTGTCTTCTGCATCCTAAATGTTTTGAAGAATGTTTAGAAATGTATCCATTTATTTTATTCAATTCTAATAGGTGGGAAATCCAGAAAAGGTGTAAATTTAGTCTTGTCCCAGGTTACCAGTGACAAAGAGTTCAGGATTTGAATCCCGGCAGTTTATACGTAGATGCTTTATTCTTAAATAACCTTTAACTGTTTATTCATGCAAATGCGTGTAAATTGCATATTAATATATTTTACCTTCCTTATCCTGACCACCTTAGAAAATATATCCAGATAGTTTTAACGGTTATGGTTGAAAAGTTGCAGGTCACGTAAAATAGCAGGGAAAAGTGGCTGAACGGTTTAAGAACTAAGGTGTAAATAAAACCTTCCATGGAATATAATATTTTTAAAAAATTCTAATATAACCAAGCAAATTTTTACAAAACAAAATATAGTGTTGTCAATTTATTTAGTATGTGTCTATTGTGATATATTTGGTAGATCATATTGTTTACATTCAAAATAGAAACAAATTCTAAATAGTATATTCAGTTTAATATTCGAAAGAGTTAACTTTTTACCTTGTGGCTACAATTTTGATATACCAACTACTAAAACGTTTTTTATGAAACTAAATTGTATAAAAATTATTTGAAAAATACAACCGGCTTGTCAAAAACTAGAAATCTAAAATTGATACTACTTTATTAATTTGAAGCAACTGCTGTCACATGCTAGTAATTTAAAATGGGTAGTGAAAAGTTTACTCCAGGAGAGGTGCGTGAGTTAGGCTAGGCTCAGGCCGCCCCCATCAGTTCTTGACACTTTCAAGGAATCCAGAGATTAACCGGCTGACAGTATTCCAACAGTGCTTGTCAGTTTAGCCCCTTCCCCTTTGTACATATTTTAAAACAAATGTTTAGAAATAAAAATACCTATTTACTGGCGAAACTAGTGACACCTGTTGGTTTCCATAACAACTATGACTCAGCCCCCTAAACTTAAAAGGAGCTCCACTAGAGCACACACTTAATAGCTCTATCATTCTATACCATTTCCTTTTTTTGTTTCTTCTTTTAGGAGGTTGCTTTGTGTTTTTCACACTTCCTCCTGATAAGTATCAATAGAATGTAACCTATTATGGATGATTGGGCGGTAGTGATCGATTTTATTCAAGAGGCAAGCAATACCTCTTTGTCCAATTGTAGCAATATAATGTGTGAACTGTGTTCTTCTTTTAATTATAAAGGCAATATTGTGTTATTTTCTTTTATGTGTTTCTATCCACCTTTCCAAATATAATACAATAATATGAATAGTAAGTAAGATTGTAGTAAAATGTTTCAATCGTTTAAATTTGAACAAAATATTTGGATTACAATAGGAACATGTCTCGAAAGCTATAAAGTTTAGCTATGTTTTTGAAATACAAACAAAAATACATTATATGGTTAATTACCTTTTGACAGACTTTCTTACATCCACCCGTCATGGAATCCCAACCATTTGCAGGTTCTTGTAGCAAAACATCTTGAGAGCCATAGGGCGGAGTATGAAACATAAGTTGTCCTTCATGTAAAATACTTTGACCAAATCCTGGGTCTTGCCCTGGTGCATTAATTCTTGAAGAAAAACAAAGATAATATCATAGCTCAGTTTATAAAGTATACATATTAGAAAAAACTATGATATTAAATGTGACAAGATGTGTATTAAATGTGTAAACTCATTTTTCTTGATATATGTTATAGAATACATTATTCCTTTTCTTTAGAACTGTTAATTCTTTCTCCGCTAAGATATCTTAGTTATATGGTAAATTATTTAAACGAAATAAAATATATTTTTGGGTGGACTTTTTGTGTGTGTGTGTGTGTGTGTGTGTGTGTGTGTGTGTGTGTGTGTGTGTGTGTGTGTGTATATATATATATATATATAAGGTTGAATTTAGACAATTTTACTAATTTTTATAAAAAATACTTTTATTTGTGTTCTTTTGGAATGCCTGGATAGTATTTCCTGAAATTTGAAGAATAGTTTATTTAATGCTATAATTTTATAATTACAATTTAATTTCAATTAGTTGGATGTGATGCAAAAGATTAATATTCTATATGATAAATAAATAATATTTGAAATTTGACTGATGAATAAAATGAAGATGGTGTCATGTAAGAGCATGCATGCATGGGTTTCGGAATGTGCTGCTACAGGCTTCTCTTTATTTTTCATTTTTGTGTCATGTCGATGACCATATGCAACCCTTCACAACTAAGGATATGGGAACTGGCCCATCAATATATCATCAAATCCAGACACGCCCCCAACCTCAACCTTAGATAATTCCTCTCCTTCCTACAAACACACTTATTATTAGATTCAATATAACATTATTCATAGTGCTGCTATCTATTCAATGATTACATTCATAACATTATTCATAGTGCTGCTATCTATACAGTGATGTCATAACTGAAAAACAGTCAGCTGTGGACAGTCAACCTTACAGTTCAACCAAGAAATCAGTCTACTCTCCTGACCTGATGAAGCTGTCTGTGACAGTGAAAGCTTGTCCTTAACAATGTGTTTATGTGTTTTTTAGTGTTATATCTAAATAATTTCTACTCCAGTATCACCTAGGTAAGTGTGCTAGCTATCCCTCCTAATTTAAACCATGATTTAGCCTAGTGCTCTATACCACATAACCATAGAAAAATAAATAATTCCTAAAATTCAAAACAATGTGCAACTGTGGAAGTTGGAAGAAATGGGAAGTGTAAAAGTGTATAAAAAAATATAGAGGTGTGTTTGTTTTTATCTAGGCCTAACCTAACTATCCTTTCAGGTTGGCTTCTTTAACTATCACTTTACAATATTTTAGTGTGTTTCTACACTGTTTTGATAAGAAGATAATAAAATTGACGTTTTAATAAGCTAATACTACCCCAAAATAGGCTTCAGTAACTTGACTTAACTTATTGTATAAGAAAATGTAAGAATCATAAACAATTATGAATTTCAAGTGTTTCGTATTTCGTTTATTATTCATTAGTTTAATCGTGCTTGATCATGTCTTCTGTTTCATTTCCATTCCTCTATTTGCAGTTGCTCATGTGTTGTACAGGCTCTCGTTAAACATTATTTTATTGAGAAATTTACTTCAATTCAATGTTATTATTATTAGCACCGCGTCTTACTACCCGTTCGGGTTATACGCACTTACGCTAATGTGTAATGGTAGGGTGATTGCGAGATGAAATGGAGGACCTACAGTTTAACGTGGAATCCGAACCATGGTGGAGGCCTGGCATTCCTCACATTCACAAGATGTCTTGTCAGAGGTGAAGGAAGGGTTTGGTAATCAGATAAATCTGTGCCGGGATCGAGGATTGAACCCCGGCCGCCAGCATAGAAGTCTGACACCTTACCCCTAGAACGCCAGGTCACCAATTAAATGTTTAATCCATATAAAAGTTGATGCTGATACTTCTAAATTAAAAATAAAATGACTAAAATAATATTTCTAGCAAACAATAAGAAATAATAAATGCTTTATTAATTTAAATGTGGTAAGTTTGGTAAAATAAGTATTGCAATAAATAGAATCAACATTGATTTTAAACAAGTTAACCAACTTAATTCTATAACTAAATACCAGCTAAACTAGAGCTAGTTTTGCAGCTTAAAGTATTATTTAATACAAGTTTTAAATATCTTAGGTTTGAAAAAATTTAATATTATAATATATTCTTGATATTACATTTTTAATTTAATATACATTATTATTGTAGCAAGGGACCAGGTAAAAATGGTAAAAAGAATTAATCTATTTAGTAATCTTATTTATTTTTATTGCTAAATGTACCGGGCGAAAGTGTTTTTAAAGTTCTATTATATTATTAATGAGAAAATTGAAATTAATTTTTAGCAATTTGTTAAGTATCCAAATGATTTATAAGTGAAAATGCTGATATTATCCCAATTAAATAGCCTGTATACTTACTATTGTGTTTTAAAAATAGAGTATTAAGTACATTAAGTGGATGCTCAAAAGTGACGAGCATACAAAATTTTCGAAATCAATTTTGAGCATAAGCGACGAGCTCGACTCGAGGCTCAGAATACGAGTAATCGCAGAGTCCTAATTTAAGGATAAAATTTGGAATTTTTTAAATTTGGAGAACTTGGTAATGGTATTTATGGATGTGGAGAGGGCATATGATAGTGTTGATATAAATAAGTCTGAAAAGTGATGAAAGAAGCTGACGTGGAAAGAGAAGTTGTGATGAAAGAAGTTTTAATGAGAGTGAAGAGCATGTGTGAGGATAACAGGAGTTGTGTTAAGATGTAGAAGGGGAATACAAAGCGGATCTAAATAAAAAATTGAGTAAATCAAGGAAGTACTCTCTCACACTCTACTATTTGTAATGGCACTGGAAATAGTCATGAATTAAGTGGTAAGGAAGCTCGCAGGGATAGGAATGAAAGCCAGGATTATTGCTGATCACTTGATGTTATGGGGGGAGAAGGAAGAGACCCACTATGGAAAAGATAAGTGCACTTAAAGTGTAAGTAAGTGCTTTATAGGGCGTACTTTGTTCACATAGTCACATATGCCGCAGAAGCATGGACAATGATTGGAAAAAAGACAAGGAAAGTGGAGGCCATAGGAATGAATTTTTCGAGGAGTATGTTAGCCGTCAAGAGGATAATTAGGATAAGGAAATACGTTATATGGAAAAATAGTGGGAATAGAAGGATTACATGAGCTAATAGAAAAAACAGGACTAAGAAGGTATGGCCATGTAATGTGGATGTTAAAGAAGAGGATGTCAAAGAGAATGATGGAGATGAAGTGTTTAGAAAAAAGACCACAAGGGAGGCCAAGAAAGAGATGGGAAGAGCATATAACAGAAAGTCTTCAAGTGAGATGAGAAGAATGGAAGAAATTAAATGATAGAGGATGATGGAGGCATTTTACTAAACTAACCCAGCCATGGGCTGGAAGACATTGATGAGTGTGATGATTATTCTGAATGATAAAGAATATTACCTGAAGGCAGCCATATTAATGCCATCTTGAACATCTTGTCGACTTGGCTTGAAAAACTTTGCTCCATTTTGATTTTTTCCAAAAAACACACAACCACCAATGCAGCCACACTTCCCAATAGTCTTAGTACTAGAAGTTTCTCCAGTCCAAAGAAACCAAAGTCTTTTACTGTGCTTATCATGAATCCTCAGATAGCTATTAACAACAAAAAGAGAAACATATATTTTCAAAAGAAATGTAAAATCAATGTGAACATTTACTTTTTGTGTAATAATTTTAGTGTATTCTAAAAAAAATGCTTAGCTACTCTATAATCATTATAAACTACTCACAATGGTACTTGAACTGTTCAAGCCATTAAGAGCACTTGTTTCTTAGCTACCTATTTTGATGATACATGTGTGTTTAGTTTAACCGGTATATCAGCAAATATTATGAGTATGCAACCACAAAAACTATGCTGAAGGATTAAAATTCCATTTGTAAAATGATTTTTTTATAAATAAATAAAAGGCATTTATAGTGGAAAAACATGTAAAATTTAAAACTTTTTAAAATAACTTTTAAAAAATAGAAAAAAAAGTTTACAATTTTATGTTCACAGCACCAGATCTTTAGATCTTTGAAAAGAAATATTTAAATTTGATTGGCACTAGGGACCATCTGGTGGTGCTGCCAAATATTGCCTGAGCCAAGAGCACAGTCATTAAGGTTGTGTTGGAATGGCGATATAAAATTAAACAAGAGACAATGTGCAGCAAAATGCAAGATAGATAAATATTCACGAGAGGGAGGTTAGTGACTCACTAAACTTGTGGGCTAAAAACAAAGTATACCTTCCTAAGTAAATAGAATTATCAATAGTAAGATTATTCCATAAGAATGAAACAAAAAAGAACAAAATGATTTTTATGAGTCTAAGACAAAGAAAAAGTGGATTTTTTTACTAATCAATGAATCTTAATAATTCAATTATTAGTATTTCAATTTCAATGAATGTGCATTTTTATCCTTATTTTATGAGCATGAACATTTCCTTGAAATGGCCTAGTAATTGGCAGGCTTAATTGATGACAAAATTATGTATGCATGTACACTTCTATTTACAACCAATGAGATTATAATATTGTAACGAGATTAGTGCTCGATTTTGTGGACAGCTTCACCTGTAACTTTTATTGTCCTCCCACTTCTCTCACTCCATACTTGTCTAACAGGTAGCTGGGCGAGACTGACTGCCAAGGGGCTTATAGTGGGTTAGGGGGGAGCTTTCTTGGAAGAGAAGTTGTGCGAATAGAAGAGTTTGGCTTTACTTTCTTCAAACCAAGTAGTGTATTCTGGAAATTGAGATTTCTAGACTCTGACTGTTACCCTATAGTATATGTACGGTCAGCGATAGCCAGGGGATTTCCAGTCTGAGTTGAGGTTGGCCAAATGAGTAGACTGGTGTGCCCGGGAGTGGGTGACGTGATTAACGAGTGGGCTGGCGTGTCCAGTGTATGGCTCAGCGTTTACAGTGAGTAAGACAGTATTTTCAAGGAGTGGGTCAGCGCGGTGTGTTGTGCATGGGGACAAATGGCAACTTATGTGGACTACACAGGTGACGTAGATGTTATTGTGAACTAAGTTAGTGATGAACATTTTTGTGAATGCTTTAAATACTTTAATAGTTATGTGATTTGTAGTTATTAATTTATTTATTTAATTTAATTCTTTTTTACATTTTCTTAATTGCTTGTATATTATACAGACTTAAATATTACCCTTATTATTTAATTCATTGACTTATTTATTTGTAGTTAATTTAGCTGTACCATATAGTTATTCCAATGAAAGTTTGTGTGTTGTGTTACAAATAATCAAAACCTTTAATATCCCGTGTGTGTTCACACAGTGACGTGTGAACAGCCCACAGACCATCAGTTTGCGCACAAGACACTCGTTACAATATAATATACAAAGGAAAAATGGAGCCAAACTGCTATATTAGATTAAACATTGAAAGGTGGATAGAAGGCCAAAGTCTACACACTTATCAAAAAACTCTGAGGCCTATAAATTTCTGATAAGTGTGTAGGTTTTGGCCTTCTATCCACCTTTCAATGTTTAATCTAATATATTTTATAATTATATAAATTGTATAAATGAATTATTCGTATTTATATAATTTATTTATTTACATTTTTTGATTTACATATACAATGGTAGGTATTAATTGTATAAAAATTAAATACATAAACACTTATGAAAAACAAAGAGAGATAAATACCTGTGTTGGATTAGATGCAATGTTTCTTCTGAGGTAGGAAGAGAAATTGCTGCCTCAACCAATAGAGGTCCCATTGATAAGGACCCTATTTCAAGCCATAGTTCATTTCCATCAAATCTACAATCCATAATCCCTATATTATACAATGTTTTATTGAACATTAGAAAGCAGCATTTGATAAATGTTAGCGATGTCCCAAAAGGCTAGAGTATTAATCCTACTTGGATGCACTCATAATATTTATTAACAATAAATGTTTTCATGTAAATGATAGTACATTTCCTTAACAATCTTTCATAGTATCCTATTTGATTGGATTTGTTAGTGTAAATCACACTTAAACATAGTTTTTCAATTAGATTTTGATTCTTTTGACACCAGTACAATAAGGGGTTTTGAGGGATTAAGTTTGGCATCCCTAGCATTAAAACTATCTTTGAAATACTGTTATTTTATAAAAGCAATCATAAAAATAGTTATTATAACGTTCTAATCTGTATTGTAATTAGACAATGATTCGTGGTAAATAAAAATATTGGATTTCACTAAATAGAAAGTTATATTTTGATATAAAAATTAGATTAATAACTTCTTTCCCTATGTCCTTTGGTTGAGGGAAATACATTTTCTAGAATAGGAACATTGATTGGTTGTAGAAATATTATGAAAAAAATTGTATTAGTGTAGATCTGGCCATTTCAAGCAAAAAAAAAAAAGCAATGAACAATGATGTCTGTTAATTTATAAAAAAAGGTATGGTTTTTATATTGTTAGTGCTCATTAAAATTGACCTAATGCAAACAGTTTACATATAAAAAGCCAAGTAATCAATTTCAAGAAAAGGTCAGATTTTGTTTCATTTCTTGAATGTAAAATACATTCTAAAATAATAAAATGAACTTTAAAATTTGTTTGCTAACCATTTTAATGTTCCAAGTTATAATTGGTAAAATCATGAATTAGCTTTTGAAAATATTACTATTTTTACCACCAAATTAAAATTCTTGATTCAAAAATTAAGGTATAGTTATTAATATAGCATCGTGCAACATAGTGTTGAGAAAAATAATATATTACTAAAGTAGTCAACAACAGTAAGTATGCTGCCAATTTGTATGTTCAGCAATTAGTTATGTAACCTTCTTTTTGGTTCATTCTGTGTATATTGTACTTCTGAAATGTAATGTTATAAAATTAAAATTAATATGTGTTAGTGTTTTTACTTTCATTTGTTCTTTATTTTTCTACAGTAATTCTATTATATTTATTTACCTACATATTATAACATTTAAAACAGGTAACCGACAAATTGAGTAAAAGGTTAGTGTTACCATGTAGTATTTTAGTGGAAAATGGCAATAAAAGGCAATCAGCTATCTAATATCTTAGAGTGTGGATTGACCAAGTATTTGAAATTATATTAGGGTTGAAATCCTACTAAGACTTTGCCACAATTTATTTCAATAAAACTTGAATGACTGTAAATTGTGATTCTTTTTAACAAATTATTCTACACAAATATATAGGCTATGCACCAAATCTTTAGTCCATGAAGAAAGCCTAACTCTTTAGATAATGAGACAAAAGATAAAGGCATTTTGAAACGGATGAAGACAAATAAAAATTCTTAAGATAGCTATACTTACATTAAGTATAATAATGATAAAGCTTTCACAAGTATAATCATATAAGTTTAATAATCAATATATATTTTAATCTAAAATTATTCTAAAAGGGTCATTTTTATTATTTCCCGTTTCTGTCCTGATTCTGATATTTTGACTCATTCCCCATCCCATTAAAATAATGATTAATTCCCCTCCATCCCTCATTTCGACACATCTTGTATCTACATATATGTATTTAAAACACTTCAAAATTTCTAAGTAGGTCTAACTAAATGTAAAGTTCCACAAACACACAATTATAATTTGTAATAAATTAGATCTACCTACCTCTTGGCTATACCATGAGATCGTCCACTTCCTCCAGAATTAGTGCAATGGGTACCAAAACTGCTACCAGTTGAAACTAATTGACGAACCTTAATAGCTGGTAGTACACCGGTAACACCCGACTTAACATGTTGCCCATGTAGGTTACATGTAGTAACACGGATAGGAGATGCCTGAATGACAATATATACATATATTTAAAAATAATATATATATAAATATATATATATCTTAGGGTAATCCTTAGCTATCTATCTCTGTCAAAAAAATTACTCTTTTTATTTCTTAAGTCTCATCCTCTATTTCTTTTCCTTTTGAGTTAGTAAGTACTGGTAAAAATTTTGAAAAAATTAATTCAAAACTAACACGTGCCCCAAGGGGGGTGAAAATTTAAATAAATGTGTTAATTCCTATATTTTCACAATTACAATTTTATTAATTTGGTTTTAAGTTTAAAACAAATATTTAGTGGTAGGAACAGATAAAATAAGAACTAGAAATGCTTAGCCACTAAAAAAAATAGTTTCTATTACATTAAATTACAATAATAAAAGGTGTACTATTTGTTTGATAATGAATGCTTTGAGCAAGATGTAAAATGAATCAAATAGTTTTTTACGACTTGCAATAGATATCGTTTTTGTTCTTCATATTTGGTTATAAGAATGTTGTATTCTTCAATAAGCTTCACACCTCTTTATGTTGTACCAGTGACAACTGTAAGGTTTCTGACTACTGTTAGGCCATTTTGATCATAAAGAAAATTCCAGATCGCAGGATCACAAACAATAAAATTGGATGATATTTTAAACTGCTTAAAAAATTGGATGTGCTTTTTTGACACAGAGTTTGGTAGTTATTTGTGGGTAATTTAGGTCAATTCCTGTAAATAAAAATTTAAACACTTGGAGTCACAATTATTTGATTCTTATTCTTTGAATATTCTGGCCATCTTTACATTTTGCTCAACAGGAATTATATCATCAACAATGCTAAAGCTACTGTTTCTTTGGTAAGATAATATAAATGGCCACAGTTTTTTGTTGTGGTTGCTTGTGAAATATATTCAATTATTTCATTTTAAAAATAAAGGTCCTTTAAAAATATAAAATTCTGGGATGGTGATTGGCACTCTAAAGTAGCATCGTACCTAGCTTTTACCTATATTTTTACAATACATTAACAAATATACCTCGATCCTTGCAATTCCTGCCAAGTCAAATTAAATTAATTTTAGAAAATAAATATTTTCCACCAATAAATAGATTTCACCATCCATCTAGCATGCTGAAAAGCATCTGGTAGTTGGAATTTAACTGCTTTTGCATTGTGTTAACCTAAAAATATAATAACTAACTGGAGGCGCTCTTTAGAGTCAGTCATCTCTTGTCTCTTGAATAATAACTTGTTCTTATACAAAATGAAACATAATCTCAAAGTATTTGTATCTGTTCATAACAAATTGATCATCAATTACAATCCTACATTTATAAACGTCTATATTGAGCCAGGCATGTTGAAAACGTTTAAATAATCCTGCCTCGAGTCCAGACGATGTAGCAAAGCACGCTTCAAAAGCAGACATTAAAACCAATTCATATAGAAGGTGTCCACGTAGATAGATATAAGAGATCTTTTTATAGTTTTAATTTTAACAAAACTCAAGCACTTTTTATTCTTCCAGTATATGACACAAAGCACAAGGCTTTGACTGTATCCAAATGCTGATTTTCAGCAAGTTGAAAATAGATGCTGTCATGTTGTCTCCACTGCTAGAAGCCAATTGAGGGACTCCTAAAAGATGCTCTTACACCTTAGCAGAAATAATTACTGGAAGCCTGTCAACCTTCTAGTTGCCGTTTATTGCTGGATGCCGCTTTCCAATCCATTGGATAACAGCAAACTCCAGATGAAACATCAGATGTTTATTTTTTAATACTGAAGCATGGCCGGCATGAAGTGTTCAACGGCATTAACATATCGAGGCTCAATTTATAACCATACCCTCAGTGTTGTGTCCCTAAACTTCTGCAGTAGTCATTTACATGTGAATAGAATCTTTGTCACTTGCATTTATCAAGAGCTGCTACCAACTTGGTGTTAGTAAAATTAATGTTGCTATGTTTTAGTGGTATGGATGGACCTGGCTGATTTGAGGGACAGGATGTAGCTTCAGTTTCATCTTCAGATGAAATCTCATTTTCAAATGAACTTGACACAAAAAAAACCTTTTGTAAGCCAAATACAAAATACTGCTTTAAAAATGAAATAATTCGACAAACGATCCAAATTTATAAAAAATGCGGTATTTGTTAACTTATTAGGAAACGTTTTGGCCTTTTTTGCAGCATAATAAACAACTTATGAGATATTTAATGATTAGATGTACCAAAACATGAGGACTAGTCTGTCTATGAAAGTAATAAAATATAAATCCTACATGCTAGTGCTAATAGATGTAAGATTTATATTCCAGAACTACAGACTAGCCTACATATAACTTGAAATCATTAAATATCTAATAATATGCTTAGTAATAATAATAATAATAATAATGTAATAGAGTATAATTATATTAAATAGACAGACAATTTCCTAGCAAACTATTTGGCAAGTAAAAAAAATTAAAAATATACTTAAAAATAATTTTGTAGTTTAGCGAAAAAGAAATCATTTATTTTATTAACTTAAAAATGTTTTTTACTCACAGGACTCTTCTATATCCATTTTTTCACTTTTTTTTATCTTCTCTAAATTTATTGAGTAACTCTTCTTCTGCACTTAGTTTTTTTATCAATGCCTCCTAAAACACTAATTCTTCCTTTCTGCCTAGCTGGGAGATAAGAAATAGACTGTTTTCTTCCATTTTGAAATTTCCAAGACATTGGCGAGAGTAATATCAAATAGTCCCTCCAATTTTTCTTTGAATTAGTTTTCTTTATGATTCTGTGTTTTGTTCTTTTTTTTTAGAATGTTTTTGAAGACTTTTACATTCACTATACAAGGCTTCCAGTTTAGAAATGCAGTGCTGAGGTTCTCTAAGTGATATTCGTGCTGTTTGCCAAAAAATTATAGTTTCACAAACTACTAAAGGAATACTTTCGCGGAGACTTATTTTTACACATCTCGTATTATAAAATAACACTTTAAGTATTTGTTTATTAGAAGTTAATTTGCTACTTAATATTTTGATTTGTTTCACCTCCAATCAAATATAAATCATTGCAAAATTTACTATTTAGAGCCATTTTTTACACTTCCCGGTCTACCATTTTGTATGAAAGACAACACAATACTCACTATGATTAAGCGTCGCGGACCCATGATCCTTGTTCCTGACAACTATAATTTACGCCATGCAGACTGCTCCCCCTATTGTGATTCTTAAGTGTTGGCGGATTATTTAAAACTCTGTTTTGGTGTATATTTGGTATTATTTAGATTATTGATGTGCATAAATTGTATTCAATGTTTTCATTAAATTTGTGGAAAAATAGTAATTTTGTTATATAAATGACATGAAGAGCTTTGGGGCATCAGTTAGAATTATATCCGAATTTTTTCTGGTGTTAGTTTTAGGTTAGTTAGGAAAAAACTAGGGCGTGAGACCTTAAAAAAATGAGGTTGAAAATAACAACCACCCCATTTTATATACATACATAAAAATTCTGTAGACATAATTTCAAATAAATGTAGGCCTATATAATTTTTTTTAGCCAAGTCATTTAAAATTGTCTTATTTATTGAAAAATACAGCTAAATAAAGAAAAAAATCAATACACAATAATCAAAATAATAATTGTGTGATCAAATGGATAGTTTTCAATATTTTTAGTGATAATGAAATAAATTATGCTTTGTAGACTGTAATAAAAGCTATAATGAAATGTTTTACTTTTTTTTTACATTTACTTTAAAATAATTAAAATTTAATTTTGTGAATTATGTACTATTTAAATTATGAAAAGAAATCATATATAATGAAGAGTAATTTAAAGTAATTTTACAGAACATTAGATCCAGGAAACTTAATGGTCTGTGAAAATAGTTAATCTTAAATCAAAACCATTATTTTTTTGTTGACAAAAATAAATATATAAAAAATCCTTAATGAATTAAAGTTGTGACTAGGATAAAATAAATTAATTTCTAAAAAAAAGCTGCACATATACTAACCCAAACCTGAAAGGCAGTACCACCCTCGACCAAATAAATGTCAAGAGCATCAATCGCAAAACGTGTCATTCTGTATTTGATATCGTCACCAGATGGACAGCGAGGTCTGCTCTGTGGATCAGTGTGTGTGCATTCCAGAGGTGGAAAACCATGATGGCACATTTGTGGTAGACGTGGTGAGCAGAGACAGTTTTCTGCATCACGAATGAGTAAAACCAATGTCTCTAGACTTGTTAATAGGTGATGTAACTGTAAGATTAAAACACTCTGGAAATTATTATTTTACTAATAATTAGGGAGGTGCGAGAGCAACTATTTTAATTCTAGACTGGTATATGAAAAAAATATTGAGATAGGAGAAAGAGACAGTTTCCTTTAAAAGTTCAAGAATGTAAATTATGTTTATTAAAGTAAATATATAGTTTAAGATAATTTTGACATTTGAGCTGGAACTAGCTTTAGATTATCTAATATTTCATTCAAACACTAAAAATATAACATCTACTCATATAAATACATTTTATAAAATGGTGAACGTAGCAATGTATACCATTTATAATTTAATTTTATAGTGTTACAGTTTATAATGTTAAAGTATGATATTGAAAAGATAGTAAGACGCAGTGATTATTTATATTTAAAACAATATTTCTTAATGAAGGCTGTTTTTTTAAGGGAAAGTGGTGGATATTTTAGGGTGTGTACAGTATTTTTAGAAATAATATACTCTCTGTTTGGTTTGTAAATTTCTTAGAGGAGTTAATTGCCTTTCCATTTTGTTTAAATTTCTTGAATTTTCAACATTTATTTTTACCTTTCGATACAAGATTAAGATTTTTTTTTCTCAAGTGATCCGAGATATTTTCGGGTCTTGACTAATCTTAATAAAAGGAATGGTGACCATTACAGTGAAGTTGTGTAAATTTACAGGGTAAAAGAACTGAGTATTGACCAAATAAAAAAGTCCCTTAAGCTTAGTAGTACAAAATTGGAAACATTGTTGTTTTTTGTTGCCCAACTGTTGGTCAACATAGGAAACAAATTGTTGGCAAACATTAAAGAATCATTGTTTCACATCCAGACTACAATTATGAAACACTTGTTTCCCGTACAGAGTTCAGTTGAGTGATATATGTCTGTTGAGGAGGTGCTGCTATGGCTTGTGCTTTGTATCTAGTTGTGAGCTGTTCAAAAGACAGAAAAGAATAAAATGAGCAGGGACGGGGTCTGGGGGTTGGGGGTCTGTAAAGCGCTTAAAAATTGTTTGTACTATGTAAATAATCTTGCGACAGAACTGAAGATCGAAGATGGCAGTGGTTTTAGGAACTTCCCTCGCATGTCTCCTACAGATTTTGAAGTTATTTTACAAATAGTTGGTCCCAGGATATTTCGTGACATCATTCACATTAATGAGAAAACTGTTGAGCGAATAACAGAAAAGGAAAAAAAATTGATGAAAATGGAATGAATCTAGATTATGGAAGAGATCAGTCATATGACAATGTAGCAATAATGTCTGGTTTTCATCCAGATGTTCAACAGTGAGTTTTAGAGC
Source organism: Timema douglasi (assembly GCA_901482245.1). NCBI lineage: Eukaryota > Metazoa > Arthropoda > Insecta > Phasmatodea > Timematidae > Timema > Timema douglasi. The sequence goes on from CABEEJ010000040.1 coordinate 452,814, forward strand.
TTAGTCAATTAAATGTGTTTGTTCTTTGTATTATCTCTTGCTCTAATTTTTTTTAGTACTCAAATACAAAAAAAAAACCTTAATGAGAATTGGGAAACTTATATTTACAAACTTTTCCTTTTATACTTACAGATGAAGACTCATAAAAGATTTTGTTGATATGAAATAAAGGCAGTGGCGGCTAGTTAGTAAGCCTTAAGAGAGGGTGCTCTTAAAAAAATTAAATTAGGTAGAAAACAGCTTACCGTATATATCAACCTTATACCATCCTATATTTAGCTGACAAACTACAATATAAAAAGTATAAAAAGAATAAATTTAAGAAAAGTAAATAAAAACTATGTATAAGAATATAACAACTCACTTGCTTTGAAGTTAAAGATTGTACATTGTGAAATACACACACACATATATACACACACCAGTAAACAAAAAATGTATAAATAAGTTCTTAACACTATCTTGAACACGATGCACACAATGTACTTTAAGAATTAGTGTATCAGTAAGTTTATCGTTTGAAAGAAAAATATAATCTTCGGTTTATGTCTGGTGTCTTACGAATCATTGGCTGATCTATAGGCATGGCCAAAGCATGAAATCATTCTTCACTCGTGATGTTTCTTAAGTAGAATTTGATTACTGGACTTCCATTGTTTTTAAATTCAAACTTTTCTTCTAATGATAAATAACCAAAATTACGTTTTTCTAATATCGGAAACTTTCATTATTCACTAAAGTAATCGAAAACATGAGCAAAAACGAGTCACACTTATACACTAAACAAATCAATGACTTTCCTTATCCATGAGCCAGCCAGCCAGCCAGCCAAATGCAGCTGGTAGAACTAGCAGACCACACTTTAGCTCAGCCCCATAAACTTGTGAAGGAAGGTCTAAGAAAGTGACGTCAGGTTATCATGGTAGCCCCTCTGTGACTCATGCAGAGCTTGGGGCTGCTTCTTAACAAGCCCAGCACAGAGCTTGTTAACAAACGAGCACTTTAGGTCATGTGCTGACGCAATTATGGTTTTGCTATTTTCCTATATGAAATGGGGAGAGGGGAGGAAACTACAACTATTTTTTAAATTGATTTATGTTTTTCACTATATAATGAAAGATATTAGAAAATTGGTATGAATTTCAAAAATGTTTCTTATTTTTCTTTATTTTGCAGGTAGGGTGGCGCCCCAGAACTCTTTTTCATGAGTCACCCCTAAATAAAGGGTAATTCTGATACTAGTCGGACCTAAAATGCAGATTCAGTGATTTTTTGGTGAAATAGACAAAGTTGATGATTCACTTGAAATGTTCACCGATTAAAACCAATGATAGAGGTGTGGATGCTGAGGAAATTCTGAATGCTAATAAAACATTTGAATTTATAGACATGCTTTTATTATGATCAGAATTTCTCTCCTCAGCTGAATGAATTCAGAAATGCCTTCATGTCAGATTTTTACAAAATCTGGTAAGTGTACACCCATTGGTTTACAAAGGATTACACAGGGTGTGGGGAATAACACCCTGAATTTTATTAATCATAAAATATTTTTTGACAGTAATAAGACTGAAAAGCAAATGATAATTGCAAATTTTGGGGTAAAGTCATAGATTTTTATAAGAATTTCATTCCATCTGACACGGCTTTGTTTAAATGAGGTATTATGTAGTTGTGTATACATTCAATATGTTATTTAATTTAATTTATTTTAAATATGGTAGTTTTTATTTTTGTATTTAGGTATTTCTTTATTTGACTATGAATTATACAATACATTATTGAATATAAACAAAAAGCCCCTTCTCCTTCTCTGCACTCATTTATATATCAGCCACAATATTTCACAACTACTCTAGTTATGGGACTCGACTAATCTAGTAAAGTATATAATTTATATATTTAACATTTTATCATATAAAACAGTAGTGATAAAAGCCAATACATTATTTAACATATATTAAAGTAGTAATATTTGTGTAATTACAGAGCTAGCTGGATTTGATCTTGTTTATAAGTAAAATAAGTGGTTGTGGTTTAAAATAACTTGTTAATTAATATTTTTTATGAATATATTGTAAGAGATTCAACAATTTTAGCTCTTTACGTTTTTGGATATCCTAAAAATAAAATGGTCGATTATTTATATTAAGTGATAGCTCATATGTATCCGACAATTTCCACATGTTCATTACAATTTATGCCTTAAAATATCAGTGAAAAATTCTCCTAGGTATGGGACAAGTACTTGATAGCTAAGTAGTTAGAGAACTGGTTTACTAAGCTTAAGGTCTCAGGTTCAATTCGTGTGTCCAGGTGTTATTTTTCAATTTAAATAATATAAAAATAAAAGTTTGGATAAATTACCTGGGGAGCAGTGATCTTGCAACTAAGTTTACCAAGTTGAATCTCAACTAGCCAAGCATATTCCAGAGTTTCTTGATCCAATGTTCGATTTTCATCACTAAACATAGCATGACCACGTACCTAGAATATATAAACAGTAAGCCAGTTTTTAAAAACTTAAATACTTAATGAATAAAAATGTTAAAGTAAAATCAAATCCTAAATTTCATCAGTTGCCGAAAATTAAAACAGTTGAGTTTATTTTAGACTTAGGATTTATGTGTGACACACTTTAAAAACTTTCTGTACAGATTCTGAAATTGTATGAATGTGACATAAATTTAAAGTGTCGATAATGTTAGTAATGACTTGTTCAAATATCACATCATTTTGACATTTGAGGAAGATAAATTGAGAAATTTGTCTAATTGACTTATCTTTAGAACACGTGAAATGATATAGAGTTTTGGATAAGATATGGAGGAAAAAATAATTCCAGAGAGATTGCATCATTTAATACACAATAAACAATAAATACTCTTCCATTTTCTTCAAGCGAATTCACTTTCATGTATAAGGGATTTTTCACTGATGAACCTTAAAGTAACCTTATGTTGTGACCCTGACCCTGTGGGCTCGTCCTGTCAGGATAGTTTGTGGGAGGGGTAGCGTTTCAACCATGTGTGGTCTTGAAATAATATGCAGGTTTGTGAATTTTGGTTTAATAGTATATACTAAAGGATGATATAAAATGTGATGTTGGACATAAGATAATGAATAGGAAGAATGGCCACCTGTGCTCGTGGAAGTACTGGCTTAACTTGTGAATATGTAGACCAACCAAGTTGATTGTTACTCTGCGGTGCCTTTACAAAGCTCGATTCCGAGACTCTGGGCTCTGACGATGCCCTCTAAGTACCAGTACTATCAATGACCCATAGATGCCTGTATCAATGTCGCGTTACCGCCCACGAGATAGATGGAATTGTGACCCCTCTTGATGCCAAAAAGTAAAGGTCTTTTATATTGGCCCCTTTCAGGCTCGCTTATTTAAACATTGTATTAAATTGTCAGCACTCTAATGCAACCTCTCGAGTATGTTACTTCATACAAGCTAAGCCAGCAATTATAGTACTTGCGTCCAATCGGCTTGTATAAGTATATACAGGTCTCTACAACTTACAAAACCGTCAATACAAATATTTAAATATTGCTCAGTGGTTAAGACTCTTTTTAACATATACGTCATTGACTAAGACAATATTGGCTGTGATAATCTTCAAGAATGTTGAACCGCCCTCAATATAAATTTGATCCAAAAAATGTGTTGAATCTTGGTTGTGTTTGGGACATCAGTCATAAATTCACACAAAAAGCAAAAAGATAAATCAAGACATTGAACCTAATGAAGGTGACTCAGGTTTTGAGTAATAAATCAATATTTTTTAAGTTGGTATTTTATGAATTTTTTGTATATAACTTCACCTGTAACAGTAACAAACTATGTGAAAGAATTAAAAAATGCCTTTAACTGTAATGTTGGAATATTTATTGGTTTTGAAGCTAAGCAATGATTAAACAAACCATTTTTTTTAATTAGCGAGGATATAGCACCATTAAATACACCTTTAAGTTGATTCACACGTTCTCCAATAATATAAATCAGAATTTGTCTGGGTAACACAGCAATTCACACACTATGTTGACCGATACTGCATTGCTATGCTAACTTAAAACAGCTGATTATCAACATATTTTATTTTCTAGTTGATAAACATATATTCTCCTGATGAATGTTTTCAAATTATAAAGCTGTGTTATGGCACAATTCAATACATTGATAAACACGCTTTACATTAACGGATTAATTCTAAGTGTGATCTACCCCCATCATTATCCCACACAAATAACACACAGAGGTAAGCACAAGAGACTTATAAATCTATTTCACAATTAACATGATACAGCTCAATGAGGGAGAGGCGCTTAAGAGTAATAGCATTAAACAAGGACATAAGCCAGATGGGCTACAAAACACAAGGGTTACCGCCAAGGCCAGATGGGCACAAAAATAATAATAAACAACAGGCGGCTCCTTATTCTTAGACGTCCCAAAATGGCGTCATCAGTGAATAGCATAAAGATCAAACTAATTGGTCTCTTGTTAAACAATAATAAATAATAAAAATTGTCTATCAACAACATGGGCGGAGAGCCAACCCCTGCTCAAGATTCAAAACATTAGGCGAGTCGAGAGCTCTAGTCCCTGGCCTGAATGATGATAGTGACATTAAAGTAATATATGACATAATATAAAGTCTAAGTTTAGGTAAGAGTACCAAAATAAATTAATAACAAACAAGACGCCGTCGGTGGATTTAAGCGCTGGGTGGCCCACAGCCCCACATTTAAAAGCCATATAAAGATAGACTCCAGTAAAGAAACAACAATAAACTAGCCTAATATTAACATCCAACAATGTGTCATACTAAAATTAATCTCCCAGCGGGCTCACAGTCCCACATTTAACCAACCTTGGTAGGAAACAAGGCGGTAAATATAAACTATTTGCGGACATTAACGATACAAAAATATTAATGGAGTCCAAGCATTCATTAAGTAAACATCACCTTAAGGGCTGACGTAACAGATCGTCGCAATAAATATTAGTCGTAGATATATAAATGGAATTTTGAAAGATAGAAGATATTATAGCAAAAATGAATTCAGAAAACAGCAACGAGCCTACATATTAGATAGGCTATTTACCTTGAAAGCCCAGAGTGTAATGTGTGTCCCTACTCTGGGCTCCAACCATTATATATCCTGTGATACCCTTATGAAAATTAACTATTGAAAACCAATAGTATTTATGGAATACTATTGAATTTTAATAGTATTTTAGAATTACTATTGAATTTTAATAGTATTTTAGAATTACTATTGGATTTTAATAGTATTTTAAAAATTACTATTGGATTTTTATAGTATTTTTGAAATTACTATTGATTTTAAAAATATGTTGTGATTACTATTGAACTTTAATAGTATTTTAAAACCACTCTTGGATTTTAATAGTATTTTATAAATACTTTTGAATTTTAATAGTATTTTATAAATACTTTTGAATTCTAATAGTAATCTAGAATTACTATTGAATTTCAATTGTACTCTAAAATGACTATAGAGTTTTAATAGTATTTTAAAATTACTATTAGGTTTTATAAGTATTTTAAAATTACTATTAGGTTTTAATAGTACTTTATTATAACTACTTAGTTATGAAGTAACTATCAAGTTTTAATAGTATTTTCGATTAAATGTTATGTTTTAATACTATTTAAAAATGACGACTTTTTGCGGTTTTTGAATACTATTAAAATTTAATAATAGTTTATAATAACTATTAAAATTGTCAATAGTAGAAATAAAAACTAATACTTTGCTCAGAAATAAACAATATTTTAATATCCTATTATTATTATTATTATTATTATTATTATTAGCACCGCGTCTTACTACCCG
>CABEEJ010000040.1:468255-555989 GCA_901482245.1 Timema douglasi
TGTGTGTGTGTGTGTGTGTGTGTGTGTGTGTGTGTGTGTGTGTGTAATTTCCTAATGTGTATGTTTTTTTCCATACCCTCCAGAAACCCCTTGATGGCCTAGGAAGCTGAAAATTTGCACACTTACAGCATAGATCCCATACTCGAACAGCACAAGACAGAACCTAATTAAGCCAGATTTTCTTGATATTACCCTTATATAAAGATTTCTGACGCTTCCCAATATATATTTTCTATTCTTATGGTGGGGATCTAGGGAGCACAAGAAATGGCCAGTGTTTATGAATATATTTTTTATCAAAACATCTTTTTGGTGCAATTGAATAAAATATTTCTACAGTACTAACATAGAGTTTAATTTTCCTTAAATGATGATATGAACCTTTCTTGAATATCTGGCATTAGCAGCATTAGATGACTAGCCATTTTGAATGAAAAAATAGTCATTAAATGTCAGGACACCCTTGACAGATATTTAACAACTGTTGATATCTCCATGTGCAGAAAATTAAACTCTACCATATGTTTGTAGTTAAGAAATATTTAATTTATTTTGACCAAAAAAGTTTTGATATAAAAAATTAATAACACTAACCTTTTCTCTCATACCCTACATCCCCACCTTATTATAATTGAGCCCTCGAAGGCTAAAATACAATTTATAGACTTTAAATTCTAAAGTGTGACTTCTACAGACCAGAGATTGAAAAATGTGTAACTTTAATAAAAGCTTTTCATTTGTAAAGTGAAACAAGTGGAAAAGTTTTACTTTGAAAAACTAACCTTTAGGTGCAGAAAACTTCGCAATAATGAGCCATATAGTAGCAAAACTGAAGGACCAATTTCCAAATCAAGGCTAACTTGATCCGGCGACAAAGAAGTGGGATCCAACTTCTGTGATCCATCCTGTAACACAAAATAAAATAAAGTAAATAGAACATTATTTCCCTACTCAATATAAAAAATAAATTTCAAGTTGAACATTCAAAAACTAGAATTTTAAAATACTTAACAATTATCAATAGCTTTAAGATGAGAATTAGAGACAAATTCATTCTCTATATTAAAAGATTTAAGTTATCAAACTGTGATTTTTGTTGTTTTATTTTAAAGATAAATTGAGATTAAGATATAAAATAAATGTCCAAATAAATATAAGTTTAAAATTATGTGTTTTCCGGAGTGTAACATTATCTGTGTATCGGTGCCAACACTTGAAGGGAAACAATTATTAGATATAATAGTAATAAAGTGTCCTAATATAAGAAAAATACTTACGTTAAACTTGATTCCTACACAAGGATATGGAGTCATATCTGAATAGTTTGTGTGTTTTGATCTCACATCCTGCTAGTCTAAGATCCGGACTAAGATCAACCTACCCTCATCTGTTATTTGAATGAGTAGTATTTTCTATAAAAGATAACATGTAAACTGATAAATCACGCCTAGGTTGCCTAATTATATCCTGGCCAAGCTACCCTAGATTAAAATATAATTGATTAATTTTTTTTTTATCCCTCCCTTCATTTGTTATTTCAATAAATTTAGTACCAATCGAAAGTACAGGATAATAAAGATCTTAATTGTATTAATTGTACAGTATTAGTGTTTAAGTTGGGATCCACATTATGCCAGAGTCTGCCGGCTTTTTACGCATTCACGGGTTGTGAATATACAGCGGCCTTTTACAATAAAAGGAAAAGTCAGACTTTTTAAAATCTTTTCAAAAAAGTAGACACACCAGGAGATTTTTACATCATTAATGGATGAAACAGATATTTTCATCAAAGAAAAAATTGAAGTTGTTCAGGAGTTTACTGCTCTTATGTTTGGGATCAAGCATCGCACAAATGTAAATGACGCTAGATATCACATTTAAAAAAAAATATGTGACTAAAAAAGACAACAAACAATTTATGAAAAAAATTAAAACCTTCGATGCCAATTTGACCCCACCATGATGGAAATCGCTAAAGCAAAGAATTTTAGGCACAATTTATGTCAATTCAATCTGGCTTAATGCAACTTGTTGTGTAAAACTACATCCTGAGAATTGTGGTTGGTTCATGGATGACTATTTAAAGCCAACATGGTTCCTTGGGGAATTAAAGTAGTTATTGAAAATTAGGTAGAGTTGGTAGTTAAGTATGTGTGCCTCGATTTGTTAAAATGTTTTATTATATTCACCCACAAATAATCATTCAATTGTTTTCATGAGAAAAAGATAAAAAAAAGTATGATTATTTCATTATGATATAGTAAAATAAAATGTAATTAAAAGTGGTGTTAATGAAGGGTGTTCAATAAGTAAGTTTCCTGAATCTTCTAAAGGACACAAATATATCCAAAAGTGAAATATGCATTAAAAGTTAGCCAAATATTTACTATAAGTCTTCTGATAGCCATTGTGGTATGGCCAACTGTTGCACATGTGCAAGGAGTACCTTTGAAGATAGCATACACCTCATAGTGTGGCCGCCCTATAAAGTGACAGCCCATATGGCAAACAATCCAACAAGGTGAAACATCCATCAACCTTGAACGTTTTATGAGACATTAAATAGACTGAAATTTTCTATCCTTTGCAATAACCCCGACTTCCTCAAAACAAATGTCATTATGCTCGGTGACAATGCCCACACCCTGTAAAATTGACACATACAAAGATTACAGAATTCAGTTGGGAGCAACTTGATCAATCTCCCCCCTTCAGCCTTGACCTTGCTCCCTTTGACTTCAATTTGTTTCCTGAATCAAAGAAGTAGATGAAAGGTTAGAGTTTCTGAAACAATATGGATGTTGAAAAAGCTGTGCTCAACTTCTTCCGTAGGCAGAGTGCAAACTTTTTCCATAGAGGAATTTGGGACAAGTGTCTATATATTCAAGGTTATTATACTGAGAATTAAATAAAGAACATTGCTAAATTTTAATGTATACTGTATTTAATTTATGAAAATAAATTGCAGTCAGTTTACAAGACCAGGGAAATGTGCTTATTGAACACCCCTCACATATTCAGTATGCCAAAATTAATGATGATGACACTCCAATTTAATATGATTTAAATGGCATGTGAACCTGAGACCAGTTGATGCAAACTGGCTTGCGGCATCGTGGTATTCTCATGGGAGAAAGTAGAATTTCTTCCTTCTCAGGTGTAGTAATATCAGCTTGAGGGGATGGCCCTAAAGGTGGTATTGGATGGTATACGTAGTTTATGCAAAGTGCCACAATAGGTACTGCCCAGCAGTCTACCCAACCATTTCTGCAATACAATAATATTCTCAGTTACTTCAATAACATTTGTTGTTATAATGTTGAGTTAAAAAACATTTATATTAGTATGGCGGCAATAGTATTTAGCTCTTTTAGTTTCCCAAAAACTTTTTCTTGAAAACTCAAGTTATTTATATCAGTATGTTGAGTAATTATCAGATATTATATATCTTTAAAGAAAACCTCTTTTCAATTACTTTTGTATGTAGTTCCTAAAAATTCCTCATAGAGTGCATTAACTACCCAAGTTTACTTGAATGAAAGCTCAAAATTTTACTAGAAATAGTCCCTGATGTATCCCTACAACAACAGCTGACATGTGTCTATTTGGATAGCTGTAATGAAAACATAGTGTAGTGTATGAATGTTACAGTTAACCACAGTCTTTTAGACCAATAATAATGTTTCAGACTGGATAAAATGAAATTATTAAAAGTAATGAAATAGTTTGAGAAAACTTAAGTAGACGATATTTTAGATGTAAAATATAACATGCAATTTAAAAAAAGCATCATATTTATAACAAAACATTGGTCTTTTAAAAGTGTTGGCAATCCAAAACCTAAACATATGATTTTTTCAACTGTCATTCATGTAAAAAAGCTATGGTGAACAGACTCTATATTCAAGTACATCATTTGGTGTTAGAGTTAGCTTTTAATTATTTTTGACTTTTATTTATGTTTGGTAATCATTTGGGCATTCTGGATTAACAATATTTTTTCTAAAATAAACATTGTTTGTGACCCTTGTTAATATTTGTGTTTCTATGTAAATACTATTGTCACTTATTTATTAAAAAATAATATATTAAGAAACCCTCAAAAATCGATAAAAAGTTAGAGCTGTACAATATATATATATATATATATATATTTCTACAAATAGTTGTTAATCCAGATTGTTTCACCAAAAAAAAAGTCAAAATTCACCAGCATCAGTAGTCACAGTATCAATTTGTCGCTCTTACAATAGACTGTAGTGCCAGGTGTCACTCATATACTAAACTGGATTGCCAGTGATTAGGAGTCTGGGATTAAAATTCTGGCTGTGTGAATGCAGAGTGATTTTACCAAAGGGGTTCTAAATTTACTTCCAAACAAATGCTAATACCTTTACTCTGAATTCTACTTTCATAATCCCTCCTTAAAAAGTAAATAGGTAGATAGCAAGGACAGTTACAATGTAGTGCACACAACATAACAACTAAACAGTTGTTTAAACATTGTTACTGTAATATTGTGTTATGTGGGAGAGGAGTATTTAGGAATATAAATATACAGGATCTGCTAAAAGAAGTGTAGGGGGTTTAAAACACATTTAAAACATTAAAAATCAATAAAAATTGGGGATGAGAAGATGTCAATTACCAATCCGAGCATCGGCCAACTATGGCATAGTCGGTTGAGCCTAATATCAGCATTTGGACCTGATTATTAGTAACGATCTTTTGAACTGTGTAGGTTAAAATTTAGGTAGTGATGACTAATCAGTTTTAGGCTAAGTAGCAGACAACATGATCTTTTGAACTATTGCTTATGTACCACCCCACTCTCACTCTATTTAGTTACGGCCACAATAGACTAAAAAAGCAGGAGGGCGATAACTAAAGGAAATAATTATATGAAAAAGTAAAACATTAGCAGGTTAATGAAATATTTGAATTATTTATTCAAAGTAACAGTGTTAAAACAACAAGTTGCATGGTCTTACTGAAGTGTGTTAAAAAACAAATCTTAGCAATTTATTACATGCGCAGTGCATTTCAAACTTTTAAGGAATATAAGTATATAATATAAATATATATTGTCTAGAAGAGACCAATGAAATAAACAAAATAGTTGCTATTATTTAAAGAAACTTTTTTAAAGGATATACAAACTTCTAATTCACCAGAGTGAATTAAGATCAAATAAAATTAGGATCAAAAGTTTAAATTAAAAAGTATTACAAGATTGCAAAGAGCTTAATGAGCCTCATTTAAATGGTTTACAACGCGTCAGATTCACACCAGTGAATACAGACTAAACAGTTTTAAATTTAAATATCGCACCAGATATTTACTTAAAGTTTTAATTCCTAAATATTATACAAGATTACAAAGAGATTAATGAGCCTCTTTTAAATGGTTCACAATGCATCAGATTCACACCAGTGAATCTAGAATAAACAGTTTTAAATTTATGGGATGAATTTAAATATTGCACCAGATATTTACTTAAAGCACAAAAGTTTGACTTCCCAACTAAACTCAAACCTTCGCGGGACAATTACCCTCGTCACTATTAAATAATTAAACAACATTCCCAAATTTAAATAATTAATGTTAAAATAGAAAAAGTTAGGTTACAGAACTAGTAATTTTGACTAAATGAATCTGTGAATAATAAAGTCAAAATCATATTAATCAACAAAAATAAGATACTTTACATTTACTTCAAAGCGAAGAAGTCTACAAAATAACCAATAAAAGAAACAGAATCAATTTAAAGAATTTAAATTATTACTGATAGCCACAAAAGCAAAAATATAATATTTAACCTAAATATTGCAAGACATAAAAAATAACCAAAAAATGTGGCTATCTCTCTAAACCAAGAAAATACAAAGATACTAGCACCCAAGTGGCAACAGGAAACATTGAGTGCTCCATAAGAGAAATTACATTTAAAAATTAAAGTTTTTAGCAAAACCTTACCAATGCCTACACTAACCGATTTCCATAACAGACTAAATAAAAGTATTCAAGAAAATCAAACTCATCGCCGCAATTAATATTTTATAGATTCAAACAAAGAGCCATCCTGGCTAGATAATGCCCTAGTCCTGAACAGGACTTCTTGTGGAAGTGGTGAATGTAATAGTCTTCAATATTGTCTGTGGTCCCTCGTTATATAGGTATAGTTGCAAGGTGGAAAAGTGTGAGTTTTCCTTGGTTATTGCGTCACTCGCTAACATCAGGTTGAAAGGCTACATTGTTTTCGTCACATAGGCCGGGTTCTTGTTGTCTTGATCATCTGCCGCTGCATTCGACTAGTTCCCAAAACACAAACTCCAAGACACAAGATGAGTAGAGCTATGCTTGTTTGGTCACGTACGCCATCCAGGTGTCCAATAATATGAATGGTCTTCTAATAGTATAGTACGGACCAATCAGAGCATTTCCAGCTTTCTCTGTTGGAACATCAGGGTACTGCACAATTAGTAGCGTGTTTTGGACTTCTCTCCATTCTAGCATTGTTGGTGAGCAGGCTGGACTTGCATGTCGGTCTACTTCAGGCAGATATATGCATGAGTAGAGACCTATATTTGACATAGTAAGATCGCGATGTTTAGTAATGCAGGATGTCTATGAGTATATGATTATTTGGGGTAGTATTTTAAAAGCTGGCTGTTTCTATTAGTATGCAGCAGTCCACGCTAATGTTACACTTAGTGACAGGGACGCAATTGCATTGCCAGTGTATAGGAGGAGGGGGCGGGGGTTGCTTACTGGTTGTGTTTAAAAGGACCAAATGTGGTGACTCATAATCTGTGGCTTGCAAATGAGACAGACTGAGAGAGATATATTGTTTGAGGGTCGAATTCAATTATAACACTTTGTGAGCAACATAGAAGAGAAAGAGAAAGTGCAAAAGAATTAGAGGGTAGTATTAAGGGATGACAATACCAGTAAAAATCATGACAAATGCACGGCCGCTTGTAGACCATGCAAATACAGTATTTAGGCATCACCATACGCCACATCAGCAACTTAGTGTTGATAAAAGTCTAGTAGGTACCAAAAATAAAACCCACTTAATGCAATACCTGCCAAACAAACACCACCATCGATGGGGGATAACATTTTGGATGATCTGTGACTCTGCATCTAATTACTGTCTAGGTTTATTTACATACAGAAGTGCCAGATCCCAAGAATATAAAGATAATATTCAAAAAAATTATCTGGGGTACACTGTTGTTATGAAGCTTTTGGAGATTGGTGGGTACCTCATCAAAGGCTACCATGTTTTTGTTGACAATTTTTTTATGTCAGTTCCTTTGACCCGTCATCTTCACAAACTTCGCACCTACCTAACTGGAACAGTAAGAAGAAACAAAAAACTTTTGCCTCAACAATTTAAATCTAAATTTACAGTAGGTCAGAAGATGTATTTCGGATCCGATCCAATCCTTGCATGTGCCTTTCGCGAAAAACAATCAGAAAAGAATCCAGTTCTACTTCTCTCCAGTTATGCAAGCGAACAAGATATTCCAGCAAGACGTTATGGTGCCAGCAACATTACCAAACCATAAATAATAGCTACTTACAACCAGTTTCTGGGTGGTATCGACACATCTGACATTATGCTCTACACATACCTGGATGAACAGGAAACTGTTAGGTACTGAAAGAAGATATATTTCAACATCATAGTCAGGATGGTGCTGAATAGCTACATTCTTTATAAAGAAAACTACAGAGGGCCTGGTAAACTAAAAACAAGGTATCACTATACACTGTCCATCATCGAGAGTTTGGGGACAGCGTGGTTATCTGTAAAGAGCAATGTCGCTGCAGATGAAGCATGTGGGCCTAGAGGAATAAGAAAACGTCCTGATAAAAAGTAATCACAATGAACAGTGTGCAGCACCATAGAAAAGAGAAGGAGAGTCAGGATAGTGTGCACCAAATGCGAAAAGGGGCTTCATGGAGAGTGTTTTCTCAAACACAGGTGCTGACTTCAAAATTGTAAGTACTGTCCCATATACATGATTTTACAAAAACTCATCTAGTTTAGAATCAGACAAACTTACAAACACCAAACTGTTATCAAATGTTATAGGAATAAATGCTTTTTCTTACAGGATGGCTAATGAAGAAGGAAGATGTGGAAAAAATAGATTTTTTTCACTTTGAATAATAAATTTTAATTAAAGTTTTCAAATTTTCAAATTTCAATATTTTTTTAATATCTAAAGTCAAATGATTTATGATTTTTTTTTACCTTTTTTTTCTAAGTCTTCAACGTTTAATGTATAAGTGTGATTTTTTCCATTTGTATACATTAAAAACATTTCAATGGGAAAATTTAAAATGTTTAAGGGTAAAATATGTGAAAATTAGCCTAAGTTTTTTGGATAAGCCGAGTGAAAATGTGTTGAATGCAAAAGGGTTAATTACTTATTTTATAATAGTTTATATTTTTTTACAAATATTAATAGGTACTATGTTTGATGACTTTAGGATATGTATTGTTTTCATTTATCCTTATTGTTTGGTTAAACTATATTATTCAAAATACAATAGTAATAAGTGTTAGCTACTTTTCATAGAAAAGATGAAAACCAATACTAAGAATCTTAGCCTTTTGAATAACTTTGTTCTTGTTTTTAAATGATAATTAATAATTTTTGCTAACTGTTGTGACACTTGGATTCTTATCAATGAGATCTAAAACACTTACCTTTTCTAAAAAAGAGAGAAAAAAACCCGCAACCACACTTTTTTATTATGAATATTTCGTTATTTATAAAAGTTTAATGCAAAAGATTTTGTATATTCTAAAATGTATGTGTGCTGTTTTGTAAACCACAGCCCTACTACCTTTGTCTTATTATAAAAAAAATAATCAAAGTGATCAAAATTGGCCTCAGAGGCAAAAGGGTGTATCAGCCCAGCCCTAGAAAATATACACAGATACGCAAAGACATTTGTTTCCTGTTTGTTTTAGGTTATTCTTTGGACTTTAATTTATTAATAAAGAGATGGGCAATTTGCTTTAGAAACAAATGCTCAAATATTGCTGCTCAAAGAGCATTCCATTGGGAAAACAAAGTAAAAGTCATCCCATAGAAACAAATCATCCGTTGTTGTGTAACACAATTCCGGGTGCATGGTTCATAGGAGGACAAAAGAACGAGCAGACAACGAACAGTAAGAATGGAAGAAAACATTGTAAGAGTGTGCAAAGACATCTTATGAAGTTCACAGAAATCTACAAGGCAACTTCCTTTAGAATTTCAGATTGCTAAAACATACTTGAAGCTCATTTTGAAATAGGATGTAAAGTGTCACCCAAGAACTTCTTTCACAAAATAAAACCATATTTCTGTTGGCAAGAAATTATGTTAATATGTTTGCAAACGCTAACAAAATATTTACGCTAATGATGTTGTATGAGGCACATTTTTATTTGGGAGTATTAGTTAATATGAAAAACCATAGAATTTATACTGTGGTAAATCCATAATCAATACAACCCAGACTAAATGCACCCCCAGGGTGTGACTGTATGGTGTAGAATTATGCATTAAAGAATTATCATGTCGTAATTTTTTGAAAATGTTGAGGGTTTGACGGTAATTGTAAATGTAGAAAGATACCATCAAATGATCCATACCTTTCTGAGACCATTTTTGCAAGTCATCAATGGCCACCATTAGATTTGGTTTCAACAGGACAGAGCCATATATTAAACAATCAGGGATACCATAAATATGATGCATGAGATCTTTGGAAGTCGAATAAACCCCTGTAACCGTTACATCAATTGGTTGGCAAGGTCAGCTGACTCAATGGCATCCGATTTTATTTTATGGTGGTACTTAAAGGAAAGAGTTTGCATCAATAAAAACAATATGTGAGTTGAAGGAGAATGTAAGAGAGCGAGTCCGTGAAATTCCTTAACTTAATCTGGACATTGTCATGGACAATGTTCTTTTGAGGGCACACTTGTGTAGTGCTTCACATAATCAACATTTAACCGGTATTAAATTTCCCAAATAAGTTTATTAAATTTATATTTTCAAGAATCCTGATGCAGTTAAAATAAATCTTGTTAATAAATTAGTAAACTCAACAAGGTCAACTCTCTCCACACTACTTTTGGCTGTCCCTGTATGTGTATATACCACATCTATGGTAGTATAAGTGAAGTTACAGCCAGCAGAAGGTTATTTAATACATACAAAAAATACTAGAAATAACTAATGTCAACATATTCGGAATTTATTATTTTCTTAGTAATATTATATTATCACTAATTATTCTCAAATTGGTTGATATTAGGTTATTTATTGTAAACATTAGCTGAAAGTAACTAATGTCAACCTATTCAGAAATTGTTATTTTCTTTGTAATACTATATAGTCAATTATAATTTCTGAATAGGTTGACATTAGTTACCTTAAGCAATGTTCGTAATAAAGAGCATTCTGGTAGTGGTCTCCACCTCTCCTACCATATTATATAGGTATTTGTCTTGTTTCATCTCCGAGTGGTTGATACTTTCCCTTGCTACCACATATAGACATGTATGGTTTCAATTAATTACAGTTCACGAGTTATAAGCGGTCAAATTTGCTATTTTATGCTTTGTACGTGTCATTGTAAAGGTAAAGTAGTTAATGTGTGGGGCTGAAATTTAGTCTAGCTATACATGAAGTGCACACAATGATATATTTATACTATGTTGAGTAACATTATTTTTTAATTTGTAAGCAATTAAATAATGGTAAAATTAGAACATTTTTAAGCTTATATAAATGTTTTATCTTTTTATACCCGATATTTTGATTTAATCTCATTTTGTAGTAAACAATGTAATTTCAAACTTGTTTGGCTCATTAGTCTATAACTCTACTCAATAATTTTATGACTAACACCGAAATGATCATAGCAAATATAAATTTGAGCTGTCTATTTGATGAAATGTCTTGTTTTGATTGTACCAAACACTCAGAGTAGCAGGCAGAGGCAGTGTCGGATTACCCTGACTAATGACTGACCTACCTGTCATTTGGAGCTTGAGAAATATTTTACTTTATTAGTTTTGGATGTTTCAGTGGATAGGCTACCAGTGGCTCATAATCTGATGTTGGATGTTTCAGGGGCTAGGCTACCAGTGGCTCATAATCTGCTATTGTTGGGTGTTCCAGGGGTCAGACAACAAGTAGTTCATAATTTGCTATTGTTGGGTGTTCCAGGGGTCAGACAAACAAGTAGTTCATAAACTGCTAATGTTGGATATTTCTAAGCATTTTTTATTTTTCTGTACAAGGCTATGTTATAGTATTTTAAAGAGGCTATGTAAATATAATACATGATTAATGTTACTGTCCATTTTGATTTGATTTATTCCGAACATGTATTCCAATTCTATCCTTTTCATTAATTTCTTCAATAATAATCTATATTAGAAAATAAATGGTACAACACATTCCTACTAACTTTCACATATAGTGTATAGTTCTTGGCATAAAATGTTCTAACACATGTTATCCTTAAGTAAATTCTATGTAGCTTTTATAATATACTATTCCATATATTTTTGAATTTTTATTTAAATCTTATGTTGATTTTGCACAGTTCATATTTGGTTGTTGTTAGACACGGCAGTGTCCCTTCCTTCTGAAGGTATTTACTAACAGGTTGAAGTAAGATCTCTAGCACTTTCTGTGTTGATTAATACCCTCCTGAATCCCGGTCCCCACTTCTGCCACCCTTGGTTAAAAACACTACCAAAATGTTTTAATGTCACAAAGTCTTCGCTATTATCTGGCAGACTCAAGTGACAAATGACCTTAGGTGAATGTGATGTTACGTAAACGTTAAGTCGATTGTGATCCCAACATAAAGTTACGTAGCGACATGTAATAATACAAAATAAAAACCAAGAAATATTTACATTGATAAATCGACTTATAATCATTTTACATGCATAAAAACCAACACATGATCTGAATAACATAGCAATAGAAAAAAAATTTAGTGTTCTTTTAATTAAAAGAAAAAAATAACTACAATAGATTTATTATAAGGTCAAGTAGATTTTTAAAAATAGATTTTTTTAAAAGCTATTATTCTAAAATCTAAAATGTTTGGAGTTTTCCTACCAAATTCATTGAAGGGGGGAATTAAATACATTATTTTAATCTGCAATATTTCAGTTAAAATCAGCTTTCTGTAACTTGTTTTATTTTATTTTAAGTAAACTCAGTTTGCTCTAATTAAATGTAGCATACCCAACTTAATGGCACAGAGGCACAACAGTCAACCTTATCTGGTTTGTTTTCTGGTGATGAAAAGATTGGGTTGCAATTACTGACTTAGTGTACTGAGAGTGATTTTACCTACATGGCTTGACTTTCTTTCTTCCTACAAATAAGGATGTGTTTCCTCTAAATAATAACTTTTTTCATCCCTATCCCATTTGTGATAATATGCAGATGGTTTGGACAGGTAGTAGACATAGTGCACAAAGATATTCAAAAATAAGTGAGTGAAAGAATAACTATTCAGTGTGCCTGATGTATTAAACAAAATATTATTTCAAGGTATAAACTTTTTATATAACCCATTTATGAAGATTTGTTTTTTATTCCTATTCTTAATTTATGTCTTAAGAAAAGAATTGAATGGTACATTTTCATTTATTTGAGGTGTATAACGTGCCCTTTCTTAACCGACTGATTATATCTGCACACAACTTACAGAGTAACTTAAATCTAGAACAGACAAATCATACAGCCCCTGGCCATTATTTTATCACTGTAAAAGGGTAAACCAACATTTCTCCAATCATAATTTTTTCAGCTACCCTTAACTCAGTTACCAGAACCGCTACCAACTGATATAAGATGACGAGACTTACCAGATTTTGAATTTAAATAAAAGGCTACCTTAAAAAATAAATTGTAAGTGATCCTGGGCACAGGATGAATTGAATCAGGATATTTCAGAATTTAATTTCGTGCACTAACCTAAGGGCTTCAAATTTAGTTCTCGCGTTTAAGTATAATTTTTAAATTATTATTATTATTATTAGCACTGCGTCTTACTACCCGTTCGGGTTATACGCACTTACGCTAATGTGTAATGGTAGGGTGATTGTGAGATGAAATGGAGGACCTACAGTTTAAAGTGGAATCCGAACCACGGTGGAGTCCTGGCATTCCCCACATTCACAAGATGTCTTGTCAGAGGTGAAGGAAGGGTTTGGTAATCAGATAAATCTGTGCCGGGACCGAGGATTGAACCCCGGCCGCCAGTACAGAAGTCTGACACCTTACCCCTAGATCGCCAGGTCACCTATAATTTTTAAACATGTATTTAAAAAATTCTTGGGTTGTCAAATAATTTTTACCAAATGTTAGTTTAAAATTTTGCAATTAAATTGGTAATTGAAACCTGATAAGGATCACAATACTAAAATGGATGGCATGTAGTTATTGACATTGTTCAATAAAATATATAGCACAAATAGTACATTCACGACCTTAGTTTACTTGGATGAGAGCTCAAAAAGTTACTAGAAAAAAAATCCCTAATGTATTCCTACGCCAACAGCTGACATCAGTCTGGATAACTAATGAAAACATGTGATAATAAATTAGTGTTAAGGTCAGGCACAAAGCTTATTTATTGTTTTATTCCACTTGAAATTATTATTCACACCACTTTTGTAAAAGGTCTAACAAATATAGCTTCAATATGGCAACCAGAAATCTAAACTATGTGATTGATCATGACAGAAACAAGTTCTTTACAGTGATGCTCGCATGCAGTGGATAAAAATATTATATTCAGTTAAATATTTCAAAATAGAGTAAAATAATTTAATCCAATGCCTGTATTAAAAGGTATTAATGTTTGCACTATAATACACATAATAGATAGCATTCCAAAATGAAGAATATCTACTTTTTATTATGTTTAAAATATTGTTTCGAATTGGGTAAAAATAAATTATTAAACGTAATTAAATGGAATGAGAAAACTTAAGTTTACATTATTTTTAATATAAAATATAACATATGATTAAAAAACTAACATTTATAACAAAACAGTTATCTTTTACAAGTGTTGGTAACCCAAAACCTAATCTTTTGATTTTTGAACTGTCATCCAGATCAGACACAATATTCACACAAATAATCATATTTACTAAGTCATTTTTTATAATATTAATTGTAAGCATTATAAAAGTGAATTTTATACATTTATAAACATTCCAAAAAACCTATAAAAAATTAATAGTAAAGGAAAGATTAATAGATAATTTATGAGGTTAGCAAAGCAAATAAAATTAGGCATTTAATATAAACTAATACTTCTCTCACAAATCATTTTGGTAAAATATTTTAGAATATATAAATAATATCACCTCCTATGACAAACATTCCTCCATTTCCTTGGTCCATTTTGCTTATATTTTACTACCCCATCTCGACACAATATTTTTACATTAGTATCGATAGCGAGAAGGATACTATGGCTGGAGCAAACTTCAGGTAGATAAAATGTTAAATCTACACTTTCACCCTATAAAACAGAGAAATGAAAAAATAAATGACATGACACAATTGTAAATACTTTCTCATTATGTATTTTATAGAAATAGGAAACAATATTTTCATAAATGAATGCTCATTAAGCTATTCTTAATCCTCAAGCTGATATATTTGACATGAGCAGGTTATTTTAAAACCCAATCAGTTTTCACTGAACTATTAACACATGTGTGAATTAAATAATCTGTTTTATTTTTTATATTTTAATTAGAGTACAATAGGTACAATAGATTGAGGTTACACTATACTGAAATAAATGTATTTTAGTGAGTGTCAAGTGCTATTTAAAGGCTACCACTGTTTTCTTAATAAAAAATTCTTTGTGAACCAGGTTTACTTGAAGGACTTCACATTTTTCTTGACAGTTTTTATAGTAGTGTCAGTGTCTAAAAACATTAGGACATAAGTATGTTACTTAAGAGACAGTTCCCTCGTAATAGTGAAAGAATGAGTCAGACAAGCTATTTAAAAGAGTCCATGATAAGTTTACACATATGTTTTGAAAGTCAGCTTTGCTTGTGTATAGTTACATACCAGTAAATTACATTTAGCAAAACAACAGTAAGCATGACACATTTTTAATTCTATGAGTAGATGCGAAAGCAGGACATAGTGGACTTGTTTTTCAGAGAGTCTTTGGAGGGTGTTAAAGAGGTTTTTGATAGTTGACAGCAAGGATCATCGAGAAGGACTTATGTAGTTCTTGTCCAGGATTGGGTGGAGTAGTCTACCGATAGAGACATATTCAAAAACTGTTTGCTAGACTAACTGACTTGGGCTATAGCTTTAGTAGTATTTTACCAATTACATCACATTATGTATTTTAGTCTAAAATAAATCCATCAACATGAATTTGACTATTTTAAACGTTCCTACATGACAACCCCCACTATTTGATAAGTTAACCTGAAAGATTGACATAAAGATAGTAGGTATGGGGGAAGGCATTGACAGTAGGTTATAGGAATTAAACATAATTTTTCATAAGGTTAAATTGTGTGAGGTTGTGCGATAGGTGTTTAGAATAAGATGATTTAGCATTATCGAGGAAATATATGCAGTTTCTCTGCAATCCAATGTTGCCAGGACAAAGAGAAAGGCATGTGTTATAATTAGTATTCATTATTCTTATATATAAAGACCTACAATTTAAAAAAATGCAGTTAAATATCTTAAGTTTTCAAATACTTGTGTTATTTTTATTCTCTTTTTCAACTATTTTTTTCCAAACAATAAAAAAATATCTTTGTTTTACAAGTTTTCTAGTTGTGTGACAACCGTGATGTTAAACACACACAAAAAGAAAAGTTATTCACGTGATAAACTTACCTGAATCCAAAAACGAAGAGGTATAGTGGTTGGTAGGAAATTATTGAATGACAAATCAAATGAAAGATCAAACAACTCTCCACAAAAAGCGATGTGTGCTGAAAACACATATTAGGATTTAGTTCTGTGGAAGTACAAGACATTATTTAACACCATATTGGTTAGTTTGCATACCTGTGTAGTAAACTTTACCTCATGAAACTAGGTTGGTGGCACTCCCAGGTCCTAGTCACCCCTGATGGAGTGTTGTAAACCCTTTGGTATCTTACATTCACGATGGCATCAAGCTTGGATGCGACTTTAAGAGTGCAACTAAATAAACCTTTGCGGGAGTGGTATTAAATAGTGAACATGATCATGTCTAAAAATGTGTAACCTTGAAATTAGAAGAATTCTTCTAACACATCATAGGTGGGATCAAATCAAAAACTAACAAATTGGGCTTAATTGTAATGTGTATGGTTACCTGTGGAACGTGTTCAATTGACACCATTCATTCGTGTGAAATGTGTGTATGGGTTATTTTGAGTAGTTATCACTGTGGATAATCCACTATTATTAATAATTGAAAAACAAAACTGTGTATTAGTTAAACCCGAATCGGGTTTGCTTGATGGTTTATTTATGTGGAAAATTTCCGTGTGGTAGGAAGCAGCCATTACGCCTTATGGTGAGAGTACACGACTGCCATCATTTATTGGGGAAGTATTGGCTTGCCATTTGGGTTTATGTTTTAGTGTGAACAATTTTTGTTTTCACTTCATATAAACTTATCTACTAAATAAATATTGAGCATATTCTTTACTTGAATCTGAGAGAGATACTGTACTCCAATTGGATGTTGAGGCGGGGGAGCTGAATTGTATCCATTCTGAATGGTAGCCATTCAGACATTTCTTAAACAAGCACCCCAAATTAAAAGTCTGATTTATATCCATTATCATAATACCCACAAAATCCTGAATTGTATCCATTCTGAATGGTAGCCATTCAGACAGTTTTCAAATAAACGACTTTAACAAAAATCCTTATTTGTATCCACTGTAATTATTTGCATTATATCCACAAAATCCTGAATTGTATCCATTCTGAATGGTAACCATTAAGACATTTTCTTAAGCACGCATTGCAAATAAAAAGTCTGATTTATATCCATTTTCATAATGTCCACAAAATCCTTAATTGTATCCATTATGAATGGTAGCCATTCAGACATTTTCTTAAACATGCATTACAAATAAAAAGTCTGAATTGTATCCACTAGAAATATTTGCATTATACCCACAGAATCCTGAATTGTATCCATTCAATTGCGGTACCACTTGTCTGATAGATGGCCGCAGAAGAAACTCGCCTTAACTCATTCCCTGTTTACTAAAGAGCAGCACTTATTCTTAACTCATTTTGTGTTTACTAGAGACAGAGAGCAGCACTATCACTATTTTAATATATATATATATATATATGTAAAGAGAAATACTTATTGGTGTTTCTTTTAAAAAAATAATAAAAGGTTACTTTACAAATCATTGGAATTTCTTTATTCAAATTGGCTGGCTTCCTTAAACAACAACATTTCAAAATGCTAATTTATGCTCTAAGAAATGAAGACGTAGGGTTATATTATTTTAACAATCTGTGTTTAAAGGTGGGAAATTTAACATTTTATTTAATGTTGGATGCCAACAAATATTGTGTTCCTGGCTGTGAAGATAATACATCTCTTTATCGGTTTCTCATATATGCATTGAAAGTAATTTTATCGTTTCTTGTCGAATGGATGAGTACAAGAGGCTGAAGATTCTTTGGCTACTTTAGGTTTACATACCGGGTAAGACTTCCTAGTAAATTTCTAAGTTTTAAGATTTACATTACCGGTACCGACATTAACTCGGGGGAGGGGGGCTATACACATTAATCCTATAAGAAAAATATGTAAGCCATTAACATACTATTTTTGGTTAAGTTTATGAATAATTAATCAAAATGTTTATGTTGCAATTGATAACTTTTCTCTAAATATATTAATTTATCTAAAATTGTATTGTAATTTAATTTTCATAGACTTGTTAGTTGGTTGATTAGTTTATATATAAACAATTAAAAAGGTTATATTTATCAAATAACTTTATCAGATTCACTTCACTGGGCCTCTTTGTTATTGCTACTACTTTTTGTCAAAATATACAGATACGTTATATATACACAATTAAAAAACTATTCTGTTAAAGATTCCAAAACAAAGCTTTCATATTTCAATCCAAAATATTATTATTATTCAAATTTATGTGAGTTGTGTGGAATATACCTATTTGAACTAAGATTGGCCTAGGTGTTCTATTTTAAAATGTTTAGTAAATTTATCTAATCCTGATGATTATTAACTGATGCATATCTATTCTTAAGTGAATAAATTGCACAAACAACTAATTATTATTATGACCTCAGATTTTTAGCCCCATATAATAATTTAAAAATCATGGATGAGGTATCCCTTTTTCAGGAATTATTTTTCCAGTATACATGAATTGCAGAATAACACGGGTGCACACAAACTGCGGAACCACTCATTCAAGCTTACACGAACTGCGGAGTAAAAATTATATTCATAATGACTTTGTTCAAAAAGGAAAATGAACTCCCATTTATTTATTTATTATTATAGATATTACATTTTTTATAAAACATATTAATATCACAAGTTTTTAGGTTAGGTTAGACTATAAAAACTTCAAAATCAGTCACAAACAACTCTGAATGGCTCCGGCTGACAGATGTACTTTATTCTGCAATTCGAGTGCGCTCCTTTTTTCAATGTAAAAGTCAGTACATTTCCTTTCATACCTCATCCAAGGATGACTATGTGAGATTAAACAGTTTTATTTCAGTTTATAATCTAAATTAAAGTTATATTTAGTTTCAATATTATGTGAATTTTTTTCCCATGTGTTTTAAGCCTATCTATCAGTTTTATAATAAATTCAATTTTAAATTTGTATTTCATTTTGCCATGTGCCGACAAGAATGACTTTATAAGCTTTAATAATTCTTTGTCACCAACTCTTCTTTCGTTCATTAGAGAAGTCAAATAGTCCAGTCATCAATTATGAGACATGGTGAAGTTTAAAAACCATTATAAATAAGCTTATCATAGGTTTGGTCTATTCTGAGCTTACGTACTGCATTACTCGAAGCGAGATAAATAGGGGATTCCTAAGTACCGAAAAGTAGCCTAATATTATCAACGGGGAAGTCTTTCTCTCCCTGGTTGACAATGCGTCAGTTTGCCAGGGCAGACCCTGTCGGGTGTGCTCCTCGAATTGTATTAGTAGGACGATACAAACAAGTATTTATGGTATCTAAATTGTATGGAAAGCAAAGAGCATCAAATAAATAGGCAAATGAGAATAAATTAGTGTAAGTTTTGTTATTGTGTTAAATAATATTCTTTATAAGAAGAGTGAGTAGTGGATAAAGTGAGAAGTTATGAAAGTTTAAATACAATACATAGTATTCAGTAGGCTACATTGTAAAGTGGCTCGCAAAACATGGAGGAGTACTCATGAAAAGGTCTGGTAAGCAGATAGTAGTATTGCGAACATTATAAAGAGGCTTTTGGCATGGGGCCAATTTGAGTGTGAAAATGTACGCGTGTATATTTTATTATAAAAAAATAATGGAAGTAGTATGCATAAAGGGCAGGATTTTTTTTATATTATCATAGATTTAATATTTTTTACCATTCATAGACACAAAGTAGGCAAATTTCCAATGATGGCAAAATTAATATTTTAAATAGTACCGATAGTTAGAAAAATAATATTTCAGGATCCCGAAATTTCATGAAAAATGTGTTGACGCCTGAAAAGTTAAGTTTTGTTCAGGTGGGTTCGTTTATAATATTAAAAATTATAACTATTGCTTATTAAATATTTTGAGTACTTTGGTGCCATGTTGTGACCTTCTTTGAATATTCATGATATAAATAATGTTCATCTGTGATTTATGAGTTATTTGTTGATTTTTTTAAATTATATAGGCCTCCCTAATTTACAATATTCATTTTGTTATCAATGGAGATTTGTTTTGTTTATGTGTGTAGAGAGGGTAAAAAATATAATACAACTTTATACGATGACAAAGAAAAACTGGTACATAATCGTTTTTAACCATAGTCTCAAGAATTCCCTTCAAACACATAATTTAACAGTTAGAAGCAAATATTTTTATTTTTTTACACTGCCCTCCCTCTCGTTTGACTTTAGCTGGATAAATGGTTAGGCATTTCTACTTATAGTGGGCATAATGATAAAGGGCTATAGATAAAATCATATTGTCTGGAGATGTAGCTGTTGAGGAGTGGTAAATATATTCCATTCACCGAGTGCAATCATTCTTTGTTTATGTCCCCATAGAAACCATGATTTGTGTCTATCTATATATTGGTAAATAAAATATTTGTCTTTTTATAAAAAAACAGTATCCAATCAATAGTTACTTGAGTGGTTTTTGCAACGAATAGGTAGATATCTGGGACAGGGGTCATTTTATATCTAAGTAAAGTTGATAGTCTTTGACGAGTAAACTTTTAACTAAAAAAGCGAGTGAGGGTTTATTAGCGCCTATCCCAATGAAATGTTTAAAATTCATTTTAGTGCAGCCATTGCTGCAACGACCCAATAGTATGAATATATAAAGGAATAGCAAGAACAATTTGGAAGAAAGAGCTGTAGGTTATGAGGAAGTAGTGGTAGAAAAGCAATCAGACTAACTTTGTTATGTCGATACAGGATGTTCTGATACTCATTTTGGAAAGGAGCCACCAGCATGACCAAATGCTTTTTGATATGATGTGGTTACAGGAGCAGCAAACCCCATAACCAACCTATAATTTAATGTCTGACTTAGCTAAAACCATCCCTCACTTGATGGATATTCATTGGGATGAATGTGTGAGGATGGCTTCAGATCATCAACACCATGGCGGAGCACCATAAATGGCAAAATCCGTTCAAGTTGGAGTCAACTATGAATCGCCTCAATGGTGTAGCTCAGCACTGATATCAATTCTACTTAACCACAGTAGTCAGTTGGGAGCATTTCAAACATCGATTTTGACAGGCCTTTGTAGGAAAATTAAACCTTCCGAAGAAATCTGATCAAATGAATCGTAGGCCAGAAAAAATTGAGACATTTTTATTTCCACAAAAAAAGGACAACCGTGTAAGACCCTAGAATTAGAATTCACAGACAACAAATTGACATCAATTGATCTATGGTCATGTGAGCTAAGTATTCTTGTCATGAGCAAACATCATGATGATATGGATAATCTTATTCATGGCATAAAAGATTTTGAAGAAATAAATGCACATAGATCAAATGTATTCCACATCGTCTTGTTAAAGAGGTTTCATGGAGATCAAATGAGCAATATAGGTTTAGCCTACAAACCTGAAATAACATGCACAGCTCTAAACACATTAAGCACAAAAGAGTCTAGCAATCTCAAAATGAGATAAAAATTAGTGACATACCAAAATGAAAAATGGGAACCACACTGCTTTAAATGCCAAAAATATGGGCATTTCTCTAGAGATTGTTCAGAGGCAAGAATACCCCTAAAATGTATAGCTTACAGCCTGATGGGCTATACAAAGCGTTTCTGTAATAACCAAAATAAACCATCAGAAGAGCACATTCAAATCACAAACACAAAGAGCAACATTACTAATTAGTTGGAGACATACCTGAAAAAATTGAAGATGAGAACTGAGTCATTCATGTCAATGACAGACATATGCAGTTCATACTGCGCTATACAAAGTGGCAAATCACAGCACTGGTGCAAGAAACGCGCGCTTGAGGCCTCAGTTTCGCAGGGGCCTCAAAAAACAAAATCAAAACTTGTTTCTTTGCTTCTTAAATCTTTTTTTAATTGCTCGAAAATATAACAAAAAAAGGCTATTGTAGTGTCTTGGTGGGTCTAACAAAGAGTCGCGAAAATGTGATTTTGTATTCAGAGAGTGCTGTGAATGAGAAGAGGTTTTCCAAAACCATTATGTGTGTTTTTTACTGTTTATGCTAAGAGTGAACACTCAAATTTTGTACTTAAACGAGTTAAACATTATTTACAAAATTCATTTAGTCAGGTGCATTTAAGCGAGTTGTCACTTATATTTCTAGAAAAAGATGTTCATTCATTAGATTATGAATCTATTATGATAAATTTACTATTTAGGAAAAGCCATACACGGTAGACCAGACAAAATTCTAACCCTGATATCCCTGTTATCAGCAGGCCAATCTAACATGAAATTTAAACCTAGGACCATTCATTCACTGAAGAAGGTTAAGACATTATTGAAACAAAACTTTTTCAAGGGCCTTACACTTTGAAAAATAGGAATGTTTTATACATTTGGGATAGGGGTGGCAAATATCTGAAAAATAATTATTGATAATGTTTTGCTCAAAATTAGCATTCGCATTATACAAATAACTGTTCATCTGTTAAAGGAAAATATGTATAAAAACCAAAGAAAATTAATTTTTCACTCAAAATAATATGCTTTTGTGTCCTGAGTACACTCCTGAAGTGTGTTCCACATCTATAAGTACACCCCGCATAAGAAAACTGAATTAAACAATGTTGGACCATGTTTAAGTGAAAGGGATTAAACTCCCCCTTTGAAGATGGAAAGTATAAAATATGAAAAGAATCGAGAATAAAAAGGCTTTAATTGTAAGAATTTAAAGGGATAGAATATTGAGGTTAGGATATATATATTTATTTTTTTAGTGATACATCTTTGCTCCTATAGAATCTTTTACACTTAATAATCCAAAGCACCAGAAGAGGAGGAATGATTTAAAGGAAATGGACAAATATTTTCAATGTGAAATTATTGGTCAAACATCAAGGAAAATTTAACATTTAACACATTCATAGCAATTTAACCAAAATGACATTAAGCCAACTATAGTGGTTGCAAAGGCCTAAACACTAAAATTGCACTTTCTATTGAGATTTTTTTTAAATATATTATTGTTAGAGTTTATTCCTTTCTATTAAAAAGTGGTTCAACCTTACATATAATATTATCCTTAATTTCATTATTATCAAATATATGGTTCATATTGTTGAATAAAGTGATATAGATTCATATATTGTTTTTTAATGTCAAGTCTATATGAGCACCCAAAACATATGCCAAAAGCTAATAAATGATAAAATCAATAAGCATCATGTCCATGCAATAGTATTTGTTTGTAAACTGCTAAACTGAGTTCAAACTGGTAATTATATTCAACATGTGTTTTGTCTTTTGTTCATGTTAAAAAAACACTAATTCTAGTAGTTAAATGAACACACAAAATATTTGAGAAAGTAATTTGAAAAATTGAAAATTTGATAACAACTGTGTACTAATCTCAAATTTAAAGATTACAAACCATAAGTCTGATTTTAAAATATCTTAAATAATAAAATAATATAAATTTTTAGTCATTTTATATAAAAAGTTAATGAAAAGACAAGAGTACACAGAAGAGAAAAGATGTGTATGATAGTATTAATCTTACAATATATCCTGTATAAAATTATGCCTCTCAAATGGAAAAATAGGTTTTCATTAATGAGGTGCATAAAACAAATTAAATGAAGGAAACATATTTTTTTTTCTAATAAAAAGAAATTACAAGTTGGATACTTACAATTTTCTTGGTTTTGAGAAGAGCAATCAATCCAATTATATTCGTTGCAAAGTGTTATGAGCTCAAATTCTTTTAGCAACAAATTAATTTTCCAAGTATAAGGAACAAAGTAAAGTAGGTCTGGACAAGATTTGTTAGCCCAATCATTAATCAGATCTGTTTGGAAAAAATGGAAATTCCATTCTTATTTATATGATAATTAACTTTGATATTAAGTTAAAAACAATTGAAGTAGCAAAGAAAACAATGTTAACTAAGTTGGTTATTTAGACAAATATTGAATATTTGTAATCATCTAATTCAAAACAAAAATGTTACTCTAGTGACCTAGTTTTATGAGTATACTTTGATCTAAAATGTATTTGTCAATTTTTTTTTTACTTTCCATCCATCTAAGAATATAAGATAGCATAGTTAAGTATCATAAAATGTTACAAGAATCATCTTGCAAATGAATACAAAAGCTTTTAAATAAATGAGAAAATTTAATACAGACAAAAATTGTATTATCTAAGAAATTGTAATATAAAATATTGGAATTTTAAAAAGTTATACCAATAGTTAATTAAATAGGAAAACATTCCAAATAATTTAATGCATTTTTTGTATGGTTAAGGCGAAAAAATGATATTGTCAAGTGAAAGTTGATTTTTTCCTTCATGTCCATGGGCCAGAAGCTATTTATAAATAACTAGAATTTACCCATGACTTCACTCGCATTAAACAATAAATCAACATATTCAACACTTCAAAATCTAGAAAAGAATGACACTTATTTGAGTGCAGTGTTATATGTGTGTATGAATATTCACGAAAAAATACACTCGCCCCCACCTCACAGTGCCATCTTATATACCCGGAATACCAGCCACAGCTAGTGTTCACAGCTTAGGCCCCACTTCTGACCCTACTTCGCTCGCTGAGGAGATGTATAGCTTACAATGGTTTCATAAAAAATAATGATTATATAAAAGGAATTCCTTTATCCGTCCAATGGGTACATTTTGAGTTTATTGGCGACAGGCAGAAAAACATTATAAAAATGGATTAGCGGGTATATTTATCGTTCATACAACACATCAAAAAGGAAAACTAAAAAAAAATTAAAATGAGTAGAAAAACCTTAGTAGAGTTATATTACATTTATTTATTTACTATCCAAGAAACCAAGATTAAGTAAATTTAAAGAAGCACTCTAAAGAAAGCAGCATAACCCACCAAATAAAACTTTGCTGTTGGTTAAGTACCAAGAAAACAAATTAAATACAACAAAATAAAATGACTGAAAACAAAACAATATTTAAGACACAAATGCAAGCACATTTACAGTTGTTCTCTTACTTAATGGCATTGTTCCAATCAACAACAAAATAAATGGTTTAAATTTACTATAAAAGAAACGATACTAAATAAAACTAATTCCATGAAAAACCCTAAGCTAATTGAAAAAGTACCCGAGTTTAATATGCAATATAAGAGTACAGTAACCCAAATTTATTATAATAAATATTTAAAAATTATAAAATAAAGACTTTCACTAACCTTGAAAGAACCACTTATGAGCATAGATTAGGTTAGCCGTAGCTTTGCAACCAGTGAGGGTTAGAAGCCATTCCTGATGGTCATTCCACCTGATAGGATAGTGGCATTTTATTGTAAACTCCAATGTTTCACTCTCCACCAAACTTCGATACTGAAATATAGAAATTTTTCAAAATAGGACAAATAGGACAACAATCTATCTTAAAATCACATAAGGTAGAACAATGATAATTCGAACTAAATGGGATCAGGGGTTGTTTGGATTAGCAAGTATGTATTTTATTTTATAAACATGACAAATAGATTACAATATAATAAGGTACAGTACAACATTTTTTTTTTTTACCAATATGGAGGTTTAAGACACAAAAAGATAGGCGGTCTAACATGGTGTCAACTCAAATTTACCAATAAAATTCCGGGATTTTTCACTGATTTTCCCTGATCATTTTATAAAATTCCTGACAAAATAAAATTATGTCACACCCCTCTCCCCTCCCTTCTCCAACCATTGGATTTTATGAATAATAAGTTTTAAAATTTAAACAAAGATGCTCTTTTACTTGTATTAACGTAGCCTACTAGGAATTAGAAAATTATAGCATATATTACACAGCTACGAAAAAAAAACGTTTGGATCACAATGAACTTTACTTGAAACATAGCAAATAAAGGCCATGAACACAAGTTTGATACATTAAAAGATCATTGCACAGAGTCAGAAATAAATTACAGCTAAAACACTATGTACTGTAAATAAATAAATACGATCTTATACGATTATATCAGGATGAGATAGATGATAAATGGAATTAATACACATTTAATTTCTCTACACACACTTAAAAAATAAAAAACAAAAAAATTGGTGTGGAAATGTTTTAAATGGCTTAAAATATTTTTTTCTAGTCTATAAATTACCTTCTAGATTTTTTTTTATTATTCTGTTGTGCTTTTTTGGTGTTCTTTTTTTGAATAGGCCGCCCAAATTTTAAATATATTAATTTGGTGCAATAATGTAACTGTTTGTAATCATTTGTTTTTTTCCAATCCTACAATAGGTTTTAAAAGAACATTCTAATAAAAAGAGAGTAGGTGGCAAGGAAAGCTTCTAAGTTTAAATTAAACGCTCAGCTTTTAATTTATGATAATGGATGAATTTCAGAGTTTGAATTCTAAAAATGTTATCAATTTTTTTTTTTGCACTTTCAAACATTAAGGAAAATGTTATTTTTTTGTTTTTACAAAAAGGTATTTATTTTTACTTACTACTTTTCAAAATCATTCTGATGATTAATTTGATTATTTGAGAAATAATCAAATGAATATTAGATAATTGAAATCTTTCAATTATGGCCATCATTAGTTTAACTGTGAATTATTATGAACCTACTTTTAAACACATAAGAAATTCCATTCCATTATTTAATATACTTCATTTGGTGAGGCCTTAAAAAAACCTTTCATCTTTAAATTATTTTTTTTAAGTAAATAATATTATACTTTTAGGTTAAAACAAAATTTTTATTTACAGTTAGTGTATATTTTAAAAACGATTTAAATTTCAATCTTCTGTCTCGTAAATAAACTATGATAATGTATTAACCACACAATAACAGTAAAACAAGATATTCAGGTCATTTTAAACAAGCCATATACTAAAGTAAGAAATATATATAACACAGATATTATTTACGCTATACACCGATTTATGCAATTGAAGTAGCAGTTTTGCAACCACGTGTTAAATCTGACTGACAGAAATAAAGGCAATGTGATGTTGACTGAAGGCGACTACCTACCCATACCCTGCCCAGATCAAAATAATGAACTCATCCCACTATACCTGTCTTAGTCAGGCCTTGTAGCTAGAAACACCGCTTACTTAATGCAATAATAGTTTATCAAGTCTCGATTATGACAAATTGCGCTATTCATTTATGTTTTCCTCACTGTGATGATTGTCAGGCATTCGACCATTTAACCACCGGCATGACGTGTTTTTTTAGAATAAGTAACACCGGATTTGGTCGGGCCGACAAGTTAGATTGTCTCTAACCCGCTCTTTCTTCCTTACACTTACGTGCCTGACCTAGCTGCAAGATGGATGTCATGATAGATAACTGGTGCAGACTTTTTAAAATAAGTCAGTGCTTTGACATTTTTATTCTGATGTGGATAACTTTCATTCTTAGACTTAAAGATTATTATATTTCATATTTTGAGAACAAGATTCTCCCGGTTTTATTTTTATTTTTTTGTAATTATCGAAATTCCCGACTTATTCCCGTTTTTTCCAGACCATTTTAAATTCTCAGCTAATTCCCATTTTCTCGGATTTTCCCCAGATGGTAGACACCTTGTCTAATATTTTGATAAAAATTTAATCACTAATTGATATTAATAAAAAATAGTTAATTAAAATAATTGTTGCTTCCAGT
This sequence comes from Timema douglasi, assembly GCA_901482245.1. Classification (NCBI taxonomy): domain Eukaryota; kingdom Metazoa; phylum Arthropoda; class Insecta; order Phasmatodea; family Timematidae; genus Timema; species Timema douglasi. The sequence continues at coordinate 495,899 of CABEEJ010000040.1, forward strand.
TTTCTACATTACATACGTCTGTATTTTGACCAATTTTACTTAACGTGCACTCAGATTACCTAACGTTCGGACTATCAAGGTTCAACTGTATTTTTTAGAATGAAGTCTTACTACCCATTCAAGTTATAAGCTTATAAAACATCACGCTAAGGTGCTATGGATGAAGAAGGTTGAATTTAGAGGAAGTGTATGTATCCACATTTGTATTTAGATAGATCGTACAATTTAGGAAAAACCTTCCTAAGTACACCTGATTGAGATTAGAGCCCAATCTATGTCATCGACAGTCTAGTCTATTGCAAGAATAACATATTAAAACATTCAAACATCGAAGTAAGTAGTTACAAAGTAAATTCAAAATAAAATATTATTAATACAATACATATGATGTATTGCTTGGTCTTAAAATATAAGTATGAATCTAGGTCAAATTAAATTATAGATGAATAAAATAATAAAGATTATTCACTTTACAAGGCCTTCTCCTAATCAAGTAAAACAACAGGATAGGAAAGTTTTGTTGTTGTCATTGTTATGTTGGGTGTTGCTATGTTGGGCGTTGGGCGTTGTTGTTGTTGTGTTATTGTTTTGTTATGTCGTCATCATCGTCATTATTATCATCATCATCATCATAATGAATAGTCTTACTACCTGTTCGAGTTGTACACACTTACGCTAATGTGTAATGGTAGGGTGATTGTGAGATGAAATGGAGGACCTACAGTTTAACATGGGATCCGAACCACCGTGGAGGCCTGGCATTCCCCACATTCACAAGATGTCTTGTCAGAGGTGAAGGAAGGGTTTGGTAATCAGAGAGAAATAAGAGAGAATGAAAAAGAAGATAGTATGAATTATAAAGAAAAATGGAATAATGAAAAAAAAAGGACTAATGAAAAAAAATTATGAATAATGAAAGAAAAGAAAAGTGATGAAAAAATTAAAACTAATGAAATAAATAGTAAAACCCAATCGACAAACCTCCTCATATTGTGTGTTATAGATTTGAAGAAAATAATCAAAAATTGATTTTTAGTAAACTCCTCTTAAATAAGTTTTACTCATAAAAGCAAACACATCACATGCTTAATCACTTTAACAATATTTATTCATAAATTTTAAAAATCAATTAATTTCAAATTACCCTGAGGTTATTAGTTATTTGTAAATGAAAAACTATTAATAGATTCCCATTTTGGATTCAATCATAATATTTAGCACCGCGTCTTATTACCCGTTTGGGTTATACGCTTTAAATACTAATTACTCTAATGGATTAGGAATTGGGAAGGTTGAATTAGAGGAAGTGAACCCGCATTTGCGTGGAGGGAGAGTGGAAAACCATTTAGGAAAAACCACCCCTAGTTCACCCGACCGAGATTCGAACCTCGATCTCCCCGTCCTCAGCAGTCAAGCTCAACACGACAAGCGCGTTAGCCAACTACGCCACAGAGGCGGGTTTAGATTCAATCATCAGGAACAATTCCTAAAACACAAATTTTCTATAATTTGTTTTAAGTAAACTACCCTTAAATTAATTTGATTTATATAAGTAAAGAAATATTATTGATATGTAAATTGGTCTACCAATACCAATTTTGAACCAAATTGCTAAAGCCATTTTTATAATATTCAAATTTTTGTTAAAAAGTCATTAGTAAACTACCCATTTCCAAATACCCCCCCCCCGCCCCGCCCCAAACAAGTATCCAGGTTTATATGTCATGTTCATGTCAAACAATCCATAGATATAATCAAAGCAAATCATTTTAGCCATTTTTTAAATAATTGAATTTTTTTTTAATCACTTCTCAGTAAATGACCATTTATAAAATTTTTACTCAGACCAAAGAATACAGGTTATTTGTCATGTATAACAAATCTTATTAAGCATTTTAAACAAAATCGGTTGAGCTATTTTCAAAAAATTTGGAATTCAAAAAAATTACTCATCAATAATCTACCTTTAAATGAAGAGCTTGTGTAAAAAGAAAAAAAGTAGTATGGCTCTATATTATCAAAATATCAAGTTTGAACAAAATCGATCAAAACGTTTTGAATCCGTGGCCAGGGACCAACTGACAGACAAAGAATTGTAAAATCCAGTTTTTTAGGTTTGTGTTCATATAAAAAGCAAAAATTTGTCATAATATTTAGATAAAATTTTTTCCCCCAAATACAGTATTTCCACTTGATATGAGAAAGTAACCAGGAATAATTAAAAATGAGGAATAATGAAAAATAAAGGGAGATAGAAAAAAGAGAAAATGAAAAATACAAGAAGAAGAAAGGAAAAGGAGAGAGAATAAAAATGAAAAGAGATGATAAAAAGGAAGAGAGAGAATAAGATAAAAGAGAGTGAAAATAATGAAAAAGAATGTGAAAAAAAGCGAGGAATTAAGATGATATGAAAAGAAAAATATAAAAGGAGGAGTGAAAAAGACAAAAGGAAGAATGAAAAGACTAGAGGAATGAAAAGAGAGAGAAAGAATGACAAGAAGTGGAATAATGGAGAGAAATAATGAAAAAAGTTATATAAAATGGAAAATAATTGAGAAATAATTAAAAAGAAAGGTTGCTTAAAAAGGTAGGGAGAATGAAGAAGAGGTAGAAATAAAAAGATGAGGTAGAGAATGAAGAAGAGGTAGAACTAAAAAGATGAGATTGAGAATCAATAATATGCTAAAGAAAAAAGAAATTAAACATCATTGAGATAGAATTGTAAAAAATAGTTATAATGAAATGAAATGTTATTTTATTTAGTTATTTATTTATTTATCACCGCATTTAACTGCCTGTTCGCGTTATATGCTTAAGTACTAGTTATTCTAATGGATTAGAAAATGGAATTGTTGAATTTAGAGGAAGTGAACCCACATTTGCGTGGAAGGAGATTGTAGAACCATTTAGGAAAAACCACCACCAATTTACCCGACCGAGATTCGAACCTTGATCTCCCCATTCTCAGCAGTTTAACTAAACATAAAATTGCTGTGTTAGCCAACTACGCCACCGAGGCGGGTAATGGAATAAAAGAAGTATATAGTTTTGTGTTGAGCTAGACCGCCGAGGACAAGGAGATCGAGATTCAAATTTCGGTTGGGTGAACTGGGGGGTTGGTTTTTCCTCAATTGTTTTACACTCTGAAAATTCGGAAAGAAAGAAAAAGAGAGTGGCGAGAGAGAATGAGAATGGAGTGAAAATTAGAGTGGAGAGTGAGAATGAAAGTGGTGAGAGAGAATGAGAGTGGAGAGTGAGAATGAGAGTGGTGAGAGAATGAGAGTGAGAGTTGTGAGTGAAAGAGGTGAGTGAGAGTGGTGAGTGAGAGTGGTGAGTGAGAGTGGTGAGTGAGAGTGGTGAGAGAGAATGAGAGTAGAGAAAAAGTGAGAGAGGGAGGTTGATAGAGAGAGAATTTGAACAAAGTTAGAGAGTGAGAGAATGAAGAGAAAATAGGAGAGTGAAGAGAGTGGGAATGGTAGTGGAAAGAAAGAAAATGATAAAGAACAAGATAGGGGAGAAAGATATAAAATGAGATAGAATGAGAGGGGAGAGAGAGAGAGAACAATATAGGAGAAAGAGAGGATTAAAAAAGAGAGATTAAATATAAAGAAAGAGATCATGGTGTCTACCAAGTTGGATAAAAAAAAAATTTGTGACTTTTTGGTGATAATTTTTGACCACTCGACTCGACTCACTCTCTTTTATCCAACACTCATCTCACACTCTCTCATCTCACTCTCTTATCAACTCACTCTCTTATCAACTCACTCTCTTATCAACTCACTCTCATCAACTCACTCTCATCAACTCACTCTCATCAACTCACTCTCTCAACTCACTCTATCTATCAACTCTTTCTCTCAACTCACTCTCTCTATCAACTCTTTCTATCAACTCTCTCTCTCTCTCAACTCACTCTCTCTATCAACTCTTTCTATCAACTCTCTCTCTCTCTCAACTCACTCTCTCTATCAACTCTTTCTATGAACTCTCTCTCTCTATCTCTCTCTCAACTCACTCTCTCTATCAACTCTTTCTATCAACTCACTCTCTCTCAACTCTCTCTTTCAATTCTCTCTCTCAACGCTCTCTCTCTCAATTTGCTCTCTCAACTCGTTTTCACAACTCTCTCTCTCTCTCTCTCAACTCACACTCTCTTTCTCAACTCACTCTCTCAACTCTCTCGACCCACTCACTCTCTCTCAACTGCCTCCCAACTCTCTCAACCCACTCTCTCTCTCTCTCAACTCACTCACTCTCTCTTAACTCTCACTATCTCAACTAACAACTAACTCACTCACTCTCTCGCAACTAACTAACTTTCTTTCTCTCCACTCTCTCTCTCTCTCTCTCTCTCTCTCAACTCTCTCTCAACTTACTCTATCTCAAATCAACTTTCTATCTTATTAAATTCTCTCTTTCAATTCATATGCCCTCTCAACTTTATATCAACTCAAACACTCTTTCTCTCTCTCAGTTCATACACACTCAACTAACTATCTCTCAATTCATACTCTGTCTCAACTTTCTTATTCTCCACTCCCTCATTCTATCTCTATTAACTTTCTCAATCACTCTCTCTCCTCTAGCTTGTTCTTTCTCACTTTCTCTTTCTCTCTCCTCTATCTCCAGGGTGTCTACTGGGTCACGAAAGTCTCTGAAAAGTCACGAATTCTCAATATTATAGTCATAAAGTCACAAAAATATTTTTGTTTAAATTTCCTGCGCATCGTAACGCAAACACGTCGAGTGTCAAGTCACCCACTACCCGTAATGCCATGCACTAGCCACAAGTTGTCCGATTGTTTTACCGTGATACCAAGGAGAAGGTTAACGAGTGAGAGTCGAGTGATTGTGAGATTGTGAGTTGAAATAGAGTGTGAATTTAAAGAGAGTGTGAGTTGAGATAAAGTGAATAAGTTGAGAGAATGAGTGTAGAGAGAGAGAATGAGTGTAGAGAGAGATAATGAGTGTAGAGAGAGAGAATGAGTGTAGAGAGAGATAATGAGTGGAGAGAGAGAATGAGTGGAGAGAGAGAATGAGTGTAGAGAGAGAATGAAAGTATGAGAGAATGAGAGTGTAAAGAGAGAATATGAAACAGAAGGAGAGTGTGTAGAGAGAGTGACAATATCAAAGGGTTGTCAAAGAAAAGGGTAGAAATAAACGAGGTGTATTGACTCAAAATGGCCCAAAAGTCTGAACATTAATTGATAAACTATCATATTCTATTTCATTAGATAAATTATTGATCTGTCTCTCAATCTTCAGTTTATGGATAAAGGTTTAATTCATTTTAAAAAGTTAAACAAATTATATATTTTCTATTTAATATTGTTTAAGAGAAACAATTTGTAATATTGATACAGAAACAAGAACAGGTTCAATAATATTTTACCTGCAAACTTGTAGTAGCTTCTAGATGTAGCAGTTGTCCAGTGACCTTTGTTGTATAACCATCTGCAAGCACTACCCATGGCATTGTCACTTCTAAGTAGGAGCCGGGGCCAACATTTATGTGTACAGCATTTGTTTCCTTACAGATAAAAGATAAAAATCTTAACATTTAAAACAATTAAAATAACTTGTCTGTTAATGACTTAGTTTAGACATAATACTATTTAAAAAAATACATACTTAAACAAATATATAGTTGAAAATGTTTTGGATATTAGTGGTGGGTTGAGAGGATTAAGCAAAAAATATATTTTAAGAGTCTTTTGCCTCCTAAGCCAAAGAGGTCTCAAGGGGCCCTTCTCCGGCAAATATTTAACATATGATGCACCTTTAAGCTACTTGGAGTGGTCCCTCCCTCCCAGAATTTTTGTTTAATTAGATGCCTTTGGAAACTGTTTGAGGTGATCTTTCCCCAGATAATTTTTTAATATAATTTCAGTATGGTGGAGCACTTTGCATATATCCTAGTTGTTGTTTATTTCCAAGAGACTATGATCAAATATTTCCTTGGTAATTTTTTTTACTTTATACAACATCTTACTTCCCATTCAGGTTATTTGCATACTTTAACTAATAGGTAAGGGATAAGGAAGAAAGAATTTTAGAAGAAATCTACATTTGTTGATGTAACTAAAATAAACAATATGAGAAATCAAAATTATCGTTATAGACTCTAGCATGGCACCAAGGATACGTTCTTAGCAAGCTACAAGGTCTGAGTAAGCTATTATAATTTCCTAGAAGGCACCAATAAAATCCCAGAAAGCTACAAAATAGTACATATTGCCAAATCTACTTACATTCTGGCCCTTCTAAATTAAGTCTAGCCTGTGCTCATTGAAGATTGTCACGGACTCGTGACCTACATAAAAGAGTCAACCTGCTAGGGCGGTTGTGCCTAATAAACTGAATTTTCACAAGATAGCATTTCAGAGCATGTGTTACATCATCTATTAAGCATGCACCAACTTTGGTTGGGCCAAAGTTTTTGGCAGTCGCATATTGGGCACTGTTAGCCCAGTTTTGTGTACTTCAAAAGAACCCAAAACCATTGAGATGGCAGTAGAAGTTTCCGAATTGACATATTCATTCTCCCCTTCCTTTCCAAGATCTGTCGAGTTCAGGCCACAAATCATATATAACGAGAGGGTTAACTCAAAAAGAGGCAAAGTACAACTTTCAACCAAGACCACGATTTAGGACAGACTTCACTTGAGAAGTGGTAAACTGGGACCCCAGTAGCGGTTGTTACTCTCCAAAATTATTCTTTCGGTTTACCAATAAATTAAATATATTTAACTTAAGTTCTTTACCAAAATTAAATTTTGATCTTATATTTCCAGTCATGTTAAAATTAATAATTTGCAACTCACTTAAAGAAACCGAGTTCTTAGTAACAATATTTATGGATCCGTTTAACCTACATATATATTTTTCATGTAATGGTAAACTTAATAATTTACAACTCAAATTAAGAAAGGGACTTTATAGAAACGATGTTTCTGGAATCTTTTAGTAATTATATATTATTCATGTCTTGGTAATCTCTCTTATTTGCAACTCACTTTGAAAAAGTGATATTTTTTGTAAAAATGTTTCTGGTCTCATTTAGCCATTATATTTTTTTTTTTTTATTTCATCGTGTTAAACATTTTTATTTTCGGTTCACTTAGAGAAAGTGACATCTTTTATAAAATGTTTGGACTTATGAAGTTCCTTATTTTGTTCAGCCAAACTATATTTTAAAACTCCTTGCTTTTCCAGGTTTTCCAGAACCAGTAAGTATGTTTTCCAGAGCCACTTGATATAAATATAATGGAAACTAAAGACATTATTTTATTAAGAGCGTAACATAATTTAGTAATATTTTTAGACACATACACTTCTACAATTGTGTCACTCTATGAAGGGGTTGAAGAATTTCATCCTAAAACAATGATTAGTGTGTGGTGAGATCAAAGTTAGGTTTCCGTGAGAGCATATTGAGACATTTAAAGATAGACTTACACCAGTACAGCTTAAAATTATTGTTTGACTTTTTTTTAGTTTCTTTTTCTTATAAGATATTTGAATTCTCACATACCCATGCACATAACCATCACTAAACCTTTGACTAAAGGCACGATGTGGTGGGGTGGAAAGATGACATGAAAATCACAGGTTACCTTTGAGAATTGAGATAAGTATGCTCAACTGTGTTAAAAGAGATTCACATGTGTATTAACTGGAAGAAAAGTTTTATTTTGATTGTTATAAATAATAGTTGTATATATTTTTTGTGGATACATCAAAAAAATCTCCAGAAATTATACAAGACTCCATGACTTTTCCCTGACCAAACGTATTTCTTGAGATCTCTCTGGACACCATGCTTATGATGAATTGTAATTTAACTTATTTTTTTATGTTTAGCAGAATTTCTTCCTTCAGCCAATTGTGGGAAAGGAATAGTTTACCATGATTATTATATGTATTTGGTTCTGACAAACACAAAATATTAAGTTTTCTTAAATTGAAAAGTGACACCTGGACATGGAATCAAACCAAGGACCTTTGACTTAGTACACTAATGCTCTAATAACTGAGATATCCAGGAGTCGTCCCATGCCCAGGGTTATTCTTCAATTATATTTTAAGGCAGAGTCTGTGATGGACGTGCAGAAATCATCGGCTACATATAAGTGATCAATTAAGACCACACGCTATTAGATAACGCAGCCACCTTCAACTTAGGAGGGCTATATGCTGCCAATAGTACAATGACAACTGTATAAATGTGTATATCATAATGGTTTAAATAGCGAGGCTACTAATATTTGTTAATTACGGCTATGGCCCCATTCATTTTTATTCAATTTAAGAAAAAAAATTGTCATTGTAGCTTCAAAGCTGTATTTTACTCTCCTTTGTTGAGGAAGGGGACCAATTCACCCCAAAAATGTCATAATTACGAGTTTTGTTGTGTTATTATTATTTAGCACCGCGTCTTACTACCTGTTCAGGTTATACGCTTTAAGTACTAAATACGCTAATGGATTAGGAATTGGGAAAGTTGAATTAGAGGAAGTGAACCCGCATTTGCGTGGAGGGGGAGTGGAAAACCATTTAGGAAAAACCACCCCCAGTTCACCCAACCGAAATGTTGTGTTATTAATTGTGAACTTTGAGACCTACAATTTTCTGGTGTTTAAGCCTTGCCCTTGTATCATATTTTCAATATTTAATTTAATACAGCTGTTTGGCCTCATTTTCCTTTGTTTGAATTCCATATTATAAAATAAGTCAAATGAAACCCTGCCAGGAGCACTTTGATTTCTGGACAATGAAATGGTTCATAAAATCTAATAAAATAGTCCATTCAAAGGAAAACTAGCATTTAGGAGCTAAACTTGACAGTTTAAAAGGGTTGTTGGGATATGAATTTCAGAGACAAACATTGGAGAAGGTTGGTAAATTGGAGGAGATCATGCTGATCGATCTTGGATCAAACTTCTTGAAAAGGAACCTGTCATAATTTACTGGGAAAGACAGCCTTATCGAAATTTTTTGGAAAGTGTGCTTGCACAAATTAAAACATAAAATGAATTGTTAAAAAAAGAATGTCTATGTATAGCTTCCCGTGTCAATCTGTATAAATGATACACACAATATGAAATTATTATGTTTAAAAACATAGTATCTCTGTTCTAAAATAATCTAACAATCTTATTATTAAAAAGTCATTTTATTTGTTGTATCATTTTTAAATCATTCATGTTTGGCAAATGAGCAGTAGCGAGGTGTCGAAGAAGGCAGGATAAGCACAGCTATCCCAAAAGGTTTTTAAAAAAGGAGAAAAAACCTCTCTTTGAATAAAACAAATGTAAAATTGAAATTTTAATGGTCATTTTTTAAACATAGTGACATATTAGCAAGCACGGGAAGCGAATATCTCAGGTCCTTATGGCAAGATAATCCGATAACTTTCTACCTAATACACCCAGAGAATCAGGCCTGTGTGGAGCTAGAGGGTAATGCATGCACAAGCGACCAGTAAGCTGGCTATCACAGACTAATGAGTGGTACATTTTGACCATCTAGAGTGTATTTCCTAAATTTATTTTGGTGTAGATTTAGTTTATTTTTGTGATTGTGACTTGAATCTTATTATTTTATTGAGTTTTTTTCTAATTTTGTACTATAATATGAAAGAGATATAATTTAGGATTGAGTGTATATACCATAGAAAAAATGGGAGATGCTTTAGACATCTACAATGACTCTTTAGGTTCAGTTGACTTTTTGCCAACCAATTCTGAGACTTTGTCTTTTGAATAAAAAGTGCATTTAAAAGGAAAAATAGAAAGACCAAAATTAGATATTTCATAAAAGTTAATAGCAAAAAATTAATAGATAAAAAAAATTATTTTTGTTTTTTCTGTGTTTGTTGTTTTTTTTATTTTGTTGGTCATGGTAGTGGTGGTAAGCTTTTTTATGAGTGTTCATGACTCACCTTACCCAGTGTACCCAAAAGGAAAACACATCCTCCTAGGTAACAATAATTTTATTGACAAAACAAAAATGACATACATAGAAATTCAAAATCTAGGTCATACAACAATAGATAGCTCATTAGAGCGAATGAAATAGTGTCTTAGAAACAAATCTGTACTTAGGGCAAAGTCATTGTGCAGCGTTAAGTGTGACATGTTAAAATTTAGAATATTTTACAATGAGCATAATCTCCCTTAAAATAAAAGCCAAAAGTGCTAACAAATATATTTAGAAAAACATGACATGAATAACAAAGTCACCTAAAATTAAAATAACTAGAATTATTAGTAAAACATACCCTGAATAATATGACAAAAGCACAATGTTCACTTAAATCACAACTGTGAAACGCTGGTAATACAAATGTAGACAAACATGGCTAGAGGCAAAATGGTCCCTTAAAACACAAGTAGTACAAATGTAGACAATCATGGCTAAGAGGCAAAATGTTCCATTAAAACATAAGTGTGAAGCACTGGTAATACAATTTTAGTTAAAATAACTATACGCACCATGTCCCCATAAATGTTAGTGTTAATTGGCCACCATGAGCTCGCCGTCTAGCATAGTAAAGCGCGAGGCACAAATAAGAGATAAATCACCTTATGGGTGGCCTCCATAGCCGCCTAGAACCAAGTGTAATTTTAACCCATAGTATCAAGCCAATATATACTAACAGAAATGTATATGCTACCCTAGAACATGCCCATAAAAGGTAATACATTCTAGCCATGGAGCTATGGATCAATGAGAACAAGTCAGGACAGAGGTGCGAGAGAGAGAGAGGGGGGGTGGGGGGGGAGAACATAGCAAGTAATGTTGCACCGAGCCTACATCGGACAAGAGCTCCGCCAAAACGTATCAGTCCAAGCTTATCTTCAGCCATGCTGGTATGTTTGTTGTTGCACAAACACATAGTCACCCCACGTGGCGGACTTGATTGTCCAGGGTCCGAGATAAAGAAACACAGCCAAGTCCTTCAAATGGTAAATTTTTTTGTAGAGTTTATTCCAAAACGTTACACCAGAGATTACCATCACGCTTCACCAATGCTAATGAAGAGAGTATTAAAACCATAAAATTTCAAATTTATTTAAATAAAAGAACTGAGAGGTTGAAATGCATAAAACAATATAATTTTTTCAACTTACATTTAAAAATAAACACATAGCTTATTCCTCACTCAAATGAAAAGTGTTTATTTTTGTCATTTGTTCCAGAACTTTTATAAAGAAAGTGTTTTTTAATGATGTGTGTATAGATTTAAATTGACCATGACACTTTGTATAGGTTAAAACAAATTAAACTGCAGTTTTTTAAAATGTTGTCACAAAAAATGTGTCAAATACAAAATTAAATTTATTTTCAAATCAAAATTCTCTAAACTTTTTCAGGGTTCCTAAGCAAAATCATGAAATTTCCAGGACTTTTCAAGAATTTTCTACAATTCCTCCAGGACAAGTATATAAAGTAATCATGCCAAAATACATAGTTTATTGTATAAAATATATATATATAGACTTTTTTTATGCAAGTTCCCACTCCCATACACCTGCATCTTTCCACATCTTTAATTATTATTTTGATATATTTCAGGATGCAACGAGTTATTCAAATAAGAAAAACATAATATAAACTCACTTGAAAATAATATTATTGGTGAAATGCGAGTTTTCCCTTTCACAGTGATGAGTTTAACGGTCAGTGGCTGGATGTTGTGTCTGTTCTAGATATGTGTGGTTTATAATTCATGTCAATCGGTTTAAAAAGTGCATGTTGAATAACACAAATAAATAAATCATATGCAAATAGTTGTATTAATTAATGTTTTGATTACCTTTTATTTTTTAGTTACAAATATAATAAAGGTTATCTGATTTTTACAATAGTAATTTACTGAATTGTTTAAAATAAGGAGGGCAGTGAAATTTCCAGGACAACCTAGAAAGTTCCAGGAAAAGATTGGAAAAATGGAAAATTCCATAACATTTCTAGGCATAGAAGAAATATTTTAAAATTCCGGGTTTTCCATGACGCGTAGGAAACGTGTTTTTTTAGAATGCATACACAATTCTGGTCAGTATTTCTAAGATAGCTAGATACTTGAAATTTTCCTTTCACCCCCTAAATAACCTCACGGGATGGATTCTACTATATTCCTAAACACATACATTCTTAATGAATCGTCTAGTTTGTAAAAGTTTTACTTATATTTCGATGATTTGATTGTGAAGTGTTTTAAAGTGGTTCTTGGAGCATAGTTGACCAAAAGCTTAAATTGTTTTTAAATGTCTGTTGTTCAGAAGTTATCTTCAATTTTGATTTCAAATTTAATGAACATGTTGCAAGTTATTTATCAGATAAACAAGAGTTAGAAATACAAACATAAATATGTATTATTGAAAATTTTCAAAATGAACAGTGTTTATGAAATAGTTGACAGTTATTAAAGAAATACATTTAGACCGGTGAATAAAACTATAATATAAAAGGTGACATGAATCATTGACTTTTGAAAAAATGTTGTAGAAATGTACCCACATATATAATAGAAATGGAGCATATTTACACCAAGCACCAGAAGCAACATGACCCGTCAAGTTTGCAACTCCAATTCAGACTAACCAAATAAAACTGCAGGTGGGGTGTGGTCAGAAGAAACTTTTCTATTTTATGTTTATGAATAATTCAATAAAAGTAATGTGTCTCTGATTTGCAATGCGCATCAGACAATTGCCATGTTTTCCCTCCTTGTGGCTCTCCTTGCTGTCCTGTCATTGGTTAATTTTCCAGACATTGCACTAGTATGACCTATCACCCGTGGTATATGTACATGAGCCTGCTAGACTCTCTGTGCCACACTTGGTACCCCGGTCTTGTTAAATTAGGTAAGCGGCCTGGAATGCCTGTGGCAGGCGAGTTAGTTCCTCGTTATACTAAATTCTCTTGTATGGCCATATTATACTCTTAAGTCTTTCAAAATTCCTTCTTAATATTAGTCTTCATTTTATTTCCAAATTATGGAATTAAAAATATAGGATCTGGGTTCACCTTAATTATTTTAGATATTTGTTTTACAGTAATCGTGGGGATGTCATCACTATGGTAGTTATCTATCACCTTTGCTCGTAGCCATGCTATCATGTGACATGTTAGAAGGTTAATCGTCGGAAGCTTCCATGTTGGGAGTTATTATTTTGTTTGGTAATGTAGGTGTTTAACCATTTCTCTGAATATAAATTGGTAGCTTTGATAACTAAAGACTTCTCTAAAGGTAAATGATGGGAAACATCCATTTTAGGAACATGTTTCTAATAAATAACTTTTTGTCCCTGTAAACAAAGCATGTTGTGGTTACTAAAATTTGCAACTTAGGCTTATCTCAAGAGTGATGTCTTTAGTTACATTGATGACAAGCTTGTATCTTGTTTCGGGACATTTTAATTATTTAACTTAGGCTTTGAGTGGTAAAGTGCGCTGCTATGTTTGATTGAATAATAGGGAAGATTTGTTCTCTTAAAATATGTATAATATATATATTAAAAAAATTGCAGTGTTCTCTTAATATATGTATAATATGTATGTTTATTATATATACACATATATATGTATATATTTGTATATTTTATATATATATATATATATATATTAAAAATATTGCAGTGTAACCAAATCGACCATTTTAAAGATACAGTATTCTATTATTTGCAAAAAATAATAAACTGGCAAAGAAATGCAAGACAGAATTAAATATTAATAATAGGATTTATGCTTTTACTTATTTGTAAAAATTAGAAATTTAAGGCAATTTAAAAATGTAAATTTTCATACCTTGTTTTTGGAGAACAGCAAGTCTACTGTAGCTTCACTCAAAGTACTAAGGCGAATGTCGAACGATTGAACTTGTCTTTTCTCTCCTCTTTGAGGAGCTTTTGTCACCTGGTTTTGAGATTAAAAATCTATATTTTTTTTCACATACAATATTTTAATAAAATAAAAAGTAACTTTAGCCAAAAGTAAATTATCTTGTAAATTAGATAAATAATCCTCATAAGCAAAAACCAATCAAAAATAAAAGGTTAATAATTTTTGACAAATATTTAATCTTGTAAAAAATCACATATAATAATAATAATAATAGTTCAGATTAGATTTTTTTTATGATAGTGTTTATGCATCAGAAAACTACTAGATTACTTAAATGTCCTAACTGTTTAAACTTTTAAGCGGGGTTGATGAATTAAAATGTGGTTACAATAATTTCTTCTTGATGAAGGTGGCTAAGGAAGTGAAACCTGAATAGAATATTGTGTGTGTGATTGTCTAAGTAATGTATGTTTTAGTAATGTTTGAAGAGGAGTGACCCACCACACTTCAACTCTCTTATTTATTTCATTATCAATTATTTTTATACAAAGGAAATTGATAAAACCAAAGAAAAAGGAAAAATAAACTACTAAGAGTAAATTTGATGAAGAAAGCCCACATAGGGAAAGAGGAAAAATGTGGGAAGAATCCAATTTACAAAGGTGACATCTTCTTCCTTTCTTCTGGCTTATATAGTAGAAGTAGTCGCACACACGTTTTAACACAAATATCATAATATTTCGGCATTGTTGCCTTTATCAAACACAAAGAAGAAAGTACAGATAGCACAAACACTGGATTACTCCATTTTGAATTTAAAGAAAAACTGCTAGAAACACATTGTGCCAACTGTGTTTGGTAGTAAAGATAAATTCCTTGGCTATGGTTAGTATTTATAGAAACCTATTTAAAAAAATAAGAAGAAATAAGAAAATAAATAATAATAATAATAATGATAAATATAAAAATGATATTTTTAAAATAATAATAATAAAAATAATAATTTGAAAAATGATAACCTTATAGAAGGAAAGAAACTATCTTCTGTTGAGGCCTGGTGGTAATCTTGATTTGGTAATCCATTGGTGGGCCAGTTCCCACTGTCTAAGTTGAGAACTGTTGTACTGTTTGGAAAATACTCTTAATATTTTGGTGGTGTAGCAGGTTTGAAAGTCCTGGTTGGGGTACCAGCATGAATGGGTACAGGCTTGTCCAGATCTATGTGGTTTGTGTCAAAACGATGATTATTCATTCGCTGTTTGAGAAAACCTGTAGTAAGCCTTATATACTCCGCATCACATGATTTGCACTGTAGTTGATATATCAAGTTATTGGTTTTGCAATTGTAATAACCAGGGATCTTGTATTCCAATTAGTTTACTTTGCTGTTGAAGGATGTAACTGGTTGGTGGATTCCACATGTACTGCAATGGGTGCTATCGCAGGAGTATGAACCTTTGGTAGTTTGTATTTCTTCTCGGATTCTCTTGGGGTCAGGAAGTTTGGGATGGACTAGAATATTGTGGAGACTGGGTGGCCGTTTGAAAGTGACTCTCGGGGGTGAACTAAGAAGGTTTTGGGTTTGGTGAAACTGGTTGAGAATTTGTAACCACTTTTAAGGATGGTGTTGATACGTTGTAGACCAGGATGGTATTGAGTTGTGAGAGGGATGTCCTCAACTACTTTTTTTGGAGGGTCATAGTCATCCCCGGAGAGTGCTCTGGAGATTTGGTTGTCTATTAAAGGATTGGGGTGACCTCTACTTTGGAAAGCTGTGGAGAATTGTTGACAATATTTAGTTAAATCATCGGGTTCTGAACATATCCGTTTGGCTCGTGTGGCAAGGCTGAATGGTAGAGACCTTTTTGTGTATGAAGGATGGCTGCTTTGGTAGTGGAGGTATTGTTGGTGTTTGGTGGGTTTTATATGTACAGTGGTGGGGAATGCTAGGCCTCCACCGTGGTTCGGATTCCACGTTAAACTGTAGGTCCTCCATTTCATCTCACAATCACCCTAAACATTAGCGTAAGTGCGTACAACCCGAACGGGTAGTAACACGCGATGCTAATAATAATAATATATGTACAGTGGTGCGAATTTGTTTGTTTTCAAGGAACATATCCACATCAAAGAAGGTAAGACGATGATGTGATTTATTGTGGGTGAAGTTTAAGGGGCTGCAATTGTTGAAATTATCTAGAAAGACGACCAAGGATTCTTCGGAGTGAGGTCAGATCATGAAAATGTCGATGATGTAGTAAAGCCATAGAAGGGGTTTGATGGTCTGAGAATGTAAAAAGGGTTCTTCTAGTAGTCCCGTGAAAAGATTTGCATTTGAATAAGCCATGCGTGTACCCTTCCTTAGCTGTGTCCTTTATCTGTAGGTAGTGTTTGTCTAGAAAACAAAAGTTGTTAAATTGAAGGAACATCCTAGGAACCTACCACTTCTTTCCTGGTGGAACTGGCTAGGATGATCCTTCAGTTTAACAACTTTCGTTTTCTAGACAAACACTACCTACAGATAAAGGGCACAGCTATGGGTACACGCATGGCTCCTTCATATGCAAATTTTCATGACCTGGTCTCACTCCGAAGAATCCTTGGACGTCTTTCTAGATAATCTCAACAACAACTGCAGCCCCTACTTCACCCACAATAAATCACATCATAGTCTTACCTTTATTATTATTATTTTTCTTATTTATTCTTATTATTTTTTAAATAGGGTTCTATAAATACTAACAATAGCCAAGGAATTTATCTTTACTACCAAACACAGTTGGCACAATGTGTTTCTAGCAGTTTTTTTTTAAATTCAAAATGGAGTAATCCAGTGTTTGTGCTATCTGTACTTTCTTCTTTGTGTTTGATAAAGGCAACAATGCCGAAATATTATGATATTTGTGTTAAAACGTGTGTGCGACTACTTCTACTATATAAGCCAGAAGAAAGGAAGAAGATGTCACCTTTGTAAATTGGATTCTTCCCACATTTTTCCTCTTTCCCTAGGTGGGCTTTTTTCATCAAATTTACTCTTAGTAGTTTATTTTTCTTTTTTCTTTAGTTTTATCGATTTCCTTTATTATACAATTATTTAGCCATTGGTCCACCTCATTTTTAAACATTCTCAATCACTGATGGTATGTTTATGTAATAAAAGTATAACCTTTGATGTTTAATCAGATGGTATTTTTTTACACTTGGTTTAGTACAATATGTATACGTTTGGTCATATGGTCTTAGGCATAAATCCATCAATAGGAAGAATTGTCACTAATATGGAAATTGAGATTTGAATATATTATATCTATAGGGAAAACCTCTTTCCATTGGAAGCGGTTGTTGTTGCCTATTAATATTTTAAGGGAAAGGAAAAAAATTGGGAAAACCAGACAATTCATTATATTATATAAAACACACAATTTAATTAATGTCATTTTTAAATAAATATTTGTAGTATGGAAAGTTTCCAACTTTAAGATAAAATACACACGTTTTATATTCCTGGTCTTAGCTCAAATCTTGTTGTGAGTTCAAATAATTTAAGGTCTTAAGTTGCTCAAAAGATTTTAAAATTAATCTCTTTATATTTTTAATATCACTTATTTGTATTATTTTCTTCCAGTTTCCAAGATGCAAAAAATTGTTACATGTTAAAAATTTTAAGATCAAAAAATGTGTTATTAAGTTCCTACTTTTGATTACAATTTTATATTACTTGAAACAAAACCAAAATGTTAGCAAGGTAAACTAAAATATATCAACACCAAATTAGAATTTTGATATATTTAAAAAGTTTAAAAAAATCAAAACTTACTTTTAAAGAGCCATAATCATTGGGGAAAAAGAACTTGAACAAATGTTCACGCTGGCGATCAGCCCAAGGTCCATAGCTGAAGTCAGTACCTTTCCCACACTAAAATAAAAAAAGATAACACAAACACTCATTAGCAGAGTCCAGACTTTTATGATCTAAAAATGATCAAAAAATGACCTATAAAATGACCCAAAGATAATCAAACATGACCTCAAATTTTAATATGACCTAAAATTATAAACAAACCCTCATAATTAGTGCACACAACTAAATCAAACATGCACTTTACGAATAGAAACTAAAATATATATTTGCATCCTGTTGAATATAAAATGAATTTATAAACTGTTTGAAAAGTAATGTCTATCCCCTCACAGCACAGCCCTTTACAGTTTAATTGCAATGTATCACCAGGAATGTGTATTTACAACCAGATAATCAAAAAGGACACAAAGCTCATGACCCAAATCTTCTCATTCTGACAACTATATGATGAAAATTTTTATGTATTTATAAAATATTGATAGTATTTAAAAATATACTCATTCAAGATAGATACCTAAGATCAGAGGTGGCTCATTCTTGGAAGTCAGAGGAGCCAAGCCCCACCAAGATTTGTCCAACAATTTTTAAGATAAAAAATTAATTATTTCTTTTTATTCTATAAAATATTTTAGAAAAAGCATAAACATACATACATACATCACTATACATAGTGAATTATTGGATTCATTATACAGTATTCAAGTCAAGATTATGCATTCCTTTCTCAAAACATTACGCAAGGACTGTACCAGCACTGTAGTGACTGAATATTGGAAGTTGAAGAGGACCAGCTCTGATAGGTCCTCTCAAAGAAGCCACACCCATTGTGGGATGTCTCTCAAGGTCAATCCTCCTACCACTCTCCCCTACCTCCTACACTAAAAATAGCGCATGGAGCCAGCCTGAGCGGGCCCACTACACGATAAAGGTTGTCTATGTTTTTTTTATGTATGTGTTTTAGTATGTGTGAAGACCCAAAAAGATAACCCAACCCATAAAAATGATTAATTAAAATGAAAAGAATATATTATTTACTAGGACTTTGTTTTCTTCACTAAAACTACAAAAAAAACTTGAAATCAAATGGTTACAAACACATCAGACTTTACATTTATGCAGATGTATGGCAAGAAAAAAATAACTTTTTCTATTGCTTTGTTTGGTAAACAATTGTAATTAACTGTGAGTGAAGAAATACAGAGCTTATTTTGTTTGTATTGCTTATTATTTGGTGGCGAGGGGTTGTGGACAATGGTAGGCTGTGAAGATCTTAAGCATTTGAGTAAAGAAATAAAAAACATGAGGAAAGTGCAATTCATTTTCATAATGAATCTAAGTTTAAAACATATGGAACAATAAATATCGCATCACAGATAGATTCCACAGACAAAAGTTCAGTAAAAAAACACAATGAAAAGGTGTAAAAAATAGGCATAAGTAGGCAGATTTCAAAAATTCTTAAAATACTGTGGTACTCATGAACTGGCATTAAGAGACACACAAGCCCAACTTTTGTACAAGTAATGTCATCACTTAGTAAGTTTAATTCAACCCACCTCAGTGGTGAAGTCAGCTAGCGCGCTAGTATTGTGTTGAGCTAGACTGCCAAAGACGGGGAGATCGAGGTTTGAATCTCGGTTGGGTGATCTGGGGTGGTTTTCGTGAATGGTTTTCCACTCTCATTCCATGTAAATACGGGTTCACTTTCTCTATATTCAACCTTTTCAATTCCTAACCCTATAGTGTAGTTAGTACTTTAACGTATAAACAAAGAGGTAGTAAAACGCGATGCTAAGTATTATTATTAAGTTTATTTCAAAACATGTATACTGATTATTTATGTTTGTACAACTTTACCTTATGTTACAAGTGTAAGCCACAAAAGTTGGGTGCCCAGCAGAAGAGAAAGGCAAGTTTGAGGAAGACCTATAAAGGCATATGGGAAACGAGTGTCAGAGAGTAATGGGCAATCTGAATGCAAAAGTAGGAAAAGAGAGAGTAAGGTTTGAGGAGGTGTTAGGGAAGCAAGGATGGTGAGAAAGAAACGAGGAGGGTAGAAGACTGTTGGAGTTATGTGCAAGAAATAAAATGAAAGTGGCCAATGCTGCTATAAGAAGGAAAGAGAAAGTCATAGGATCACTAGATACAGTTGGGATGGGGAACAAAAGTCGGTGATAGACTACTTTCTCATGGATTAAGAAATGAAAAGGCAGACCTTAAACATCGAGTGTGTCCTTAGATAGTGACCACAGGTTGTTGGTGGCAGACATAAAGTGATGGGAATTTAGCTGGAAGGTAGTAAGACCAGAAATAAGAATATGGGTGTGGAAGCTAAAAAATGAAGAGGAAAGGGAGCTGTAGGCCTACCTAAGAAAGGTAAAAAGCTTTATACCAAAGGATGAGATGCAAAGTGTAGAGGTTGAATGGGAAAGGTTTAAGAACAATCTGGTGGGAGTGGCAGAGGATATTTGTGGGAGGACACGTAATAAGAAGAAGTGGAAGAAGACACCCTAGTGGAACGACAGGGTGAAAGAACCAATAGAAGAGAAGAATAAAGCATTGAGCAGCAGTTTTAAGAATAGGAACGAGTAAATCAGGATGTCCAGCCAAACTATATTTGTAAATTCCCTGACTTTTCCAGGTTATCCAGATCCAATTTACTTTTTTCCAGACCACTCACTATACATCGATATTAAGAATATTATGAAAATCATTTTTTAAGATTACAGATTAATTAAGTAGGTTTTTCTAGATACATACACATTCTGAAATTGCGTCACTCAATAAAGGGATTAAACGATTTCTGGCTCCGGGAAAATGGACTATTTTAAGTTAAAAGTAGATTTAAAATAGTTGTGGGACAGTCATTCTTAGTTCCTTCTACTTAAAATGTAGGCCTAATCAAATTTTGCACATGACTCAACTTTGGCTAAAGACACAAAACATATGTTGACCTTGAGAGGTAATATTAGTCTGACCAACAGGGACAATGGTGTGAAAGTGATTCTAGGTAGATATTAACTGGAAAAAATAGTATTATTTTGACTATTGTGAATCAAATTATGAGGCTTTTTATAGACAAATGTAAAAAATTCCAAAAATTTAATAAAAATCCCTGACTTTTCCCTGACCAAGCAAATTCCCAGAAAATTCCCTGTTTTCCAGGTTTTCCAGATCGCTGGACACCCTGTAAATAGAGGAAGAATATAGGGAGGAGAAGAAATGAGTGAAGCAAGTTGTATGGGAAGCAAGGAAAAATTGGATGCAAAAATGGACAGCAATGATGGAACGAGACATGAAAGGAAGTAAGAAGGTGTTATATAGCGAAGTAAGAAACAGGAGGGGAGTGAAAAGACAAGTTAGAATGATAGATGAAGAAGGAAGAAGGAAGAACGCTGAACACAGGAGAGGAAGAAAAGAAACTATGGATGAGATATTTTAAGAAAATGTTCAACCCAGAAGAGGAAAAGAATGAGAGTGAAAGAGAGCAGGAAAGAATAGAAGAAGAGGAGGAAATAGGTCCAAGATGGAAAGAGGTGGAGGGCGCATTAAAGAGGATTAAACAAGTAAATACACCAGGTGTGGACGAAATGACTGTGGAAATGATAAGGGCAGCAGGTGAAGTAGGTAGGCAATGGTTGTACAGGGTGCTGAGAGTGGTTTGGAAGCAGAACACGGTGCCAGAAGACTGGAAAAAAGAAGTTATAATACGTATTTTCAAGAAAGGAGACAGGAAGAGGTGTACAAATTATAGGGGGATAACGCTGATGTGTCACTGTACAAAAATATATGAGAAAATTCTGGAAAAGAGAATAAGAAATAAAATGTAAGGAAGGTGGAGAGAGGAACTGCATGAATTTAGGGAACAAAGTTTTACAAAAGACTTAATCTTCGCCATACTACAGCCGATGTAAATAAGGAATGAATATGGGAGGGACTTGGAAATGGTATTTATGGATGGGGAAAAGGCATATCATATCGTGGATAGAAATAAAGTTTGGAAACCAATGGAAGAGGCAGAAGTAGAAAGAGGAGTGGTAATGATAGTTAAAAGCATGTATGAGAATAACAGGAGTTGTAATAAGTTGGAGAGTGGGAGTACTAAGTGCTTCCAAATAAGAATTGAGTGAATCAGGCTAGTGCCCTTTCACCATTACTATCTGTAATGGTAGTGGAAATGGTGATGAACAAAGTGGCGGGAAAACTCAGGGAGGAAACAATGAAAGCCATGATGTTTGCCGATGACTTGATGGTATGAAGGAAAAAGAAAGAGGAAGTACAGGAACAACTACAAGAATTAAAAATGAGGACGTTAAAGAGAGTGGAATGAAATTTAGCATGGCAAAGTGTAAAGTGATGGTAATAGCAAGGAATATGGTAAGGCCTAATAAAACTATAAGGTTGGATGGAGTAGAGCTGATAAAAGTACAGAATGTAAAATATCTTGGAAGCGTGATTGAAGAGAAAAGTGGAAGTAAAAAAGGATTTAATGAAAAGAGGACAGCAGGGGTGGTTGTTCTATAATTGCATAAGAACCCTGCTATAGAGAAGATAAGTCCCCTTGAAGTTTAAGGCAGTAATGTACAGGGTGTACTTTAACCTACTGTCACATATTCAGCAGAAATATGGACAATGAATGTATGAGACTAGGAAAGTGGAGGTCATGGGAATGGAGTTTGTGAGGAGTATGTTAGCTGTCATGAGGAGAAAAAAAGATTAGGAATGAGGTTATCCGGGGAATAGTTGGGGTACAGGGAGTATATGGGATAGGAGAGGAAGCACGACTGAGATAGTATGGGTATGTAATGAGGATGGAAAAAAGAGGATGCCGAAGAAGTTGGAAATGAAATATGTGGTAAAAAGACCACAGAAGAGGCCAAGAAAAAGATGGGAGGAGCAGATAATAGAAAGTGTGCATATGAAAGGAGAAGAATGGACGAAATTAAAGGAAGAAGAGTGGTGGAAGGATAGAGGAATTTGAAGGCATTTTACTAAACTGACCCGGCCACCGGCTGGAAACCTTGGATGATGATAATTATGATTATTATTATGATTATGATGATGATGATTTATGTTTGTAGATTTGTTTAGTTATTTTTAAAAATTAGGAAAACTTAATGAATTTAATTTAATATGTTAACACATAGCGAGAAAAAACAATTACCGGTAAGCTTTGATCTGGCCCCACCACTAACTAAAATTAACTTTAATACACCCAAAAATAATTAAAACCAAAAAAATTAGACCTAAAAATCAAAAATTAAAAAATGACTAAGTCTTACCTATTAAATTATTGTTTCCACTTGCAGTATATCATGAACAGAATTTATGAGCACATGAACATTGTCTGTGACGCACCAAGAAAAAGATGGCACATCATGTAAATCTGGGCCCTACACATTAGTATTGTTAATGTCAATGCCATTATTAATGTTACTATAACTACAGTGAATACTAAGTAGCTCTTGCAGGGACCTCAGTACATGCTGTGTGTATGAGTTCAGATAAGTAGGCTATGGACTTTGGCCTGCTAGGTTATTTTTTACAAAGACAGTAGTGTCCCGATTATCCAAGACCTGACTATCTAAAGTTTTATAGCATTCAAGATATTGAGACAATTTATGTTTTGTTAGAATTGTTTATGAAATGATCCACATTAAACTGGTTCAACCGTCTAGTATGAGTAGAAAAGTAAATAATCAGGAAACACATCATTTCCATGTAACATGGCACCATAAACATTATTGTCTTGTGCTCAACTTTATATAGTAAGTAGCCTGCCAGTTGGCATTAAGAGTGCAGATTAATTATTTTTCATTACTATTTTTAAAGTTGGTAGAGTTTAGTGCGAGCCAAACTCTGTGTCAAAATCTTACAAAATAATTTACAGCATCCTTATGCTTCAGAAGGAAATTTATTATAGTTTTGGTGATGATAGTTTATATTATTAAAAAATTGGTGTACAGATTAGAGATGTTGAGTAACATGAATTTTGATTGGGCATTTAAAGTGATGTTTTCAAGTTTGTTGGTCAAGTTATACAAGCTTGTTACTTTGTGCTCGAATATATTAAACAAATCACCTCAATACTGCATATTGTTTCTAATCTAAACTACTTTCAGTTTAACAATAAGTTTAACTCCCATAATAATGATTTGGAAATGGGTTCTCCCTTCTCATGCCCTTGTGCATGAAACTTTCATGCAAAATGTTTATATCAAAATAATCAACCAGCTCAAAAGTCACATCACATAAAACTACATTGACATTATGTAGATGACAATCATAGTATTTGAATAAACCTATACTCCATACTTTTAGATTTCATTCCTATTCTAAAGAATATTCAACCTCAATTGATAAGTATCATAGCACATGAAAATAAAAGCATCTACTACCTTGGCAAGTGTATTAACTAAACAGGTAGTAAACACAGTGCTAAATAAATAAAAAAATACCTTGGCCAAAACATCACAAAGAATCAAAATAACAAAATAAAATATAAAAATGACAGGAGACCTAAACACAGATGTGGTCATTCCAAAATATTCCAAGCACCCCAATATTCACAAAAGAGCAACTTTCAACAGTTTTACCAACTAACTACTTCATATCCCACTCAACAAAAAGAACTTAAAAATATAACTTAAAATCATCAAACAACTATCTGTTTCAAATAGTTATTCACTTTCTTTAATTTTCAAATTTCTTCAAAATCTTGACTCACAAAATGATCAATAAAAATCTACCCTTAATATTTGCCATAACAGTAAACCTAAATAAATCAAGTTCAACTAAACAAAAAAGAAACCAACAAGATCACCAATATTTTCAAAAAACTTTAAACGAACAAAGTTTTTAGCACCAAAAACCACTTTAAAAAAATCAGTAGCTCCAATTTCAATAGAAATAATCAATACAGAATAGCAGCATTTATCAAGTAACTTTTTCTCCAAACAACTTTACGTGTATCAGACACCCTCTAAGACGACAACAGGGTGGGCTAGAAGTCACGCAAACCATTATATAACATTATTTAAAATTTAATATTATTTAAAATAAGCTCACAATTACTTAAGAAACAGATGTACATTTATGGTCTACAATAAATGCTGAAAATGTCCTCCATCAGCGTCTATACAGAATTCAGTGCATTTTACATTGTTAGCTGCAACCTTCCGTAGAGTCCCTGCAGTTATGCTGGCTATAGATACCTCGATGTTTTGTCTAAGTTCAACGAGTGTATGTAGTTGTTTTTATAGACAATCTCTTTTAGGTGACCCCCAAAGATAAAAGTCTGAAAGCGAAAGAACTGGTAGCCTAGGTGGCCAAATTCCACGAGAAATTATGCGATTTTCAAAGAACGCAACAAGGATTGATGGATATTTTCCAAAAAGTTGTAATTTAAGACTGAAAAACGACCAGATCGTTTACGATCATCCACCATGCATGTTTCTCGAAATCAACCAACCATGAGAAAAATTGTAGACTTATTTGGTATTTAAGATTCAAGTAAAGTTTCCCTAAACTCATCTTCACAATTAACATATGACCGAGACTTCAAATAACTTTCAATGATGAACACGCGTTGAGCCTGGGTGAAAGGCATGTTGTCCTGCTAATGCCTCAGCTGCAACTGGCAGAGTGAAGGGAGATAACATTGTCAGTGTGTGTTGACCTTGATCTGTATGGTCACAGTCACATTCAAATATTCTTGTCTAGTATCTTACTGATTAAGAACAGCAACAAACCATTCTACAGGTTGCGTGACTTCTAGCTCTAGCTATGTGACCTCAAATACAACACAAATAAATCAAAATTCGCTAAAGATCTTAAAAAACACTGGACATCAACCTACTACTATAAACAACTGTATAAAACATCTATATAATTTCTATGAAGGTATCAAAATTATTACCGTTGAATGCTAATAATGAGATCGAGATTTTAGTAATGGTCAAGTCAATCCTGGGTGATTATTCCAAAGTGGTTTCCTACTCTCCTTCAATGTAAATGAAGGTAGATTATCTTTAAACTGCTTATTTCCTCATACCTACCCTATTATAGTAATTATTATGTATGTATATTATCTGCATAGTGATTTTTAAAAAAATACAGCTGAAAATCTTTTCAGACTAACTTCAATATTAAATAAAGTAACACATCTTAAATGAACGAAATAAAATCAAAATACAACCACTCATCAACACCATAAGAAAACTCCCTAACGAAATAAAATTAAAATAGCCCAACCCAACCGGAGACCTGCTCGGGCCAGTGTCGTTAAGATTAAAACCTAATTATCTCTCCTTTTTTGCCCAATTTTTATCTCTAGCAAAAACATATTTCTTGTTGGAAGATCTACCAATTTACTATTTTTCTTGACCTCCATAATTATCCTTTATTTATTTTCTGTATCAGTCACTGCATTGGTATTATAGTTATGCATTGCGGTCTTATCATGCATGCATTGTATGTGTTTTGTTCATGAAGACTTGAGGATGATGCTAAGAATGCATTGAAACTAGTCGTGTACAATAAAGGGCAGCTCCCAAAAAGAACTATAAGATCATCCACTTATCTTAAAGATATAAAATTAATCATTCTTTTTCAAACCACCTAAGACCAATAATTATGATTAATCTTTGGATCAAATAATAGCCAAATTTTATGTATGCTCATGTTTTAATACGTGTGTAATTTAACATGTGTTCTTAAACTTTTATATAGGCTACATTTTTTTAATCTTAAATATTGTATATCAATTTATTGCACTTAATGTTATAGTTTGACTGCTTGTAAACCATTACATATTAATCTATCAACAAGCTTCATTTCAATTAATTTATTTTGTTACTTTGACTCAACTGAATTCTCATAACCTTTAATTAATCTCCTTTCAACATTTAAAAAAAATTCCATAAGTTTAGTGTAGTTTAATTTTATTTCTTTAATTTCTAATCATCAGTGTAAATAAAATTAAGTTAGTATGGAGAAATATTAGATGTTTTGAAACAAAACAAGTGTGGATAAACTTTGAAAAAATATTGTGAATGAGTATGGAATTGGTGGAAAAAGTGACAGAAAATAGAGAAATAAAACTATATTATTTGTTAATAACACAGATATTGTTTAGAGGAAAAAATCAATATTAACTCTGTGTACCAGGTAGTGGGGAACTTTATGGTAAATGTATGTCAACAAAAACTATAATAATGTAATAAAACTAGGGAGAGAAAACATGAGTACTTGATGAAGGGTGATGGTGTTTCCATTTATATATGTGAATGTTGTACCAAAATGTAAGAGCTTCCTTTGGAAACAATGCTCTGTAAAATCTTTTTTTGTCATTTTATTTAGGTTTAAAAATAATTATCTCTAGTCCTCATTGGTGGTCACACTGACAAATTTATCAGTCTCATCTTACGACCTATCAAGACTATCTACATATTTACACAAATTGGGGCGAGTTAAGTAAAGAATTTAGAAAAAAAAGTTCAAGCATATGAATTGAAGAATAGTAGGAAACTATTTAGATAAAAACCTCAGTACACTTGTCAGCGGTTCAAAACTTGAACTTTCCATCAGTTGCGTACCAGACAGGATAAGATTGAGACTTTTGTACATTTGCAAAACAATGCAGATTTTTCTGTTGATAGAAAATGCACTTTCAAAAAGTGTGAAAATCATTGTCAAAATACTACCTTACCTTAAAATCTTGAAAAGCCTCTACTTAAAAAAACATATTTATTTACCTTTATATCCATTCCCCAGATAGGTGGTGCAGATTCCACTATATCTCCATTAGCTAATTGTAACATCTCTGGTTCTTCTGGGACCAAGCCTGAAATATTATATCACTGCTAATGAAATTGTTTAGCTCATATAATTTACAACATATACATTCCCACAGGATATTTAAAATAATTCACAGCTCCAAGAAAGTAAATAGTTTCAATACCACAAAATAATATTGCATTCATCAAGAACATCAATTCAAAACTTTTTTTTCTTTGCAGGTCAAGAAATTTAACAAAAAATTACAATTAAAAAAGTTAATAGTGCTAATGAGACACATTGAAGTTTTTGTAATTCCCTCTAATCTGGGTTCATGTTTGTGTTGGAGGTCTTCAGAATGTTTTCAAAGAAATCATACTTTGCAAGGAATGTGGCATATCTTTGTTTAAATAGATTAAATAAAAAGGTTTGAACATATAAAGGTACTATCAAAAATGTAAAAAAAACTTTTAAATTTAAGTAATTTGGTTACTATATTTCCCCTTTTCTAAATTGTTGTATAATGTTTACAAACTACATGATTTGTGATTATTTCTGTAAATTTCCAAGCATTTTAGTTTCATAGCCTCCAAATGAGATGAGATGAAAGTTGCTTATGATCAGTTGTGAAACAATATGTTATTACTTTTAAAACATCCTTTTCCTATGACAGCAGAGAGATGTCCTTAAACTACCGAGTGATAATAGGCATATTCCATAAATAATATCATCCCAGCTCCGAATATATGTTAAAGAATTGTTCCAAAGAGGGAGATAAAACAATTATTCTTTTAGAGTTGATTTTAAAATAACTTTAATTAAATTCTAAGTTATTAAATACAAATTTTAGAGCTAACATCACTTGGAATATAAATTGAGATTACCCTATAGGCCAGCTACCGGAGCCAAACATATATGTTCTGAGGGGGAAGACCTTAACAAGCAATTTCAACAACTTTTCAAGGTTATCACGGCATGAGGATATCCTAAACACATAGTCAACAGTCAAATAAACATAGCCCTATCCAATCAAGAGCCTATCAAGAAACAACCTTCCAATGACCTACTGCTCACCACCCAGTATTAAGGACTAGACAAACTCAGATTTATTTTTAACACAGGCTACAATATCCTAACCTCATCACTTCTCACAAATTCTTCTCAACAGTTCTCCAAGAATCACATTCAAATGCCTCCTGATCCTCGCAATATTCTGGTTCACCCTAAATTGCCGACCCAGCCACAAACAACAAGCGGGAAAGGTGACTCCCTTGCACCCCTGATAGCCATACCTTACCGTTACCAACAAACCATATCAGAAGTTGATATCTAAGATTGGGTATCTGCCATTACAAGTAATATAGAATCAATCACACTAGTGTTGCTTAGCCAAAAAAAATGTAATCAATGTTCAGAACCAAAGCCACTAGTAATTTAAATAATTATATTGTAGCCACATAGTGTTTGAAAAGGTTGGGGCAGATTGTATAGTACAATGGAAATTTGAAGTTGTTGAAGCCACAAAAAAAAAAAATAAGGCAACCAAGCAAGAACTACAATCCCCCTACATTAAATAAACATTACCTGTTTCATCCATATAGTAATACAGTTCCATGTTGTTAGAGGAAAGAACCACAAATCCTTCACCCATATATCGTGGAGGATCATCAACCATACCTATATATTTTGGGCTAGGAGCCAAAATCACCTGGAAAATAAATGCTTTTTTTCAATTATGTATCTTATTACCATATCAGGATATCTGCATATTAATTACAATAATGGGGCAAGGATAGGGAAGTTAGGATTTGAATTAAACGTTTCCACATTTGTGTGGGGACTATTTGGGTAAAAACACCCCAAGTACACACAGTGGGAATTTGAACCCCAACCTTACTGTCAATGGCAATCATGTATGTTTACAAACACCAAAATTTCCTGTTATTTAGCAAATTATCTCCGTACCTGAGATATTAATAATCTAAAAACCATTATAATATAAACTGTTATTTTGTAAATTTTTATAACATGTAATGTTTTTAAAATGAAAAATGTGTGCTCCAGTTAATTTGAAATCCCCAAGAAAATTGGTGATCTGGATGTTAGATTAAGATGTGTACACTTAAAATCGAGGTCTGTTTGACCTTTAAATTTTTACATGAGCTGAGCTTGGGTCAGTGTAAGCCAAGTTAGTTTCTATCTATACATATAATAAAACTGTAAATTTGCCTATGCATTCTATTTAATTTGTTTACAATAAACTAAAAAAGTACTCATCAGATTGAGATATGAGAAGAGAGTGAACTATACATCACCACACTATCTCATCAGTGAGCAAAGCAGTGTCAAATATTCGACTGCTAGTGTGGTTACATTTGCGATTTAAATTCATAACAATTTAAATATATTAATTTTTGATGCAAGTCTCCTTGGCAACAAGGATTTGGAAATACCAATAATATTTTTTTTTTTCGCTTTAGTTGATCACCAAATCAACTGCAAACCAAAGAGTAATTTAAGAATAAATCTCAATCTTACAGACACAGATAAATTTAATTTTGTGTTTGTTGTTTTATATTCACATTAATAGGCAAATCATGATTCTTTAAAGAATAAAACATACACCTAGGTAATGTTCAACATCTTTATGTGATTAAATCTTACATTTGTATGGTTACATTTTCAGAAATCTAGATTAATTCTAGCATTTAAAGCCAGAAAATATTAATTAAAATGGTATACAGCTATAAACAGCACCTAGCCTACTACTTTAATGATAGGAAAGATATTTCAATAAATTTATTTTGAGATATTTTGTTTTGTTTGTTCGTACTACTTGTGGTTATTGGAAACACACTTCGGTTTTAGTGAACTTTGGACAATGTGAACAAAATATCTGGAGCCACAGTAGCTCACTATAAGCAGAGTTGACTGTTTATTGAGAGAGATATATATATATATATTCCTTAAGTCCCCTGACCTCTGGTGTATGTAATTATAAACTTAGGAAAAATATAAAAGCAGCACTTTTCAAATCTACTTAGTGAAACACAACGGTATGCACCTTATATGTATTTTTTTTTTAATATGTCGAGCCTAATGCCTTATTTAGACTGTGTGGCAACTGAGAAGTGCATCTTTAAACTCAACTAACCAAGCAATTTTAAGCTTCAAATAATTAAGGAGATCTTTAGGGTGTGCACCTTAGCCTCTTTTTTAGTTTCCTAGTTAGCCTAGCACTTTAGACACTGTGATTACCTATTCGGGTAGCTTAAGAACCAAGCAATATAGAAAGAAAACACTTGGTACTAACCACTTTCTTTGGGATACCTACCTTAGTTTTTGTTATTACACATATGTTTAGCCTTAAGTATTAAAGTGTGTGATTGCTGGTGCAGTAGGATGCCAAACGAAGGACTATGAAAATATCAAGCTGTGTATAATTATAATTTAGGGAAACTAGTGTGAGTGAGCCCTCTTTTTTTTTACGTTCATCCTACTAATTAAATAAAAATGAAATTTCTACATTTGTTTGTTTGTTGGTCAATCACATTCAAACCATTGCACGAATTATTTTGTTGAGATTTTGCATTACTATAACTAGCCTACCCCGCAAGGGAATGGTGTTATTAGGTATGTGTAACTAGAAATTCCGTTTTACATATAGGCTAATTACAAATTACAGTTGCCATTTTGTTTCAAAATATCGGCTACAAAACACTTTTTTGTGTCTTTTTCTATGCGCTTATACTCAATGGATTTTTATTGGATCGACTTTTTTAAGATTCCTAGATATAATTATGCTAGACATTAAGGCCATCTTAGAAAATATGGTGGCTAAAGAACACTAGTATTCAATAAATTTTCTTGCTTTAGTACAAAAGGACCAAGCTAGTCCATAATAATTTTAGTAATGATTAAAATTAATACAGACCATTTGGTAAAGCTCAGTAGTTTTAGGTTTATTCAGATTTGTAAAGAACCAAATAAGGTATGTTATATTGGTGTTAAACCTTCTTTCTGATGCTATAAATGGTTTACAAATTAAGGGTAGAGGGGAAAAAGGGTTGGTGGTGTCCAATTTTAATTCAAATTGAGCTAGTGTTTCCATCTGTTAGACAACCATATTACCTTTCTAATGCACTTTAGATTATGGTTAAAAGAGGTCTCTGTCAAATTTAAATTAATTATCAAAAAAGTATTTGCCTAGGTCCTTATGTGGTTTGAGATATAAAAGTTGATGTCCTGGAAAATAAGTGCAGTGGGACTCTCCCCCTTTTTCCAATGTAACCATCGAATGAAATTGCCTTTCTAAGATTATCAAATTATTTACCTTACTATATATCCCCCCCCCNTTTTTACAGATTTAATTTGGGCTTGGGATGGCCCAAAAATGGAAATTTATTGTTATGCATTTAAATCAAAAATGTAATATTCTAAATTAAATGGAAAACATTAAGAATGAATTCCCAACAAATCTTACCACAAGTTACAGATTAGTGAAACAACTTCCCACCTCAAAGTAAGAAGCAGACACAATATTATAGTCTTCAAGTGATTTGGCTAAAGATTAAAATATTCACTATTTAAATTATAAATAGCTTTGTATATGTTTATATATCTTATTATCATGGTATAGTATAGTAAAGACAGCGTGGAGGGGAAGAAAGTGCCGTAGGATTGGAAGAAAGGTATTACATTACCAATATTAAATTATTATTATTATTATTATTAGCACCGCGTCTTACTACCTTTTCGGGTTATACGCACTTACACTAATGTGCAATGGTAGGGTGATTGTGAGATGAAATGAAGGACCTACAGTTTAACGTGGGATCCGAACCACGGTGGAGGCCTGGCATTCCTCACATTCACAAGATGTCTTGTCAGAGGTGAAGGAAGGGTTTTGTAATCAGATAAATTTTTATGAATTTTTATAAATTTTTGCCAGGACCGAGGATTGAACCCTGGACGCCAGCATAGAAGTCTGACACCTTACCACTAGACCACCAGGTCACCACCAATATTAAAGAAAGGGGTGTGGAAGGAAAGGAAGAGGTGTGAAAATTACAGAGACATAACAATGATATGCCAATATGCGAAAATGTAAGAAAAGATTTTGTAAATGAGAATGAGGACAAGCGAAAATAGAAGGAGAGAGGAGCAACGTGAGTTCGGAGAAAAGAGTTCGGAGAAAAGAGGTCGACGATAGTTTAATATTTGGGGCTATACAGTTGTGGGAAAAGAGATATGAAATTGGAAAGGATCTGGTAATGGCATTTATGGATGTAGAAAAAGCCTATGATAGTGTGGATAGAAAGGAAGTATTAAAAGCAATAGAGGAGGCTGGGGAATAAAGGGGAGTGACAATGAGATTAAGGAATATGTATGATTATAATGTGAGTTGTATAAAGACGGAAAGAGGGTGGACAGAGTGGTTCCAATTAAAAAAATGGAGTCAAGCAGGCAAGTGACCACTCACCAATACTATTTGTATTGGTAATGGAAATAATCATGAATAAAGTGGCAGAGAAATTGGTTGAGGAGAAAATGAAAGCAATGATGTTTGTAGATGACTTGATGGTATGGGGGAAAGGAAGTAAAGGAACAACTGCAGAAATGGAATAAGGAAATTAAAGAGTGTGGAATTAAATTTATTATGGAAAAAAGTGAAGTGAAAGTGATGACAAGAAGCAGAACAAGGCCAAGAAAGGTGATAGAACTGGTTTGAGTAAATTAGAAAGAGGCAAAGAGCATAAAGTATCTTGGTAGTGTAAATGAGGCAAAAGGGGGCAACAGAGAAGATATAGTGAGACGAGCGCAGCAGGAAGAGGTTTTCTACAGGTGTGTAAGAGACCTATTATGGAAACGAGAGATTCCCCTGAAGTGTAAAGAAGTGTTGAATAGAGCTTACTTCATACCCATAGATATGTATGCAGTGGAAACTTGGACTTTGGATAAAAGAGAAAGAGGGAAAGTGGAGGCCATTGGGAATGAAGTTTTTAGGGAGCATGCAAGCTGTCACCAGAATAGATCAGATTAGCAATGAAAATGTACAGTCAAGAGAAGGGATACAGGGGAACATGAAATAGTTGAAGCAAGTATGAGATGGTATGGACATGTCATGAGGATGGAAGTGTAGAGGATTCCAATAAGATTAATGGATATGAAGTATATAGGGAAGAGGCCGCTAGGGACACCAAAGAAGAGATGGAAGGAACAGATAGCAGCAAGTGTGCAAGTGAGAAGAGGAGGGTGAAAGAGAATGCAGGAGGGGGAATGGTGGCGGGACAGAGAGAAATGGAGGCATTTTACTAAACGAACCGGGTTACAGGCTGGAAACGGCTCATGATGATTATGATTATCATACTCTTAAACCTCTATCAAAAGTACTGGATTAAAAGGAATTGAAAAATAAACTACAGTGGTTATTAATGTAGAAAATGTATTCTTATGCAAAGACTGGTGTAGGAGCTAGAGGTCAAAAAGAAAGGGAATTTGAGCTATCTTAATCAAAGCTACAAATAATTTTACAAAAATAGTCGCTATTTCAATGACTGAATCCTTTATATAAGTTAAATAAAAAACATAAATTAAATGCTCAAAATGTAATATTCAATCAATTGCTATTAATAAAGTCCTCCAACTAAAATTTGATTAGATAGAGATGTTGATATCCTAGAATAATAAGACTTAACATTTTGATAATAAATCAATTAACAACAAGAAACAAATACTAAATAATATATGTCTTCTTGCAAGGAGATCCAAAAAGTTTTATATTTTTGGATTAACCACAACCACCCTGCCTATTATTATTGCAGATAATTAGAGTAATGTAAATACAAAAAGCATAGTTACAAATTTGATTTAAAATATTGGAATTTTATTACTAATATGGATTCTTAATATGTACTAATAATAGTATAATGGTCTTAATTCAAAGTGTAAATGATATCCATTTCAAGTGGCACATTCAATTTGTCTTTATAATGAAATGCTAGTAATAATTAATTTGGTAGTGTTTTTGAAACTATTTGTGTGTTTGTTACGCTAGTTTTTTAATTTTTTTTTTTTTTCATTGATTTGAGATATTTAACGTGTGCTTTCCTAACTATCTAATCATATCAGCACATGAGTTATAAACTAGCTTAAATCAATAACAGACACAACACCCAGCCTCGGCCATTGTTTCATCAGTATGAAAGGGTAAACCCACGTGTCATCAATGATACATTTTTCGGCCATGCCAAAAATAGAACCCGCGATCCTTAGCTCAGTATACAGACATGCTACTGACTGAGCTAAGGTGGCAGACTGTTATGCTAGGTAATAACCAATATTACCCGTGAATGAAAATGAAAAATTTACTAAAACTAGTGCTTGTAAAAAAATATATTTATTGTTTTTGTTAAATAAATAGTAGAATAAAACTATGATTTTTTTCCCCCCGTCTAATTATATAGTGCATACTTGGTTTGTGAAAATGTTATGTGAAATATATTAAAATATTTTTCATAAAAAGAAAATCGGTGTTAATATTTGTTTTTTGTAAAATCAAACATTTGTAAATAAAGCATTTGTAAAATGAGGAATAGCCGTACAAATTAATATTTAATATCACCTACTTTGAAGTTTTCTGATTTACACTTGATGAAATGCATGAAATGATCAAGACGAGATGCAGCTGGTTTGGTTGAGTAAACAAAGTGAGCCTCTTCTACATTGATGGACAATGTAGTGGGCACGAGTCGATTACCAAACACTACACGGCCCTGTAAAGATGCATTTGTATTAGGTACACATATATCAAGTATTAAAGTTTATGAAATGACTAAACCTAATTATATGTATTTGTTTAATTTTATGTGCCCTTCAATGATAATTTTATTTATGTTATAAACTTATATTTTGTTTTTATGCTAAATGTCTTGTTAACAGTTGAACAATTGAATTACCCACACACTTATACAAATATGCCAAAGAGTAAAGAATTAGGATGATTTTTGCGGAAATAAATCTGTATACACCTGGCGAGAGGATGGAAAATCATGAGAAAAAACAACATTGGTTAGTCAAGCATGCCTTAAGCTAACTCTTCTGAGCTTAGCCTATTATTTAGAGAGCAGTGAAATAAAGGTTAAAATATGCCTATGTATAAAATGACAAAATAATGTTAATCTATTCAATGTAGCTGGTCAATGTGTTTCATTTCAGTGAAAATATTAAACATAGTAACTGTTAGTCTTATCCCATCTTGATTAGTATGATTAATAACAATGAATCCATTTATTTGATGTGTTTCATCAAGGGCCAAGCCATTTGGTAAGATAATTCAAAGACAATTTTCTGTGGGTGTACAGTAGCAGATTGTAAAATTTTTTAGATGATTGAGACATGCATCACCACCACTTTGTTTTGGTGAATAACATTTTTTTGTGTCTATTTTAAATGGATATTTCCATTTAATTTAATATTTGTCTTAGTAAAAAAAACTACTGCATTAAAAAGTAAGTTTTAATGAATATCTTTATTAAATTAAAGTAATTCAAGTAATACCTTTATTTACCATATAGCTAATATACCAGATCTACCAATGAAAAAATTATAGCTTAGAACTCACAGATGAAATATCCATTTTGATTACTGGAATCAGATCTCGCCAACTGTGAGTCAATGATGCAGCACCTTTTGTTCCAGATATTGTCACCACACCTAAGGCATCATCTGTAATTTTATTTTCTGTATGGCCATATTTATTTGAATTATTAATAAAGTTGTGACACTAAACCTTATATTAGTGAAAAGCTTTTATCTAAATTATCAAACACTTCCAGTATTGAAAAATAACTTGGTCAGGTAATATAACATCCTGTACTAAATTTATTGCCAAACAATATGTATAATATAGTCTTAATTGTTTCTTTTTTGTGATGGTAATGCAATTATTTCACCAGTTTTAATGTGTTAAAGAAGGTTTTTTTTTAATAATAATGTAATGTAATGTAATGTAATGTAACATGATGTAATGTAATTTCTCAATCATCCCAACTATCCCAACCACTCTCTCCACCAACACAGCCTGTTTCAAACCATTTTCCACCTATAGACTATCACAAAAACATTTCTCAACATTTACAAAGCAAAGAAAGCTATTTTTCAGGTTCATTATATGCTGCTTCATAATGCCAAATAGTCACTGTACTAGATGAACTTAAATATTTGAAGTTATCGACTGTCTTGGTCTTTCAATTTTCAAAACGCAAAAATTAAAAGTGAATTTTTTTAATTGGAAACCAGTTTAATTATTTCTGCAAATTAATCTTTAGCAAACATAATTAAAAGGTTTGATATTCTTTATTAATACTAGAAGGCATATTTGTAATTTCATGTGTGACCAAGCTTTCCTATTAACATCACTTTTGGATGTCAGTTCTTCTCATAACTAAGAAGCAGAATTCTCCAAGCATAGAGATGTTCATTCATCAAAATAAAACCTGAAATGGAATCACAATGTCACAAGTTTAATTAGTTTATAAGTTTTGATTACCTTTGGTCAAATAATAACATGGCTGAGTATAAGAACTATTACAGGCTCTGGAGTTTGCTTCATTCGCTAAGTTGAGCAACTGATTGTGTTATGCTAACCCATTATTTATTCATGCCAAAAAAATATTATACTATTCTTAACTTAATTTGGAGACAAAGCAACTTACCACTTTTTTCTTTTCCGTCCTTATTAGTTTCATCCATGCAAGGAAACATCTGTGATTCGAGAAAAAAGTCCTGCTCTAATTTAGAATACAGTTTACAACGATTGTACACATGTAGTTCAAAGCCATTGAGCTGAACCGAGAGGCGAGTATCTGAGTGAGAGAGATCTAAAACCATAAAAATGATATTTTTTAGTCATTTGAAAGTAATGAAAGCTAAAAAAATATTTGCAAGAAAGAGTAATTGTAAATAGGATGGAACTATGGAAGATAGTTTTCTCTCCCTCAAATTAGGCCAGAGGTGGGCAACATATTTTTTGATGTAGCCACAGGTGTTGTGAACAAGAAGTGAAATTCGCCACACCATGTAAAAATTGAGAAATTAGGTTGCTCAATCGAACATTTAAAACACACACTGTTTGAACAAATTTATTCAAAACATGTATACTTTGACTTTAATGTTATTTTTTGTCTTTCAAGCTGCAGAAACATTGGCTGAATATCTTAACTCTATGAATTTATGGAATGGTTCCTATAACATGCATGAAATATTATGTTACAACCAGCACACACTGCCAGGAAACTTTGTATTTTATTTTATATTTTATTTTAACTCAAATTTGCCAAATTTTATGGCCAATTCGCCACTTATGTGATTAACGACAAGGATGCCCACCTCAGAACTAGAATAAATTAATTCATCAAGAATTTGGCTATGCAATTTATCTTATAAATCAGAACTGTGATTACATATATTGAGAATTTTAATTTGTAGCTAATTAGAATAGACAAATAATATTTTTGAGGGTTAAAGACAAGATAATAACCAGGAAGGAGTGAGGAGGTTTCAAACACCACCCCCTCTCACCCCACATACCCTTAAAGTTGACAAAAAACAGTGTTATTAACCCTCGAGTGAGCGCGCTGTAATATTTAACACAAGCAGGGGCGTGGGGTACTTTATACCCCACTTTATTTTTATAGTTCTATTGATATGTGTATGAACAAAATAATTTGTTTTATAGTATGTTTTATTTTAATTAGATCCATTTAAGATTATTATATACATATTGTATTAATAACCAAACATATTGATAGATATCTGTATGTATATAATAAAAAATAGAAAAAAGGCTTGATATTTAGCAAAATATTTTTATTAAAGTTACATACTTAGCCATTACTGTTTTTGGTAAATACGGGTTATTATTTTGCTAATTAATACTCTTACAGATACAATGTGATTAAAAGAACAATACAAATATAACTAAGATGATAATCTAAAATGATTAATAAATTTAAAAATATGATTTTTTTTATAAGAATTAAACATTTCTAAGAATCAGAATCAGCCTCATTTATATTGTTACACTCATCACATGTGTACGTTATATGAATGTGATCCTTACATAACACACACCTTCCTCATTTCTTTATGGCTAACTTTTCGCCATCCTCTTCACGCTTCATAGTACTTACATACTTTCTTAACAACTTGATTTTAGCTCTTTCTTCAAGGTGAGGCTTCATCATAGCCAAAGATAGCTTTTTCAAAAATATTCTTCTGCATGTAAAATTTTGAGATGTGCATTGATTTGTGCATTGATATTTATCAATGAATAAATTATTCTATAGGCCATCGCCGTGTAATACGTGCAACATCATATATACTACAAATTTGATCCACTGTATCTATTCCTCCCTTTGACTTGTTGTAATCCATTATATCTGGTTTTTTAGTGTCATCATTGATATTTGATGAATCATGCATTGTAAATGACAGCCTTGTTTTTCTTGGGCACATAGGATGTGATCGTATTTTTCTAAAATCCAAATATGGATGAACCCAATTCTCAATTTTTATTTGCCTGAAATTTATAGGGAATCTTTTTTTTTTTTTTTTTTTTTTTTTTATAATGATCCTGAACATATTTTTTTTTTTTTTTATGATTTTTTTGCNTTTTCTTTTCTGAGAGTACCAACACAAGTTATTTTCTTTTCCAAAAGATACTTTGCCAATGGGTAGCTGGTATACCAGTTATCCACTATAAGATTTCGATTTGATCCTTCAATATCTGAAACAAATCTATTCACAATGTCAATTGGCTTATTTGACACTACAATACACTTATAAAATATGAACAAAAAATGATTTTGAGTCACAAATTGCAAAAAATTTTATCCCATATTTTGCAGGTTTATTCAGAATATATTGAACAAAGCTGCAGCGCCCCCGAAATGCTTCCAGCTTCTCATCAATTGTGACATGAATACCCATATTATATGTGTTCTTACAACTCAACACAAATGCATACAAAAATGATCTCACAGCAGCTAGCTTATCTATTTTTCTTCGGTCATTTCTTGTATCCTTATTGTCAAATCGTAGAGAACACAGCAAGAATAAAAATCTCTTGTAGCTCATACAAGCTCTTGGGATCTGTATTCCGGTCCCATCTGAAGCCTATAGTTCTTTGACATTAGTATGATGACCCTTTTTGTTTCCAATAATGCCATAATCTCTGCTCTCTGTGTTTCTTTTCTGTCCCTGTCCCTAGAATATGGTGCCGTCAAATGTCTTTTTGCAATATGCATATTTGTAAATTTTACAATGTCATTTAACATAACCATATCAATAATTTTATGATATGGCAATTTTTCATCTTTTATCTCTCTTGCGATAAGTTCGGGACCAGGAGATACTTTGACTATGTTTTTTCTGTGAATTTTTCCTTTCTTTGAAAAGTCAGTTTTTCTCCAAATACATCCTATATCTTTTCCAGTAAAATAATCTTCATTAGTCGTAGTTTTACTATCTTCATCTGAAGAAACACAATCTTGTTCAGACTCACTATTATGGTCACTTTGAATTAAAATTTCCTCATTTTCATCAGAATCAGCGCTATCAACATATTCATCATCTGACAGCTCCTGCAATATTTTGCAGATTTATTCAGGAGACATCATTCTAAATGAATAATAATTTATTTGAATTTTTGTATTTTATTAGATTTTGCAATTTCTAAAACCAATTGGTTATAACAGAGTAGTAAGTAAAAATGGAATTAATTTTAGGACAAAACAAGATGTAAATTCAATAATTATATATTATATAACCTTGAAAGGACTCGAACACAAGCTTTTTAACTCTATTAAAATTAAAAAACAAAAATATCCAACAAATATTTATGAGATTGGCATTGAAATTTATCATTTATGAAAAATTAATTGGATAAATATATAAACTTAGATGACTTGAACGGGCGTGTGGGGTATGCAATACCCCAGTAATACACTATTTCAAATAAATTCTATTTTCAGACGCACTAATTGATTTCACTGAACATTAACCATACCGACTGATAGTCAAGGTCACACTTAAGGAATAGATAAAGCAATGCATCTGCCACAGTCGCATGAAAGTGCTACCACACACTAAAAAGAAAAAATTGAGGTACTTTATACCACAACGCGCCCGCTCGAGGGTTAAAAGTTTAAACAATATCAAAATAAAATTAGAAGAAAAGTTCTATAGCTATTCTCCACCATTCCTATGTAATTTGAAGTCTGTCACACTAATACAGCACATAGAAAAGCAAAAAATATCGACCATGTACATACATGTAAGAGTAATATTAATACCGGCTGGTATGTCAAAATCATACATCTAACCTCGGAATGTAAAAAGAATTCTTGGAAACTGAATTTAAAATAATTCTGGAGTGGTCAGACATTCCCTGGTTTTAAAAAGCTGGCAACAATGAAGGTTTCACTGAAAGTTTGTGGTGGCTTTATGGTTTCTAAAATCAGTTATAAAATGCCATTTATGTCAAGTCTTTAATCAATGTAAAATTTAAGTGGTGTACAACAAACAAATAATGTAATACAGCTTGTTAAAAATTAATTACATATTTGCATATATTTAGAAAAGTTTTTCCATTTCCTTTAGAAATTTTCAGCCATCAAATTAAGTTTTGTTTCAATAATATACGTACGTATTATTAACGTGGGGAGAGAAGGTTTATTTGATGTTACATATTTTCACATTGTTACATATTTTAACTGATCTATTCATGTCCATATTTTGTATGTTAATACTACATAAAAATCCGGGTTCTAATTAAATGGCCCAACAAAATAATTCTTTTCATATAAAAGTCTGACAAGGTACAGGAACTGTGGGATGTACCAGATTTGTTCAAAGCAGGCCTGATTTGGTTCAAATCCCAATTCTAGACTTTATCTCACAGACAAATCGTATTTGACAACTTTATATATGTAGGTATTTGTAGATGTGACATCTGTTGATAAGTTATAATAGTTCTTAATCTTATAAATGAATTGATTACATGTTTTGGCTCAGTTTTATTTTACACATGAGCACACCAACAAATACACAAGTAAGTAAATAAATAGATGTAAAAAAACACTAGGCAGGTGTTTAATGGTGATGTCACTTTCTCATTAATAAAGATATGTTTGCCCACAAATTAACCAAAGTAGACTTTAATTTGAATTATTAAGAAACAAAATAACTTCTCAAAAAGAAGTAAAAGTATTGTTCATACATGTTTCCAAAATACAAGTATGGAGCAAATTACATTTAAGAATTTCTTTAAAGGATACTGCTGGTCGGCAAACAATTGGTTGCTGAAATATGCCCTAAATTATATAACAATGGCATTAGACAAGCATAGTGTTCAAACAAAATTATTATTGATGATATTTACCAAATATTTTGTGTTAGATGGTAACATTATGGCCAAGCTCACCATATATGTATATACTATTAGAATGAAACAATAGCCGAAACTATTGTTAATGCATTTTAGTGGGGATATTCCCTCTTAGATATCATATTCTGAAAATTGAAAAATGACACCTGGACACGGGAATCGAACCCGGAGGGTACTAAGCCGAAGGTCCCGGGTTCGATTCCCGTGTCCAGGTGTCATTTTTCAATTTTCAGAATATGATATATACTATTAGGATTAAAAAGTATAATTTTAAATAAAATTAAAGTATATATATTTTAAATGATTAATATTTATTTCAACAAAGTATAGAAATCAATTAGACAAGCCCTTGAGACAACAATAAATTAAAACTTGCTATTACCACCTCACCATATTAATATTCTAGAAATAAGTTAGATTACTTACTATACTAAACATAAAAATAAAATGAAGTAGTACCACTTTGATACAGTAATACTTTCAAAATCTTAAGCGTATGGACAATTTGTCAAATTACTTACCTTCAGAAACATCTTTAGGAACATATGACCTCCACCAACGAAAAATGAGCCAGCCATCTTGTATGCGTATTGTGTAATCGTGTGTAACATATGCAATGTTTCGGAACATTATCTTTCCTGAGAGTACATTGCAAGTGATTGAACCTAGTAATAAAAACATGTGAACTATTTGAGAGTTTATTCTAAGGTAAACATGTTAACCATTTTTAATAGAGGGGAACCATGACAGGACTCAAATAATTTTGGTTAGGTGGCCAGAATAGTCACTGGTTGCCAGTTAAGGGAGCAAATCTCTTCTTAATATTAATTGAAAGCAATATGTTATTATATTACCAGCTATGACAGTAAAATTAGGCTTTGATATGGTATTTTGTATTAACTTCATAAACAATGACCACCCTGAAAATTATGATACAATGTTTATGTATCGTAATATTACTCTTTGATACCAAAAAGCTTTAATAAAACAACCCACATTGGTGGGGTAGTTAGCTAACGCACTAGTTTCATGTTAAGCTAGACTGCCAATTACAGGGAGATCGAGGTTCGAATCTCAATCGGGTGAACTGGGAGTGATTTATCCTAAATATTTTTTCACTCTCCCTCCACACCAATGTGGGTCCACTTCCTCTAAATTCAACCTTCCCAATTCCTAACTCATTAACATAATTAATAGCTACTTAACCGTATAGCCCAAACAGGTAGTAAAACGCGGTGCTAAATAAAATAAAAAATAAAACAAACTTTTATATTTTAATAAATATAAAAACTACAATGGATGTATAAAAATCAGTTACCGGTAGCTAGTGGCTATGATTCAATCAATATA
Organism: Timema douglasi; assembly: GCA_901482245.1. Lineage (NCBI taxonomy): Eukaryota > Metazoa > Arthropoda > Insecta > Phasmatodea > Timematidae > Timema > Timema douglasi. The sequence continues at coordinate 539,191 of CABEEJ010000040.1, forward strand.
ATTATAGGAATTTAATAGACATAGAGTAACTCGACAGGTAGGAATTTATAGTCGTCATTTAACACAGTATTTTATAGGACTGATCCATGATGTCAACTAAACTAAGTCTGAAATAAGTCCATGGCTACCTTCAAGAATATTTATTTTTTATTCTATAATATGTGACAGTGTATCAGGTTTGAGCTACTATAATTCAACAAATGACATGTCTAATTTTAAAAGTTCTGCCTTTATGAAGAATATCTTACAATTATGTCACAGAAACAATAAAATGAATAATATGGTTGCCTAGAACCAGACCTATATGATAACTATAGGTGAATTTTTTTATATGACCCAGCATAAAAATAAATCATTTTAGAAGGCTATCTTAAGCTTACCATAAAAGGTAGCAAGCTTACATTGCTAAATTCCAATTTCCATAGGAATGACCTGTTAAGAAATACTAACTCTTTTGCAGGACGATATTCATAACAGTTTACTATTTTGTTAGCTATTTATAGGTTTTTAAATTATCGATCAAAAGTGACCTGCAAATCCTATGGCTTGCCATATGACTATGTGAAAATAGATCTAGTAGCTTTTCTAGGTGTCATATAAGGCACTGCCTAAAAAAAACGACTTTAGATTCAACAGTGGAGTAGCTTATATTATAAGATAAGACCATAGTGCAACCAGTCAAGGTAAGACCGCTTGCCACCTTTAAAAGTAAAGATAGTGTATATTTACACACAGATATGTAGCCCTTACCATACTACTTTTTAATTGAAGCATATATTACCCATATAACTATGAATATGATATGTATAGATTCCACTCAGGCGGCACAGTTATCCACCTCCCATCCAGTCACCCCATGTTCCTTCCCCCTCCCCTATTGTCACAATATAGTGTACGGCACAGTTATCCACCTCCCATCCTGTCACCCCATGTTCCTTCCCTCCTCCCCTATTGTCACAATATAGTGTACGGTACAGTTATCCACCTCCCATCCAGTCACCCCATGTTCCTTCCCCCCTCCCCTATTGTCACAATATAGTGTACGGCACAGTTATCCACCTCCCATCCTGTCACCCCATGTTCCTTCCCCCTCCCCTATTGTCACAATATAGTGTACGAGTTGGCCTGTACACGAAGCTGTCCGTGTTGCTGATTTTTATGCTAGCAATGAGTTTGCAAGTGATTTTGATTCCATAAACTCTGGTAGGACTAGTTGGGATAGCGCTATCGGTGCTTCCAGATTAGCTAGAAAATTTCTCACAGAATTCATAAACGGTGCTTTATATGGTATGCCCAATCCTAATAATCAGGCTGCTGTTTGTAGGATTGACGAACTTACTAAGGACATTGAGCAACCATGGTGAACTTGCCTTTCACCGAGCTCATATAGAAGATCAAGAGGAGATTCCTTGAGTACCAAAGAGTTAAACGACTTGGGAAGAGCATTAATTGATGTGCAACAGTTAAGACAACACAGAGGCAATCCTGTTAGATCATCAAGACCTTCCAGTTCAAATAATTCGCTGCCACCAGGCCAAAATGATAGGGAAACCGATCAAAGTGGTAATGTGGTTACTGGCAGTGATAACATTGGTGTATCTGCTGGTAAGAGTCTCGGTGACAGCAAAGCAACAGAAGAAGCTTCAGGTCCTAGTCAAGTGTTCATTCAGCGCTTCATACAGCCTCACACTTCCACTAACTTAACCTTTTATAAATCATATAGTATTTGTTCTTTTGGTTGGGCTTTAGGTGAGGGGATATTAAATGATGGCACAGTTTCAACTCCAGGCATATTAAAACAGATTGGTAAAACAGAATGAATGAGTGCTGAAAAAGTGCAGTTTGAAAGAAAATCCAATATGTCATTGTGAAAGAAGCATCTTCCTTTGGTTTGTGCATGTTGAGAGGATGAGTGTGAATCGAGTGATGAAGCAAATATATGAAGGTAGAGTGTGTGGGTCAAAAGGAAGGGGTAGGCCATGTAAGACATGGCTAAATAATGTAGATGAATGTGTGAAAAATATTGACATTAAGAGTTTTAAGAATAAAAGAGCTTGTATGACTCGGTGTATGGATATTGTTAGAGCGAAGGGAGTATGCAAGGATAGGGAAGTGTGGAGATAGTTAGCTAGGATGGCTTTAGTACGGAGTTGATGTTTTTTGAATTATTTTCACAGTTTCTAGGCTACCCAATAAGGGAACAGCATGATTAGGTAGATCCGTAAGTAGGTAGACAAATGATAAGCACCAGTCCTCGATTGGTTAAATTTACTTATACAATGGTTGAAATATCTCCTTCTGGTTATAATTCTTCTTTTGATGTCAATCCTACTACTTCGCAAAATGTTGTGGAAGAATGTTATTCTTCCAGTGTGGCTACTAGTATTCCTACCAGTGTTAAAGATTAATAAAACCTGCTTCGGTGGCCCCATGGTCTAACGTGCTACTCTTGTGTTAGACTAGACTGAGGAAGATGGGGAGATCAGAGTTAAATTCTGGTCGGGTGCACTGAGGGTTTGCCCTAAATGGTTTTCCACTCCCTCCATGCAAATATGGGTGCATTTCCTCTTAATTAAACCTTCATAATCCCTAACCTATTAGTGTAATTAGTACATAAGCATATAGCCTGAAGGAGTAGACAGATGTGATGCTAAAAAAAACCTTCCAGAAATGAAAGTTTCAACTGGCCTTACTGATACTGTGGATTTCACACTGGCTTTATATACAAATCCTTTTTTGTCGGTGACAATTCAGGGTGCATCCTATCCTTGGCATGTATACCCAATTCTAGAATTTTGCCAAAAAGTATACAAATGGTTGTAATTATTTGAATGATAAATATCAACAAGAATAAGATAACTTTAATATTTCTAGTAATTTGCAAAGGTTTAGTTATGCTGACGCTTGTGCTCTTGAATATTCCTTTTTTGAATCGTATAGTCCTCTTAACAGTCTTATTAAATGGGAGCATGCAGATTATGGTAACGGTACTAATGGTAGTATATTTAATGACAAAAATAGTTGGATAGGTAGTTGTATGACTGAATGTATGAGTTATGGTGAAGTTTAGAAATAGTTGGATAGGAGGTTGTATGGCTGAAAGTACGAGTTATGGTGATGTTTAAAAATAGTTGGATAGGTAGTTGTATGGCTGAAAGTACGAGTTATGGTGATGTTTAAAAATAGTTGGATAGGAGGTTGTATGGCTGAAAGTACGAGTTATGGTGATGTTTAAAAATTAGTTTCTTATTTAAGACTGGCTATAAATGCAAGCTAAATTATTCTTCCTAAATGTATTTTTTGCTTCTGATCAAAAATGGATAAGGGTGATATGTTATCTCACACTGATCATGTATGTGGAGTTAGACTGACAGAGCTAAAGTAATCTGTTTGGAATTAAGATTTCTTCACCCGGTAAAACTGATGCTTTTGTACAATCTCACGTTGATTGGTATATCAACACTTCTGGTTTAATATACTGTAGTGAACCATTTTCTTATCAGTCACAATAACGCTGCCACCAGCATTGATTCAAAGACATTTAAATTTACCTAATATAATAAAATAGAATACCTAGATGTGTTTAGTTTGATTTATTAATCAAAAAGGTTGTCAATTTTTTTTTTAGTACAGTGTCTTACTACCTGTTTAGGTTATATATCTATGTACTCATCATCAACCGTTTCCAGCGTGTGGCCAGATCAGTTTAGTAAAATTCCTGCATTTTCCTCTATCCCTCCACCATTCTTCTCCTCTCACTCACTCACTTTCTGTTATCTGCTCCTATCACTGCGTTGGCCTCCCTTGCAGTCTTTTTCCTATTTCATTTTATTTGGCATCCTCTATCCCTCTATTCCCATTACATGCTCCTACCACCTCATGTACTCCCTCTATTCCCATTACATGCTCCTACCACCTCTATTCCCATTACATGCTCCTACCACCTCATGTACTCCCTCTATTCCCATTACATGCTCCTACCACCTCTATTCCCATTACATGCTCCTACCACCTCATGTACTCCCTCTATTCCCATTACATGCTCCTACCACCTCATGTACTCCCTCTATTCCCATTACATGCTCCTACCATCTCAGTGTTGGTTCCTCCACATGCTCTTCACATATTTAATTCCCATGTATGCCTAGGTACTAATTAGAATAAATGTGTTAGGGATAAGGAAGGTTTAATATAGAGGAAATACACCCACATTCGCATAGAGGAAGAGTGAAGAACCGTTTAGGAAAAATAAACTCATAGCGCCCAACCACCTGACCAGGATCAAACCCCAGTCTCCCTGTCTTCGACAGTAGTCTATTGTGAGAGTAGAGCCTAAGACCATGTGTCCACCGAAACGGGTGGTTATCAAACGCTTCCAATAATACCTCCTTATGGATTAATGTATAATTAATTCTCTATTTAGTAGTAATTAAACCGACCAAGTTTATAAATTTACAATAAATTTGTAATAATTTTAAAATTATAGCAACATGATCTTACAATTTTCAAATAACAGGATTTCCATGAAAATCAGACTGTAGGCCTACAAATTACCCCTAAACAAAAGAGGAGTAAGTAATTGGTAGCCGAGTGAAAATATTTATAAAGGGAATCTTAATATCCCTAAATGAGGGAATAAAATTCGGGTAGATAGTTTCCATGCCTTTGAAATAGATAAAAATTTGCATTATTTTAACACTAGCAGTACCATAAAATGAGGTTAGGCCCTACTTCGCACCATGATTTTTAAACATAATAGTATGAATTTTAATCTTTAATTTCTTATAGGAAGGCAAATGAAGCTACGGCAGGCCTAGCAAGACGGTAGTGGAAAATATATGGCTTGGATTAAACAAAAATTGAACACCGGCTAGAAACAGTAATGGATGTGAAAATTTCTTATAGAAAGAAGTGTTGATGCATATGCAAGTGTTTAGATTTGCATCACTCATACTTTATATAACAAACTCGAGATTAACCTCCATCCACAATGTTTTAAGATTTTGGTTCAAAGATAGGCCTACCCCATAGTTGCAAGGTAGCCTTGTTTCATGGTAGGCCTATTCTATTTGAAAATGTTATAATGTAGCCAACAATATACTATCCAAAGAATGCAGCTCCATATATGTCAAGGCATCAACATTCAAAGCTCAACAAACCAATAAACTACAAAAATAGTGTCAATAACCATCATAAAGTTTGTTTTGGAGGCTTTTAGATAGTGTCTGAATTAAACTCTTTCAAGGCTTGAGCTGTCAACAAAATGGTTTTCAATGTTTCACCTGTTTATACAACACCCATCTTCTAAGACTAGAGTCTGGAAATCATTTTACTGTCATATCACAGAATGTGTTGGCACTTATAGATTGTACTCATGAAAACAAAGGGACATACTTCTTGGTAGGTACCATCATATTTTCTTAAGAAACCTGATATTTAAAAAAAAAATTAAGATACTGTTTAATACGTTCTTTCCCAAACTTGTCTATAGGGAGTAAATATTCCTTATTTTATTTTAAATAGGTCCTCTTAACAAATTATTTCAAGGGGGATTTAAAATAGCTTGTTGGCACAGATAAGAACCTTTACGTCCCTTATTCTCAACCAATTTTAGTCAAGAAAAAATTTTTTTTTTTCAATTTATTTTCAAAAATATAAAAAAAAAATATGTATGATAGTATTCTAGTTGTGAAGTATAGATGAGTAAGGTTGCATTTAAAGGAATTGTGCCTGCATTTGCACGGAGGTAGAGCGGAATACCATTTAGGTAAAAACAACCCTTAGTACAACCTCAATCTCCCTGTCATCAGCTTAGTCTATTAAGAGACTGACACCTTAGAGTATGCAGCCACCAAAGCAAGTAACAATAAAAAATTAAGTGTATGTAGGTTTTCTAATACTGGATAAGTTAGTTAATAATGTACTCACTTATATCACAGAATAACATTCCATCATATTGTTTAACATTGTCTGGACCCTCATTGGCGTAGTTAGCAAGACTGCCGAGGTCGGGGAGATCGAGGTTTGAATCTCAGTCGAATGAACTGGGGGTGATTTTTCCTAAATGGGTTTTCACTCTGCCTCCACACAAATGCAGGTTCACTTTCTCTAAATTCAACCTTCCTGATTCCTAACCCATTAACATGATTAGTGCTTAAAGAGTATAACTCGAACGGGTATTAAGAAGTGGTGTTCAATAATAAAATTAATAAATAATACTAAAAACATTTCCTGGATCTAATAACTTGAGAAAATGTCTATTCACATAAATCTATTGGTATGTTTGTAAACTAATTTGAATCACAAAACTCCTAGCCTTCAACAAAAACATTTGTAATATATTTTAAAAACTAATAGGAATGGAATAGGACAAAGATGGTGACAAGACAAATAAGATGTTTTAGTGTGCAATAGTTAGCGGTACTATGTTTATAGTTAATTGGCCTTCTATTCCAACCAAACAAAATGTAATCTTCTCTACTACAACAACAAATAAAGGCTTGGTTATTAATATATCTTAAGACTAGGACAGGCACAACATCCAGTCCCCAGCCATTAATTTATCACTGTCAAAGGGTAAAATCACATTTCACCGACAAAATATTTTTCGACCATGCCGGGAGTCGAACCCAGAAGCCTTAGCTCAGTAGACAGACATGCTACCAACTGAGCTGAGGTGTTAGATAGTAGATACTAATTAATTTTGGTAATGTAATAAAGAAAGCATGTTCTGACATTCATACCAAGCGGACTGTAACTCAACTTACCAACTTGCATGTATCCAGTGTGAATGAATAGCTTGTTGAGGAGTCGTGTGATAAAGAAGCCTATCACCCTTGCATTGTAGTATGTGATGTAGATAACCCAGGCCATCGCTGATACCAAGGAACAAAGAAGCCACGCAAAATTGCTGTCCATCTTAATATTGTCCAAGTTAATACGATTGGTAAGGTTCCAGTGAGCAGCCTCAGGCTCCAATTCATATAATGGGACCTCCATATTTCTTGGGTAAGTTTGCTAAGACAAGTACAGTAATTCAGATCATTTGATTTTTAAGATTGTAAATAGATTAGTAGTAGTATAAATCTCTTATATAGTCCCCAGCGGCTCAAATAACTCTCATATCTACCATTCATTTGTTGTTTATCAATCCCTAGCCAAGTAACTTGAAGTTAACCTTAAAGGGTTAAGATAGTTATGTTATAAAAGTCAATCTTGTAATTATTATCTATTTGTATCTATTAAAAATTTACATTTTTCTCTTCTTCAATCTAATGTAAAACGATGTTTTTGGCAAGGATTAAGCTACTTTACTATGGCAATGTGTTAAAATAAATATTTAAGAAGTATTTAATTAACAATAATCGAAGCATAATCAGCTGTTTATAAAAAAAAAATATGTCTATGTATTTTGACGTTAATAAAATAGTGTTTTTTCGCGAATGTGTTTACTTTTGAAGGGTTATATGGGGTTGGGGTGTTTGTAACTGACCCGCCGCCCCCTCCAGACAAACAATATGAAAATAATCATGAATGTTTGAATTACTTAACACCTAGGCTAGTAGTACTAAATAATAATTAAGAGGGACTAATCACCCCAAAATAATTGCTGGGTACAGAACTGTTTGACTACATTTCTCAATATATATGGAATTCGTCTTATTACGTACTTACCAACTAAATACTAAACATGTTATATTTCTTAAACCATTCAATGGTTCGTTCGCCCAGTAAAACATTGATTGTGGAGGACTTTGGTTTAGTGTGAGTACATTATTTATTTATTTGAGATATTTTAATCGGCTAATGTGATAGATAAGGGTGAATCTTATACTGTAGAAGATAGGCTCATTGCATGGTAGTTTTTAAGCCTGTGAAAGTTAGTTTAGAGATTCAACGCTGCATATCTCTACTGTGTGATAAGGTGAAACCTCTTAGGCCTTTGGTGAAACACATATTTTAGAAACAATTTTAGTGAATAGCTATTTTAAATTTTTCACTCCCAATATGAGAATATAGATCACTATTTTATATTTAAAAATCTGCGGTAACACAAAATAAAGTATAACATTAGCTATACATAAAACATGTCCATAAAATATATATAATCTTAATCTAATCAATAAACTTTTAGCTACGCTTGAATCATTATATAACGCATAGATAATAGTAAATAGTGTGTAGCGTACAGTGCACAATAATTGCCGTATTTTTCATTTTTAATTATTAAAAAGAAAAATACATCATTTGTTAATGAAACGTGGTGTTTAAAGTTTCATGTTAATCGATTGTAATTTATTCATAGAAAATGGTCTAACCTCTCTACACTACTTGATACCCTATTCCTTGTATCTCTCATTTTGTGCTCTAGTATATCCACTCGGACGGTTAAAAATGTTGTTAAAACATGTTTGTTTTCCTAAATGAGAATCGAGATGAGTCTTCATAGGAAATTGCCATTCAAGTTGATATTATGTTGTAAATAATTTATCATATTGAAAACTAGCTTCCTGTAAGATCAACCAATCTTAACACAGAGAAAAATTACTTTTTCTTTTACTATCACTGTTTAGATATGAATAATTAATATCAATCTACTTCCGCATGTGTATCAAACTGGTTAATGGTTACTCAGTTGCTGGTGGGGTGTCAACACATTATGTAGGAGATAGACTTTGGAATAATTAGTCAAATAATTAGAATATTGTTGTTGAACGCTTACCATTGTTTGACAAGGCTGTACCCAGGGAGGGGCGTTATGGGGGTTTAAACCCCCCGAAATAAAAAATAACTTGACAAATTTAAACCGTATATACGGGGGTTTTGAGCACCATATTTCATTTGGAATTTAATCAATCAGAAAATAAATTTTGACTACTTGTAGATAAAATGTCAATTTTATCTAAACTTATATTCACAAAATTCAAAGATTTTAATTTTATTTTATTTTTATATCACGGAGAAAAACTGTGATGATGACGAGAATAAAATTAAAAACTTTAACTAATCCGTGGATTCCAGAGGATTCGTTTCAACTTCCTGCAAGTGGAAAAAGAGATCTCCGGTTTTCCAAAGACAATGGCAAATCCACTTTCCATGTTTTTTTCTTCAATAAAAATGATGGTGCACTTAGTAAATATTGTGTTTTGTTTTCCAAACACTTTGGCGGAAAACGATCAATTCAAAAGTCAAAATCACTTGTGAAAGAGCCATATAAAACCTTGAAAGATGCCTTATAGGTGTTTAAAGCCCATGACAACCACTATTATCATAAAAAGGCAATTATGATCGGCAGTAGCTTCATAAAAGCATCAAGAGAAGAAAACCTAGACATAAGAAATAGTGTTAATTATGCAAGAAGAAAGCAAAGGGAAGAAAACAGTGAAAAATTATCTTACATAGTTGGAACTATAAAATTTTGTGGTCAGCAGGATCTTGCACTCAGAGGAAACAACGATTCTGTGCCAATTTCGGTCAAAGGCGATGAGCTAATGTTACACGATAGAAATTTTGAAGTGCTGTTAAAGATTAAAGATTAAAGATGAAAATGAAATGTGAGGATTAGAAACTAATTATTTAAACATGTTGAGAATGTTTATCTGAATGTTTCTTATATCAGTCCAAGGATTCGAAATTAATTGATAAGTATCAGTGGAAAATGTCAACGATGCTAAGATCTTTCCGATGTTAGTTGATGAAACAGCAGACATATCTGGACATGAAAAAATATCTCTTTGTGTAAGATACACAAAAAAAGATGGGAAATTTCTTAATAACTAAAGAAGATTTACTTTGTTTTGCTGACGTTGAAAATACAACGGTCCATGGTCTGGCACATAATATTATTTCGTCTCTTCATAATTTTGATATTGACTGTAATAATATGATTGGAGAAGGTTATGATGGTGCTTCTGTAATGAAAGGATCATTCAAAGGAGTTCAGGCATTAATCAGACAAACTTATTCAGAAGCCCTAAATGTTAATTGCAGTATGCATTCTTCAGATTTAGTTTTCTGTCATTGTTGTGCCCTATCAAGCATCATAAATTGCATTCGAACTATAAAGTCTATTGCAATTTTCATAAGATCATTACCCAAAAGGACAGGCACATATCAAATCCGATTTACCTGATTCGCAATGGAAGACATTAATGGTGAGATGTGAGACAAGATCGGTATAAAAACATGACAACTGTTTGAAATTCAAGGAAATATAATATAAGGCCATCATAGAAACTTTAGAAGATTTAAGTAAAATCAAGATATTAGAATTTCATCTACAGCTTCCTCATGTTTGAAGTCAATGCTTGCAAATGTGTTTGTTGAAGGCCTTTGCTTTTTGGCAAAGGTATTTTCTACTACATTTACATTATGTAAGGTCCTTCAATATCCTCTTTGTGTTTTATGGTCAGCAGTTGATTATGTTGAGAATGTTAATTTACATTATGAAAATACAAGAACCAACATTGAAGACAAGTTTTCAAATATTTTCAATATGGCCAAATCATTACTAGCTGATGTTCATAAAGAGATTTGTATGCCACGAATGGCATCTCTCAAGCGATATCGCAGTAACATTGGGACTGATGATCCTTAACAATATTTTCGTGTTACTGTAGCTATTCCGGTTCTGGACAATTTGATCGATCAACTGAAAAGTAGGTTTGCAGACCCCAAGAAAATGCTATACAACTTGATACCGCTGTTTGCTCTGAAAAGTCATTGCGTATAGAAAATGTAGAGATATACAAAGCCAAAGTTGACTTAAATCTATTGCAAACTGAGTTTGAGATGTGGAAAATTTATTGGGGGAGAAACGTCAATGTTATGACAGTCGAATTAGTTCGACTGTCGTAACATTGACGTTTTTAGTGAGTGCAAGAGTGTACTTTACCAGAACATTTTTGTGGTGCTGAACTTATCTGAAACCTTCACTGCTGATAAAACACTCTTCAACTTTGAGAAGATTCAAAATATACCTATGGCCATAACCGTCTCAATGGATTAGCTCTAATGTCTGTGCATAGACAGTTTAACATTCCAAGTGAACAAGTTACTAACGAGTTTGCTAGGAAAAAATACAGAATGTTGAATTTTGTTTTTTAAAGTACCTATGCCATGTTGGCTGTTGAAAAAGGTCTTCCTTTAAGTGTTATAAAAACAAAAGCTGACATGAACCATCTTTGTGATAGGAAAAAAACTCATTCTTCCAAATGGCAAATACATATTTTCCATGAATAATATTTCTGTCATAAAATGTTAAAACAAACGTGATATTTTATGAATATTTTACTGCATTTTACTATTCTTAATAAACTTCTACAAAGTTCCTATCAAAAAATAAAGTAGTCAATGAAATAATAAATGCCTCGTTTTTGTGTTATAACGTAAAAAAGTTATTTTTATTCTAAGAAAGTGAGGCTTAACAAGTGCTTTTAATAATCAAGTAATGCTCAAGTGCATACATTTTAGAAGATTCGCTTAAAACGACTTAATTTACCAAACTTAAATGTGAGCGAAGCCTTGGGAAAACTCGAGTAAGTCAATATAATTATAAAAAAATGAATGGTGGATTAATTCATTTAACAAAATCAATAATCAAATATAGGCAGAAAGACAGATAAAATATAATTTGGCACTGAAAAAAGCTCAAAATTCAAAATAAAACAAAATTATTAAAATGGAGTGGCCACATGTATATGCTAGTTAATAAAAAAGGGTACAGGTACAAAACCTTTTATTTGTGGTACAATAAGTTACAAAAACTAATATAAAACTTTGGCAATGCAAAATGTTCAACATACAAAAGTGGTACTAGAGGTTAATGGACGTGCTGCTATACCTTGGGAAGTAGTAAATTGAGAGAAGACATATGTATTTTGAAACGGTAGTATATACTATTTAGCTAAACATTACACACTTCGCCATCTAGTAGTATAACTACAAATCATAGCGAAAATTTCCGGAGGCAACATAAACACATTTTAAATAAATGGCCTAAAAATTAATTTTACAAAAAACCATTTGGCCTAAAGTCATTTGACTAAAAATTAAATTCATAAAATTAGTTTGGCCTAAAGTCGTTTGGCCTAAGAGTCATTTTGCCTAGAGTAATTTGGCAACCAAAACAGTTACATTGTTCCAGCCCTTCAGCGTCCTTCCCTTTAGAGCGCTGGAAGTGATCCTTGATAATTCTTTACCTAGACACCTTAGTATCTTCTTTTGATCAACGTTTCTCAGTAGAATATTTACCAAATTTTTCACTCTTAGCTATACACCCCCTTATCATGACCATTGCGTATAACCCGAACGGGTAGTAAGACGCGGTGCTAAATATTATTATTATCATGACCATTCAAGACTGTAAGATGAAAGCCAAGCATTTCTAGAATTTTCTTAGGTTGCAAGCCTTCGACTCCGAAGCATGTTACACAATGTGGAAGGAGAAGAAACTCAGCAAGGAGCAGTTAAAAGAACTGAACACAGCAGATCTAGTAAAAGAGGCGGAAATATTTTACCCTACCACAAAAAAAAAGGCTCTGCTCATCTCTCTTACTCAGCCATGAATCACTTGTACTGTAGATCCCCATTAAGTACTTCACGGAGAATATTCACCTGCATAAGTTAGATTATGACAGGGGAGCGTCTCAAAGGGCTATACTTACTGAGTGTAAACAGAAAAACTGCATTTGAAAAAAGAGGAATTTGAGAAGGAAGTGCTAAAAATGCTTTCAGCAAATTCAAGAGAATCTTTTTTAGTTTAACGATATTGTTTATAAGATGCTCTGTAACTTTGCATCCGAGAAATATAGTCTTAGCTAAGATCTTTCTGTAAATTTGTATCCAAGAAAACTGGTTTTAATTTAGTTTTTCTTAAATAAGATGAAAAAGGCATATTCTTTATAATTTTACAAAATATACTCGTTAATAGCATGAAAGGTATTCCCTGATGTTTTTTTATCTAACTTCCTGGTTTTCAAATAATTAAAAATTTGTACAGATTTTTCGGGGTGCCATCATGGGCGTAACCAAGTTGGGGCAAGGGAGGTCTCTTTCCTCCATAAATTTCTGGGAATGAAAATAAAGGTAGAGTTAGTACGTTGGTTTTTTCTAGTACGACATTATGGGTTGACCTTAAAGTTTCCCCCCTCCACCATTGACAGGGGAGGCTTAATGGCCGTGCAAACCGGGTGACTGCCCATGGCACCAGCGCAAGGGGACGCTAAACAAGCTAAACCTAGCCAACGTAGCCTGGGCGTGATATGTAAATAATCCCCAAACCTAACATAACCTAGACGTAATAGTGGAGTTACAATTGTTCACTTATTGATACTAACATGAAATTTTACATATTAGCAGTCGCGGCTCGTGTATAGCCACTGCGGAACTGCAGCACCCCCTATTTCCACTTGATATTATCGACAACATTTAATATAATGAGTCCTTTTTTCTTTAATTCTTTCTTTATTTTTGCAGTACAATATATATTCCTTAAACTTAATGTCAGTACTTCAGTAGCCATTCCCCAGTTTATGAAAAATATTCAAAAATCTTTGTATGGAACTGTGCGTTTCATAGTGCCAGCGACGTGATGTTTGACTATTGTGCGCATGCGCATATAGGAGCGGGGTGGGGAGGAAGGCGGGACTGCAAGGTAGGGAGAGAACTGTTGCTCTTGCAGTGCCGGCTCTGGCGTAATGGTGGAAGGAGGTTTTCTTTTACTCAACGTGTGTTGTGCTTAAAAACCGTGTACCATACATATTCTTGAATGTGATAAAGTGTAGAATTAGATTATTATTCTACTTCCACCCATTCTATTTGATTCATTTTTTTCAGTTCTTTTATTTAACAGAAAGACTAAATGCATTTGCAGTACTTTAAATGGAGAAAAATTTCCTCAATTGTCACCCAGAGATCAAGGAGAATATTATTGAACATTTTGCGCATATTAAAACAAGAAGAATGAATTCAATTTTTAAATGAATAGATCAAGCTTGAACTGTAACAATTTAAGTTAAAGTAAGTAAAAAAGTTGTTTTTTTGTTAAGATTTTATCAAGTTTCTGAATTAATTTTATGTTTAGACATGTTTTTTTTTCCTTTTACACAATTTTAAAACAAAGGCTAACATTTTTATGGAGCAGCACCCCCACTAATTTTAGCTACGAGCCGCCACTGCATATTAATATAATTTTATGGGGAGTAAATTAGAATTTAGTGCCATTCTCATAAGGTTATTTTACATTTGCATCTTGACAAAATGGCACCCTTAAACGGTTTATTTTTGCAATTTTAGTGTAAACTGTTTGTATTGTCAAAGTGTTTGTTAAATATATAATAAAAATGGAAAATAGCATTGTATACAAAATAATGTTAGGTTTGGGAATTATTTTTTTATTTTTCCAGAGTCCAATCGGAATGGGAAATATGGTAGCTGACAACTAGCAGAAGATTAAAATAACGGTCAAAATAAAAACAAAATTAAAAATAAATAATTTTGTCAACTTTTGACTGAAAAAGGTGACAACATATCAATATATAGTCTTGCACATAGTTTGGTTTGTCGAATGGATACATTAGAGTAGATCTGGTAGCTTTTACTAGCTGTCAGTTATAACCACACCTATGGTGAATGGACAATATTATCCACCGGTTATATAGGTAACGCAAAAAAGCAATCACAAAATCTACCTCGGCCGCAATGCCGATAGAAAAATTTCTGCGTACGCCCTGGCTACTATAAAGTAGTATTTTGGTAGGATAAGAGACTTTTAGGAAGGGACTTCCTAATATGGTTCTAGAAGGCCGTTTATCCTACCAAAATATTACTATACAATGCCTGAATGACATAGTAATGGGGACTTCCCCAAGGACTTGTCTCATAGGCGTTGTCTCCCTCCATATGTTGCCAGCTTGAACTTAAAGAGTTACTTAAACCTATTATTAATTCATTTTGAGCTTTTACTTACAGTATGTTCTTTGTGTGTTTTAATTCTATTGCATTACGTGTTTTACTTTTTTATACGGTATCTTGGTTTGAAAATATTCTATAACAATCATATAGTCTATCAATACCATTGTATGCTAATTTGAGTTAAGTGAGCCGTGATCCAACACAATTTTTTCAATATGTATTTGCATTTGTTACAGGGAGAGTGATGGTATCTGTACAATAGGGATGGTTGTGCGTGGAGAGATGATCAGGGCGATAGATGGGAAATTATATAACTTTCTTTTAGACCCCTTCCAAAATGAAATACTGGCAAAGTAACTGCCTACCCTGGTGGAAAAGCACAGGAGTGTACTATAGTAAACCAAGGAAACCCGTAGTTGGTTTCATATGGTTCTTTGAGGTCCAAGGAAAACCAAGAAAATCCAGACCATTACTCGTGTATCGGCTGCTATGGATTTGTCAGGTTCTCCCAACCATAGAGTATACCAATGTAAACCAGACATTGTCTGGAACACTCAGGGTCTGTGGTTTAAAATGGTTTACTTTGGGAAGTGGATAACCAATGTAAACCAGACTTTTTCTTGAACACTTTGGGTCTGTGGTTTGATCTGTTTCTTAATGGTATGAGCCAAACCATTGCAATCCAGACCTGGTCTAGATAGCTCCGTGTCTATGTTATATCTGGTTTTTCTTGGGACAGAACCAACCAATTAAAAACAGACAATGTCTAGAACGCTCTAGATCTGAGGTTTGGTCTGGTTTTTTTGGGGGGACAGAACCAAGCAATGCAAACCAGACTTTGTCTGGAACAATCCAGTT
Source organism: Timema douglasi (assembly GCA_901482245.1). NCBI lineage: Eukaryota > Metazoa > Arthropoda > Insecta > Phasmatodea > Timematidae > Timema > Timema douglasi. The sequence continues at coordinate 554,962 of CABEEJ010000040.1, forward strand.
ATGTGGTTTGGTCTAGTTCTCTTTGGGACAGAACAAACCAATGCCAAACAGACTTTGTCTAGAACGATCTTTGGCTGTGGTATTATCTGGTTTTCTGTGGGATAGGGCAAACTAAAGCAATTGAGACTATGTCAGGAACACTCTTTATTTGTGGGTTTGTCTGGTTTTCTATGGTACAGAACAAACCATTGCAAACCATACATGGTCTGGGTCAATCTATAGCTGTGGTTTGGTCTGGTTTGCTTTTCTTTGGGACAGAAAAAACCAGTGCAAGCAAAACTTTGTCGGGAACACTCTTGATTTGTGGTTTGGTCTGCGTTTCTTTGGGACAGAACTAACCAGTGCAAACCAGACTTTCTCTGGATGACTCTCGGTCTATGGTTTTCTCTGGTTTTCTTTGGGACAGAACAAACCAGTGCAAACCAAACTTTGTCTGGAACATCCTTGATCTGTGAATTATTCAGGTTTCTTATGGGGCAGAACAAACCTATACAAACCAAACTTTGTCTGGAACACTCCAGCTATGTGGTTTGGTCTGTTTTTCTTTGGGACTGGACAAACCAACGCAAACCAGATTTTGTCCTGAACACTCCAGGTATGTAGTTTTGTCTGATTCTCTTTGGGATGGGCTAAACCAATGGGGACCAGACTTAGTCTGGAATGCTCCAGGTATGTGGTTGTTTCTGGGTTCTTTTTACGACTGAAAAAAAAATATCTGTCTGGAACACTCCGGGTATGTGGTTTATTATGGTTCTTTTTAAGATGGGCCAAACCCATGCAAACCAAACTTGGTCTGGAACACCTAGAGGCTTTGGTTTTGTCTGGTTCTTTTTGGGATGAGACAAACATATCTGAACCAGACTTTATATGAAAAACACCAGGTCTGTGGCTTAGTCTGATTTTCTTTGGGATGGAAAGAGCCAATGCAAACTATACTTTGTTTGGAAAACTCTGGGACTGTGGTTTTTATTGGTTCTCTCTGGGACGAAACAAACAATTGTAAATCAAACTTTGTCTGGAACACTCTG
>CABEEJ010000041.1:0-10213 GCA_901482245.1 Timema douglasi
CGCTGGCCGGTGAAACCTCTGGACAAGCGCCGTGTTGTCGCTGGGGCAGTGCGCCGCCATCGACCACGGGGTTGCGTAGGAAAAGATGTCCACGGGGTCTTCTTGTGGCGTCTCCCAACAACACGTGTTCCACCTGGGCAAGTTCAGTAGCTTCTCTGCGATGGCCGGGCATCTCCTGTAGACTCGCGCCACCGCAGATTATATCCCACCCAGCTGAGATAGCCTCCTATCCGTTGTATGCTCTTTTCTCCGGATTTTTTGGCGTGTTTGAGAAGGATGCTTGATCGGTTTCTTGCTGCTTCTGTTAGGGTTAAAGTTGTGTCTTGGGTGTTCACGTGGCATCCTAGATAGACGATGTTTGTTTCCGCTTTCTTTGACGATTTCTCTTCTTTGACTTTTCTTCATGACTTTTAATTATTAATACCTGCTTCATTGGCCGCGTGGTTTAAGGCGTCACTGTTGCAATTGATTAGACTGCCAAGGTGAGGTCGGGCCTCAATTCCGGTCAGGTGTACTGAGCGTGGTTTAACCTAAATTATTTTCCACTCTCCCTCTCACACATTAGAGTAATTTAGTAGGTCTACATAGGTGCATTACCCGGTGCTAAGAAAAACTATTCATAAAAATTATAAATTCGATCAATAGTTTTATTACTACATTAACTAGTATAGCCTTTCACCTAAAGAGTTGGCTCAGTTACAGCGCGATCGACTGGTGGGATCAACTTGACACGGGAAACGGGACATGGTTATAGTCCAGTCCAGCAGGGATATACATTGAACATAGATATCTAAGGTTCGATGTTTTCCTCATAGATGATTTTCAACCATCAATGTTTTGTAGCGATGTCCGAGATAGCGACATATTTATGTGTTTGTTTTAAAAATAGTAATTTATTATTAGTTTTTAATACAATTATTGAATTGATATTTGAGTTTCATATTCATTTATTACAAATACACTTCAGTTACAGTTTCAATTTGTTTGAAAAATATTACCGATGTTTTTGGTTGTATAAAATCGAAGTTTTCTGACGATGTTCTTTTTTCATCTGTGTTACTTTATTAATAGGGATATATATTTTTTCCCTCAATGTTCATCCAAATTATAGTCCTATTTAAGTTTCTATTTGTTTTTTTGAATAGAGATGCGACCCCATTCATGTAAATAAGCATCTGTGGACATATGTCAAGATCATTTAGTATGGTTTTCTAGTGCTGGGGAGGTTGGGTTTCAAATATCAGTTGGGTGAATGAGGGTTTTTTCGTAAACGGTTTCCCACTCTTCTTTCACGCAAATGCGGGAAAGTTTCCAGAAGAATTCTACTTTACTCTTCCCTAATCTTAAACTGTGGTAAAACGCAATGGCTTTTGACATTACTAAAAATAAAAACAGTAATGTGATCAAATGATCATGAACATTTTCGGCTTCGAGATTTGGCTGAATCTATGTTTTATGTGACTCCAAACCAAATAAAGTGGATTTTACCATTATTGATGACTGTCTGTCTGTTGATCCTAAGCGATAGAGCTGAGATGGTTTTATGGATTTTATTCAATTTTTTTATTTTGTATTTATCCCCTAAATTAAGGATGGTTTACAGATGACTAATTAGAAATATTTTGAAAATGGAACCGAACGATTGTGTTTAAAAAGGATATCGGGATTGTTTGAAACGACAAATAAAATTGCAGGCTTTTAAAAATGGCACACATAATTTCGTTTAAAATGAGAATCAGAGTTGTTTTTTTGGTGATATATAATCTAATTTGCTAGTTTTTCTTTAAAAAAAGTTAGCATTTAAAGATAGGGCTTAGTTTGCTGGGAAATTAGTTTTCAAATTTTAAGTTTTTTCAAAATATCTCACTGATTTTTTTAATTGGTAAATTTTACACTATAGATAATAATGTATGTTGATTTTTCTAAAATAAATTAATTTCAAGCTCGTTTACTTATGACAAATTTTGAAAATTTTAAATTTTACTTAAATGGCCTTAAAAATTTAGCTCAAATTAGCTATATTGGAATTGAATAGACACACAACTTGTGTTTATTGGAATTGTTTTACATAATAATTAAGTATAAATATATATATATATATATATCTCAATATAAATATTTTTAGGTTCTTTCATTCAGCACATTTGCAGTAGTAGCCCTACATAATTTGTATGTTATTAGGTTTAAATTGTCAACATAACTACAGTATATAATGTTTTGTTGATTTTAGGGATCATAAAAAAATATTGAATCATAATATAAATAGTTGGCAAAATATATTATGTAGCATATACTAGAGTATGTTCAATATCAATACTGTATGAATAAAAATTGGATCAAGGTTTGAAGGACAAACTAATAAGAACATACTTTATCAATAAGATTTTTTTGGAAGAAATTAAACAAAACGTTTGGCTCTCCACTAAATATTAAAATAAAATAAACATATGGTTTTAATAATTTTCAAAGCAATTCGGTGTTAAGCTTTTATTTATTTATAGAAAAAAAATATTTCAATTAAAACTCTGCTAGTCCTAAATTCCGGATAGTCTGATAAGGGGCCCTTTCTTGACTTAGCCACAAAGAAAAGTGCCCCATCAAACTTGGCATACAATTACTCTTTCAATTACGCCCTCCTGGATAAATTTCATATCACCCGACAATATCGAATATTAAGCTAAAAGATTGCCATAAATCTCCAAATGATTTCTGTTTGCATTAAATTTTCAAAACTTGTCTGTAGAAGACCACTCCAAATAGCTTCTAGGGCCATCTAAATAAAATAAAAAATCTAGGTGAGGGCGACTCCAAATAAGTTTTAGATTGTTGTAATTTTGAAGACTTGTTTTGCTATAAGCACTACTAATAGTTTTTGAAAGCCTTTAATTTTTAAAAATTGGCCAGTAGTAGATCATTTCAAACATCTGCTAGAGACATCTATTTAAAAAATTCCAGAAAAGGGCCATTTCAAATAGCTTCCAAGTAAATCCAATTTTCAAAATCTGGCTTAGCAAAGACCATTCAAATAGATTTTAAAAGCATCTCATTTTTGAGAAAAATTCAGGTGATGGACAATTTAAATAACTTCTAGAAATCCCAAATTTAAAAACATTTCAGGCGGAAGACTCCTTCAAATAGCTTTTATAAAATCTAAATTAAAAACAACTCTGGGCCAAAACTCTTTAAATTAGCTTCTAGACTCTATATGAATCAAAATTTTAAGAGAATAAAAATTTTTAAAAAATCTGAGAGAGGACTACTTTAAACAGCTTTTTAAAGAGTATAATTTCCAAAAATTTAGGTAAGGACCACTCCAAATTAGTAGCAGCGAAAGAGGGGAGTGGGGTATACGGGAAGTTATAGTCTCTTCTGGAATAAATTAGATGTATTTAACGCCTTCTGATATTCTCGAAATTGAAGCTGAAAAACTTGCATCAAACTACAAATAGCTTCTAATGATGTTCAATTTTTTTTAATGTGCCAGGTAGAGGACCACACTAAATGGTTTCTAGAAGTATCGAATTTGAAAAAAATTCTGGGATGGATGCAAATATATTATAGATGCAAATAATTATTTATAAAAACCAGCCAACAACAACTCCAAATATCTTCTAAAATTACCCAATTTAAAAAAATGTCCATGTGTGCTTAGTTCCAAATAGCATCTAATCTATATATTTAAGATATTTTTTAAAAAAAAACTGCTGGAGAAGACCACTTTAAAATCTTCTAGAGGCATCTAGTTGTCGAAAAAAAAGGTAAAGATCACTGTAAATTGTTTCAAGGAACATCCAAACTTCAAATATTTCTAGGGGAGGACAACTTGAGATAGATTTTAAAAGAATTCAATTATCTTTTTAAATTCAATATGAGAACTACTCAAAATAGCTTCTTAAGGAATTTAATTTTCAAAAATTTGCGGAAGAAGGACCACTCCGAATAACTTAGAGAAGCATTCAAATTTCAAAAGATTTCTGTAGTAGTCTACTAATAAATCAATTCCATATTCAAAAATTGTGAGGAGGATCACTCCAAATAGATTCTAGGCACATCTTATTTTCAAACGTCTATCGGGGAAGGTTGGGAGGAAGTCAAGTCCTAAAAAAAAAATATTTTTTTTGCTTGCCCCCTTTAACCCACTACACAAAAAAAAATCCTTCACCACTGCTCAGGAACATCAAAGAACTTTAACATTCTCAAATTAATCTCGAGACTGCTATGTACATTTAGAGACCAGCGTTCTGATGATACTTTCTTAGATGAAACTTAAAGCAAAACTATAAAGAGTTTTGAGGAAATTAATTAATAATCATATCAGTTAAACAAAGACCAGTATTTTGATGCTAAGACGACAGCTAAGAAAACAAATACTTGAAGAAATAAAGAAAAATGAAATTCATATAAATGTGTCATTTCCTTATTTCAAGGTATTGTCGAAAGATTAAAAAAAGAGTTAAAACCGAAGATAATATGCTTAAATTTGACATTGACGTAGCTAGTTTTAGTTTTATCAAGTTTTTTTCTTTGTTTTAGGGAATTAAAAGGGTAAATAAGTTTTTTTTAATGCGTATTTTAGTACACTTTCTATTAACCCTGCACTTCAGGACTGGTTTCAGACCATTGGTGTGGAAAATGGATTTTCGCAATTTATAAAGGCTACCAAAGACTTAAGCGTGACTCCTCTCACAAGTATCGCTTGTGAATGAGCTTTTTGTAAACTGATTCAGGTCAAGAATAAGCTACAATTATTCAGGACCACCTGGATAAGTTGATGCTTTGATATATTGAACAATTTGGATGTTGATCTAATGGTTGAAAAACGGAAAAGCTTTATGTAAAAAGGTGTAATAAAGCAAAAAGGGTAAAAAGTTAATCTCATCAAAAAGGATGAAAAGGGTGATTAAAAATGGTTAAAGTATAAAAAGGAATACAATAATTAAAAAGGCTATAAAGGAAAAAGGGAAAACTCCAACAATTCTTAAAAGGTAATTAGGGTAAAAGCAGTAAAAGAGATATAAACGGTAAAAGTACCAAAAGGGCAAAAAGATGAAAAGTAAATACAATCAAATAGGATATAAAAGTAAAAGATGTAAAAAGAGGCAATAAGGAAAAAAGGGAAAAAGCTCAAAAAGGGTAAAAAGGACAAAAAGAACCAACATTGCAAAAATTGCTCAAAAAGGTTGATAGGAAAAGAGGGATAAAAGCAATAAAAGTCTAAAGGTACCAAAAGAGCAAAAAGGATTAAAAGGGCCAAAAGAGAAAAAAGGAAAAATGTGCTAAACGGGCAAAAATAGTTAAATAAGGCAAAAAGAACAAACGGGTTAAAAGAGCTAAAAGTGCCAAAAAATGTAAACATTCCATAATGTTCAAAATGATTTAAAATGTTAAAAAAAAGACCAAAAGGGCGAAAAGCACATATAGTGCAAAAAAACCTAAGTAAAAGGGTCAGTGGGATAAAAGAGGTAAACAATTCTAATATTTTTGATTAGATCTTTTTTTACCCTTATTACTCTTTTTGTCCCTTTTCACTTTTTAAAACTTTTTAACCTTTCACCCTAAAATAAAATCATCTTCTCCCCTTTGTCCTTTTTTTGATTTATTGCCCTGTCTGCACATTTTACCATTTTAAACTGTTTTACACCTTTTACCCGTTTTAATTATCCTCTTTAACCTTATTTTAAAAACAAATTGATAAGCTATACATTTTTACACTTTTTATATTTTTTGCTCTTTTCACCTCATGCCAGAAAAGTTTACTATACACGGGAAATCTATAAATATTTATCCGAGAAATTAGGGTGTGTGGACTATAAATATACAAATCACTTTAGGTGAGGTAGAACAATAAAATTTGGCGAACATATAGAAGTACTACTATAGATATTCAAATAAGTTCTAAAAACTTAAATTTCAAAGTTGGAGTCAGCGAAATGGGGGAAGGTGGACTCCACATTTTCAAAACTAATTGAAACCACTACTTACCAGTGTGGTTAACCTATATAAGATTTCACAATCAATTTAAAAAAAATCTGCTTGGTGTACTAGTAAAACGAAATATGGCCGGTAATTACAGGGACAAATATGTATTTATAAAAGGCTATTATTTCGTTTATGACGTTTTTTAACTTTGATGCTCTTTTTACAAATTTTGTTTAGTCGTAATGTATATTGCATCGCTATACTTCTATTATGATCGCTTTTATGCAAATGTTTGGATTACAGTAAATCCCTATTTTGACATAATGTTCTAGTCAGTCTACCTATTTTTCACGTTTAGTCAAATTATTTAAACCAATTAAGGATATAACAGATAGATGGCACATTCAGATTCTTCCAAAAATAAAATCTATAACGTGGCCAAATATTGTGTGCAGACTACTCAATTGGTAAGTTTTTTACACGTAAAGTATTAACGATTATTTGAACTAATCGCTCCCTTTCTGTACCTTGGCTCAAGCAGCACTAGGGGTTTACTAGGTCTAATATTTTTAACTATGGTTATTTTATTTTTTATCACCACGTCCTACTACCTGTTCAGGTTATACGCATATATGATAATTACTCTAATGAGGTTAGGATGAGAAAGGAAGAATCTTAAAGATAATCTACCCGCATTCGCGTGGAAGGAGAGTGGAAAATAATGTAGTAAAATCCACCCTCAATAGACACGACTAAGATTCTAACCCCTATTTATCCGTTAGTAGCAGGCCAATCTAACAAGATAGTGATTCTTTAGACCATTCGACCATTGAAGTGGGTATCGATCCTTAATTTTTTTCTATACTTGGCACCCATACTTTATATAAGTGAATGGTAGTACAGTTTCAAGTCAACTTTGGTTTGTAAAAGACATTATAAACTATAATTAATACACCCTTTGATTTCGGCTTGTTTTAGTTAGGGATGACTGATGTAGGAATGTCTTGTGTGTCAGCCGGAGCGAGGTAACAGAAGAGAGTGGTCTGACCGACTCTTGGATCCACCCCTCTATAGTTCAGGGTTCCGTCCAGAGATAGCCCTAGTAACAAGAGGCGAGATTTTAGCGTTACAACCTCTAAGTAGATAACAAATGACTCAATAATTAAGCTTTGGGTTATAAATATTTTATAGTAAATTGGTCTTAAAGAATTTAAAAGTGATAACTCCTTCTATAAAAAGTCAAAACGCTGCGTTATTACATTTTTAGGCTGTGTCAAAAATAGTCAATTTTATCATATTTTCACAAATGATAACAAATAAAGTAAGTAAAAAACAAAAAAAGGTAGGCACAGGTCTCATCTTTACATCTTTCCTTCACAAAATAAACAAGTCCCTTGTTCCTGATTTATATTTACGAGACTGTGTAGGTTACGTAAGTTGATAATGGAAACCAGCAAATATATCGCTCTGAAATGGACTCCTAACTTTTAGACTATGGTATACTTTAAAAATGTAATTTTATTGTTTAATTTTTTATATTTATACTTTCTCATCTCAATAGAAAGTATTGTAATCGTAAAAATGTTTAACCTCGAGATTATATTTCTTTACGTTTTATGTGCGTCCAAAAAAAATAATAGTAGATTTTACCATTCTTTCTGTCTCCATGTCTGTCCTTTTGTCTGTCTCTTTGTCTATCAGCCTGTCTGTTTGTCCTTGGTCACATATCTGAAACAGTTTGATGAACTTTTTTCAAACTTAATAGTATATAGATGTTATAGATCAATACCACAGGACATTTTTTCTTTAAATTTGACCATAGCCCTCAAATTAAGGGCGATTTGCTGATTAGGGATTTTTTTACTTCAATTTTTTCAAAAATAGTTTAAATATTTGTTTTAAAATGGCTATCTAGAATGTGTTTAACCTCCCAAATAATACTGTATACTTGATTTTTGGGTAAACATTGCTTAAAGGGTAGTTTACTGAAAACGTAAAAAACCTAAAGTAGCAAGTTTGAATCTTTATAACTCGTGAACTGTAATAAATTGAAATAATAGAATCATTATTTATAGCCTTTAGCTATGCACACCTTAAAAATTTGCAATACAAATTGTACCGCCGAATGACCTTAAATTATCTTGGGGTAAAAACTGAGTCGAGACCGATATTTGACATGAAAATGGTAATAGATCAAAGTATAATCAAGAATCGCGTAAGTTTCAAAATTTATAGAAACAAAAAAATTAGCAGCCTATCACAATTATTTTACCAAAAAAATTTCATAACTATCACTGAATCGTCGTATACCAAAATAATTCCTGTCAAAATTAACACAACCCCTGATATAAAGGTGGGGATGGAGGGAACGCGAGAAAAGCTAAATGTTTTTACAGTTTTATAACAAAACATGTTTTAGTCCAAAAAGTCAAATATTGATTCAGTACAAATATAGAGTTTAATTTTATTCACATGGTTACCTGAGAAGTTTTTGAATATCTATCTAGGGTGTCTTGGAATTTAATAACTTTTTGCTTAATTTAAAAAGTTGGTCATCTATTGTCGTAATGTTTATTACAGATATTCTACAACCTTTGATACACCCATATTTAGACAATTACATCTGTTTGTATTGAAGCAATATTTTATTAATTTATACACACAAAAATGTTGCCATAAAAACTGCAAAAAAATATGCCTTTCCTCGCTTCCTTGTATTACTGTACCATACGGTACACTGATTTTTGTAGAAATATGCATCTGAAAGGCCTGTTTTCTAACCTATCTAATTATACGTAGATATATACTGGTAAAAATAGGCTTTTAGATTTCCACATAGTATATACATGCAAGATTATTATAAAAATTCACTTTACATCCATTACTGTTTCAAACCTATGTTCTGAGTCGGTTTATTATTCGATTTATATATTTTTTCACTGCCGGCTTGCTAGGCCTGTCTTAGCTTCACATGTTTTATAACCTATCTTAAGACTAATACGTTCACAACATCCAGCCGCCAATTTATCAAAATGAAGGGGTAAACCAATATTTTTCATCAATGATCAATTTTCCGGCATGCTGGGTATCGAACCAGGGACCCTCTGCTCGGCAGGCATGCTACCGACTGAGCTAAGGTGTCAGACTAGCTTATTACACAAATCTGTGCGTATTTTATTCCATGCATTTAACGTACACGTTTTGAACCGACTGATTATATGATTATACGAAAATTTCTATGAGTGAGAGTGAAAGGGCTTAGCAATGTTGCCAGCTCAGGTATTTTCACAGGCCTTCCAGGGTTTTTTTACATGCCACAATCGTCATGGACAGACGGTTTTAATTCCCCTCCAAAGGATATCGTGCTACGGATTTTTATCGCTCAAGAAAAATCCGTTAACCTCGGCTGGGTTTGAATCTACGAACATCGGGTCCTGAGGCGAGCACTTTACACCAAGACTACCGAGTTCAACCTTTTCATTTTACTGTCTCTACCACTCATAAAAGTTCCAATCAAAAATTGGATTACTTACAATTGTCACATATCGTAAATAATTATATTCATGCTTGGGTTCTTAGATACATATTTGTGCATGTTTATGTATCAACATATTTGTTTCCACTTGTGCACCCAGAAATTTACTCTAGTGGGTAAACACACGTAAGGTTATCGAAGTTATTATTTCCGTCCTTTTTCCTATAGGTAAAGCTAAGGACATTTTTAATATGCTTTGTATGTATGTATAGTAAGTACTCAACTCAAAGGTTGATTGGATCATCAACAGTTCTACAGCCGTAAAATCTATGTTTTCCTGAAGAAGCGTATTATGGAAATGAGAAGTGAGGTAGTTTCCGGTTGCTTTCTTCATTGAGCCTGAAGGTACTATTACACATTATTCTGCCAAGCCCACAGAAATGCATACACCAATTGACTCTACAATCGACACCTTCACTCCGATCATCACAGGGACTTGCTGTATATTTAATGTTATTAATAGTATCGTTTATACCTCTGCCACTTTCATATTTGTCAGAGCCAGAAGTGAGACTGAATATAAATGAAAGTAACATCTTGCTTTAGCCCATACCAGAAAATATAGTGTCTTGTAAACTTTACTATATCTGGTCAGAGATGCATATGGGCTTATTTTTAATATGTGTAAGGATATACCTTTTGAATATCATGTTGTAAGCCTGCTCTTAAAATTTAGCTCATGCACTAGACGCATTTTCAGTACATCGCTCTATCTCTCTATTTTCACACACACACACACACACACACATATATATATAT
>CABEEJ010000041.1:10248-54673 GCA_901482245.1 Timema douglasi
CACACACACACACACACACACATATATATATATATATATATATATATATATATATATATATATATATAAAATTAATGGGGTATATATGAGGATATCATAATTTTATTAGAGCAAATGTACTCGCATTGGCGTGGAATGAGAGTAAGTATTTAGAGAGAAAAAAACTACCTCACACACTTCCGTGATTTGAACCATGAACCGTTAAACCATACTAGACAAGACTGACTCCTTTTCCCGCATGCCCACTGGTTCTAGTGTTTTTTAGTTTTGAATGCAAATTGTTTTCGTCAACATCAATCATTTTTACTAAATGCAATTATATTATTAATATTGGGGTTTATTGTAGGGCTTAAGGCTTTAGACTCTCAATGCTAAAGATCGCCGTGGACGGAGAGGTTGATACTCCAAACCTGGCTGGATGTGCTAGAGGTGGCTTTCTACATATATTCATCCCTTTTTCTCATTCTCTTTTCACGTTAATCAGGTGCATTTAAACTAAAACTAACCACCTCACCACTTAATTGAACGATTTATGTAGTTCGTGTGTGAGTTTTGCTAGTTAAAAATAGCTTTTTTTTAAATAAACGTTCTTATCTGAAAACTGATTTTTTTCTGACATTGATAATCTAACCCTGGCAATAATTCACGTTACCGCCACTGTCTCACAATCCTTCACTTGCTTTGGGTTGCGTGACAGATTCGAAGTCGTGTCGCTACGCCGTGTTCTCGGAAACCCGACACGGTCGGTCAATAAAATATACGTCTCTTTCTGTCTACTTTGATGACAAAAATATAAATCTGTAAAAGTTGGTGTGTTTCGGAATAACACGAATTCTAGAAGGCATAAAAATACGTATTATAAGATCGAATAGAAAAAATTGTTAGTATTTTATAGTAAGGCTTATTATTATATTAAAAAAATGAAGAGTTTTTTGTTTGTAATGATCGTTGTGCAATATCTATTAAACGTAGAAATATGAAATTTAAAAATTGGTAGCTCCTGTGCGCGAACATATGCACTTCAAATTTTAATATTAGGATTATATATTTTTTTACATTAATTTATTATAAACTGGGTCGAAAGAAATTTAAAAAATTGGTCTTTTTGAAGCAAAAAGAAAAAGGTTATCAGGGTAACCACGCAATTAAATGCGTTGTTACCACAGGCAACGCCAGGTACTTTTGCTAGTTTTTCATAAAACAATAGCGTACTTCTCTGGGTTATCTCCTTACTTCAAGAATATTAATCTTAATTATGACCGCACAGGTGGGAACATGGACAAAAGTAGTCGATACCATCTGTCCTGTTTTGCCAGTGAAGGTGAGGTCAGAGTTCAAAATCCAGCAGGATGTACTGAGTGTGGTTCTCCTTAAATTGTTTCTATAATATCGTTGCTCGCAAAGGCAGCTACAGTAGCCCCGCGGCTTCTTTGGTGCTGACTGACAGTTCACAGCTGACTTCTGACAGTCAACATTTAGGTATATACCTACATTTTTACCGTCAGAAGTGACAGCTGCTAAACACATGTTTTTGCAGATCATAGGGTTCGGCGTAGGGATACATAATTTGGTCTGGTAGCTTTTCAAAGCCGTCAGCAGTCAGCTGTGAGCTGTCAGTCAGCACCAAAGAAGTCATGGGGCTACTGTACGCATCTTAAATATTAACATCTTAGCCACTAATATTGGGTGTGAATTTATTGAATTTGAACTTTTAAATTGTCTAAATTTTAGATTTTATATAACTAGAATATAAATGTTAGGAAGATTTGTAGAGAAAAAATGAATGACTAGTTAGGAAGAAGTCAATTTGGAATTTTGTAGACGTGTTTCACAAGATTTAACTAGCTAAAATATTACATACAATTTAGTATTCTTTATTTGCGACTTTATTAATCAGACTTTTTATTTTTCTAAGTATTTTTTTCCCCCTCTAAAATAAACTTCTCGCCGCTATCTTTTAAATTAAGCCGTTGATAGCTCGGCTGTTAAATGTAAAACTAAACAAGTGTGGTTGAGATTATTTATGTTTACGTATTTCTTGTGCACCTGTAAACTACTATATACAGTGTGGGGCCGAAACTATTAGACGATTAGTAACTTTAAAATAAACTATTTAACTGAAAAGTAAACATTCACTAGCTAAATAAAATCGAACTACATATTACACTTTTTCACTTTTTGAAGATAATGCCACCCAGGTGAGCTCCACCGGACGTCAGGAAAACCTCAGCACTTTGTCCATCACTTTCCTCAGCATAGATCGTCAGATTGTTTACGTCCCACCCCATACTTATACTCCAAATGAAAACAATATTTTATTATTCACAACATATTCTAAACATATGGATTATTTTAATATACCGTTGTGGCCTATTTATTTAAACTTTTTAAACATAATACAATGTCATTACACGACTTGCAATTTTTTTTTAACCATAGTTAGAATAAATTAAAATATGCCTCAGATTAGGTCCAAATGTTGTGTGTCTGCAAGGTGTTTGAGCCCTCACCTTCATCGCTCGTTTGAGCCAAGTGTAAATCTCTTAGCTGTAGTTTTACACTGTACCTGCAAATGGCCGCCGCTATTATTGAAACCACCATACTGTTGCTAACTATACCTATAGTATCTTATTTACAAGGTAATCGACCCCATGGAATATTATTCCTCTTTTTATCTATATCTTTTCCTGTTAATTTGTATTTCTCTCTTTAATCTTTATATATATATCTTTTTTTCTCTTACCCTCTTTCATTTTCTCTCTTTATTTCTTTTTCCCTCTAACTTTCTGTAAATCTTTCTTTCTTTATCTTTGTCTCTTAATTTTGCCCTTTCACGTTCTTTCTTGCTTTTTCTTTATGCTCCTACTTCTTTCTTTTTATCTTCATCTTTCTCTCTCTCTCTGCACATGGGAACTACACAAAGTGTAATCCTCTTAGCTGGAGTAAATTGCGGAAAGTTGGTTTGAAACCACCACACAAGGGCCAATTCAACATCTAGTAATGTATTCACATGAAATAGGAAACATATAATTCCATCCTTCTTTCTCTATCCCGCTATCTCAGATGGAGACATTTATATAATGGAACTCCCCAATAGCAGTCTAAAGTCTGTTTAGCATAGGAATTGTTTACTGAAAGGCCTTTTTTCCTACCAGAAATCTATTATATAGTAGGCTATTGGTAGGTAAAAAGACCTTTCAGAGAGTAATTCCTACCGTGAACGGAGTATACGTACGCTTGGTTTAGTACAACAAGAGGTCGACGTTTATTGCAAGTGTAAAATGCGCGCGCATACACACACTTATCACAGATATTTTTATTTCTCCTTCGCTTGTTATCACAACCTAGTTATATGTCGGCGCCGATAGATGTCTACTCGGGGTTTAAAACATAAGTACATATTAGTATTTCAGAATTATTATTAATTTGTATTTTTAGTATCTTACTATCCCATGCCATTAAAATGATTGTGTTTTGATACATATATATGTATATGCGCATGCGTATATGTATATGCTTACTTATAGAAATAAATATTTATAGGCCACACTTATATTTTCATACATCCCGGTATTTTTATATGTATATATATATATATATATATATATATTGGTATTTTATATATTTGTATTAATGTATATTATATATATCGTTATTTTTATATATTTGTATGCATACTAACATATTGCTATACTTTATAATAGTAAATATATTTATAATACTGCTATATTTTATAGTAAAAAGTATGATTATTAACTACTATATTTTATAGTAATAAATAAAACTGTACCGGGACCTACAGTTTTTTGGAAAGACGTTAAATTGAGAGTAGTTTATTTGGGAGAAATGATCTTTAAGCTACGGGTGTATCAGCTTAAAATATTTGTAGCATGCCACTCAAGTAAAATGACATCTACAAACCGTAATCTGCACAAAATACTAAACTGAAATAAAGTAATCCAAAGAAGAGAATTAAAACTGATATATTCTGCAATAATATAATTTGTGTTTTACTTACTTTAAGCGGATGTTCCCGGATACAAACACCATGCTTCGACAAAGCATTCTGCAAGTATGGTGGAAGCGAAGGCGTGACAGTTTTAACATACGTCTGAACCCTTGAACACACTATGTTGACGAAGGACCGGACTGTCGTTGGTTCGATGCCTCGAGCTACGAGCACTGCTGCCCTAGCGGACTTCCTCGGCAACTCTTTCCCCACTTTTTCCACCTTCCCCCTTCCTTCCTTTTCCATCATTACATGCCCATATTTGTTCCTGTTTAGAGTCAGAAATAAGAGTATATAACGGGTGACCCCTAAGTTCATTCGACTGTAGTTCATCATATTATATCCTCGAAGGAGGAATCTCTGCTCCAGAACCTGAAGAAGAAACTGGTGGTCTTGATGTTTGGGTCGTGGGTCTCAACGCCGAGGGAATCTCGTCTGATGTACCAAGTATTCTACAAATATCCAAGTTCTTCCGACATTTTTTTAGTAATCAAGGATACTAATTTTGTTTCTGTTGTCGAAGCGGCTATAATGTATTCTAAGTCCTAAGAGTGACTAAGTTTTGTTTCTGTGTCCTTCTAACTTAGTTTAGTTAGTCGAAGCGGGTAAAATGTTTTCTAAGTCCCTCAGACTAGTTGCCTTAGTCAAAGAGACTAACTGTATTTCTGTTAGTCGAAGCAGCTAAAATGTTTCTAAGTCCTTCAGACTCGTTGTTTTAGTCAGAATGACTAAATTTGGTTTTGTGTCAATCTGTCTTAATTTCTTTAAGGTGGCTCTTGTCCATAAGTTCATTATTCTGTTTTAAGTCCTTATGACTTCATAATATCCCATGACGCCTTGTTCAAATTTTTGTATGGCTACAAGCAGGTTGTCTAACGCCTTTATTTGAAGGCCTAGTTAGATAAGTATCTCACAGCATTCTTGTTGGCACCCCTTTTTCTGTGTTACTATTTTGGGTGCGCAAAGTGCGGAACACGGCTAGTGTTGTATAGTGGCCCGCACATATAGTATTTTCATTTGCCCCTTGTTGGCATCTCATTTGTCCAAGTATTTAAAGCTAGTGTGTACTAGATTTGATGTATACTCCAGGGAGTGGGTTATGGTAAAAATGTACTATTGAGTGCTCTGGCAGTACGCACTGGGAAAGGACCGGCCATAGTACCATTTTGTGTGGACATCTGATTTTTAGCCATCTGCGAATGTAATTGACAGACCTTCCTGTTACGATTTATTATTTAGTGTGTTTATGGGACCTTTCTTAATTTCAATTCAAGCTAGCTACTATCTTGGCCGACATTTAGCTTAGTAACTCTAAAACTATAGGGTTTGCAGCTATATTTTTATTAGTAATTAATTCCCCCTGTTTTCTGTTTAGACCCTTCAGGTGGTAGTCTGGCGCTAGCCCGGCTATTTTGGAATCCAATACTCTCTATCAACTTAACTTCCATTTGACTGCTACCGTGTCGTCTTGAACACGTATTCTCCCGTGCTACGGGAATTTTTTTTATATTTTTGGAGTTGTTAAATCCTATCATATTTGTCAGTTTAAAACTTAACGTTTACTTTTATACTTCTAAGAGTTACATGTTTTCCTTAATCAATTTAAAGGACATTTATTACTGTTTTCCTGCTATCAATTGTAACCCTATATCACCTTTTTAGGTTTTTTTTTATAATAAATCTATTATAGTGACCTATTTAATTCTCTTACTCTTATGAAATATTTCCCAGTCTCTACTTTGTTATAAATTTACTTTGTAATATTTGTCGTTACCTCCTCTACATATTAGAGTGAAGGGAAAGCAAATATACATATTAATATATATATATATATAAATAATTAGCATCGCGTCTTACTACCCGTTCGGGTTACACGCTAATATACATATTATATTAGTAAATCTTTATTCGCTCTCATTCACTGCTGTTGTCATTGTACTCGGCAGCATAAACCGACTCTTGAGTCGCCGAGGCCTGTAGTATCAATTATTACAGCCCACAGTCATCCGATTATTTAGGCACGTCCATTACAGACTCTGCCTTAAACTATAAGTGAATAATGACTCGGAGCATGAAACGAATACTGGATAGCTGAGGAGTAGATCATTGGTGTGCTAAGTCAAGGGTCCCGGGTTCGATTCCCGTGTCCAGGTATCATTTTTCAATTTACGAATGTTATAATTTATGCTGCTATATTCCTAACTTAAATATCATTTTCATATTATAAGCTTCTCTGGTCATGTAGACCTACAATTAGGCGTACACGCTTTAGCTTACTTCCAATTTATAAGAGCTCATTTCAAGGCTGATTAACCGGTACACAAGATTACGTTCGAACCAGAAATCCTATTGAAGTCTGGTTGTCTGCACTCTTAATTTAAAAATAGATACATTTAGATATTTTTCATGTTTGTTTTTTAATATTCAAATTATTATTTTATAATGATTTTTTTAATAAGACATAAAAGTTTCATGGTTTTAACTCTACTTTAAAAAAATAGGATCCATAAAATCGCACCACTATGAAGCGTTTGATTAAAGTTGCATTATTTACCCAAGTTAGGTGCTATTCGTGGGGTGAGACGGGCTCTTAAGAGATAAACAAGCTTTCTATCCATCGGAAAATTAGAGACATGATCACGCTTGAACCATAAATCGTACCAAAATTCGGAATACTGAATTTAAAAAAAACAACTGTGGTATTAAGAGGGGAATAGTTTTTTTATTAAATTTTAAATAAATATAAATTTAATTGAAAAGCTTTGGATACAAACATAATAAGTTGCACATATGTCGTTATATAATTTTTAGACTTGTTTAAAAAATATTTATTAAATTTAATGTTGTTTTATTAATGCTAAAATTTCAAATATCAAAGGAAGTAAAATTTGTCCTTATTTCCTAGATTCAAATTTAAAATGTAGTTTGTTTGAGTAGTCATAATTTAATTAAGAAAGTTAAATAACAATTACAATATTTATCTTTCAATCCCTTCAAAAAATAAAAATAATAAATCAGTTTTATTGGTTTGTTTAAATGTTTTAAAAATAAAATTAGAATATATTATTTTGGGCCGCGTTTTCTTACAGATTGCCAATGTGGTCTCTATTCCTTTAAACTATCTTCTTCATCCATACTCCTTAAAGTAATCCTTCAATAACCAAGAAAGGACATAGGTGTATTAAATTATTTATTAAAATTTTAAAAAAAATGCAAATAGCATCTTAATATTCATTTGGGTGTGAGTTAGTACATTTTACTACGCGAACTATTCTATCATGCAAAGGCATGCTTTCACATAGCGTCTTTTGTGAGATGTTTGAGCAATGAGCAACCTTTGGCTTTTCAAGTTTTCATCAATATTTGAAAATGTCACGACGGTTTCATAGAAGCTATTTCAAGGGGGTTATTCCAGTGGTTTTCAATGAACATTTGGTAATTTATCAAAATACACCTAAATAAGAATGGCTATCTCAATTTATGTTATATTTATTACTAGTACACACTCCATAAGGCAATCATCGAATCGCCACTATATTATCGATTCTATTTTTAGAGGAAAATATAGGAATTACAATAATACAAATTATAAAGTGATATATTAATAAATAAGTATAAATTTCATTTAGCATCTCGTAAAGGGGCGTTCCTTTTTCGCTACTAACCCATATTTCAGAAGGAAAATTCACATCCTCGTCAATATAATTGTCAAAGACATAGTCTGAAAACTCGAATAGGTCCGTGTTGAATGCTAGGTTAGGTTAAATCGTTCAACAATAATCGCGGTAGATATTTGCGGTGACACGACGCGCACGCATGTCACGAGCATGGGGTACGGGAGGCGCCTGGCGAGTCGATGAGTATCTGACTAGAAATGGCATGTGGCGGGTTGATAGATAAAAAGTGCTATGCAAACAATAGATCTGTGGCGACGAGTTAATGAATGCCCACTCCACAGAGTGTATTTCTCTCTCTTTATTTCCACACTATTTTATTTCTCTATTTACAACTGGTTTTCTTTCTATGTGCTTATCTATCTCATTGTCTATATTTTCTCACTATATTTTTAATCTTGTTTCTCATTTTAGGCCCTACTTTATCATAAAGAAAGTAATGTAGTCGTGAAAATATTTTACCTCGATATCATTATGTATTCTGATGTTTTATGTAACCCCGAACTCAAAAAAAGGGGTTTACCACCATCCTGGTCAGTCTGTGTGTATGACTCTACCTGAAGCGACAACTGAAAAGATATATTTCTAAATCTATATTTGAATGTCATGTGGCCATACCTCCAAGCTAAATCTTGAGTTTAATTCTCGATCTTAGATTAAGAATACTGATTTTAGAAAATTCTAAATTTTTCAAAAATTGTTTAAATATTTTTTTCAAAATTGATATCTAGGGTGTGGTTCACAATATGAGTAAAACTGTATTCTTGATTTTTATAGAACCATTAAATTTAATTGTAGTTTACTAAATAATGCATTTTGAAAATTTCAAATAGTTTAAAAATGGCTCTAGCGATTTTGCTAAAAGTTAATATTTGGGGAGTGTTTTACATGATTAGTAACACGTTTTTCAAGGAGTAAAAAACATTCAAGGGTATTTTACTGCTAACCTATTCCAAAATTTAAAATTCTTCAAAATTTACTTTACTGATTCTATTTTTAATGGACATGTATTTTACGTGA
This sequence comes from Timema douglasi, assembly GCA_901482245.1. Taxonomy (NCBI): domain Eukaryota; kingdom Metazoa; phylum Arthropoda; class Insecta; order Phasmatodea; family Timematidae; genus Timema; species Timema douglasi. The sequence continues at coordinate 18,952 of CABEEJ010000041.1, forward strand.
TGTATAGATAGCACCGTATACTTGTTTTTTTAGAGAAAAATTAATTTGAGGGCAACTTATTGATAATCTATTTTTGAAATTTTTGTTACAAACTTTAATATACTTTACGAGAAAGTATGTACCCCTGTGTCTTCGTCTTTACTTTTTCTTATTTCTATCTCTCCCTGATTATTTCTCCTACTATATATTTGCATATGTATACATCTAGCTCCTTCTCTTTATTATGTGGATCTTCACCTTCGTACTTATATATTTGTCTTAGTAATTATATATCTCTCTACTTTGATACTAGATTTGAGTGTATAGCCTAGTACTAAGTAAACTTCCCTAAGATAGGTTAGTTTGTAAGTCATGTAATGATTAAATACTCGTGTTTAAAAAGTACCCATTAAAATTATAATTTAATTAATTTAATTTTGAAAAAATAGATGCTACGTTAAATACAGTAATCGGAATAAAATTGCTTTGCGTAGAATCAGTAAAACGTATAGTATAATATGTTATGTTCTTTTGTAGTCCAAGCTCTAGAATTAGAGGGATTCAATACAAAAAAAACAAATTTAACGTTACCAAAAATTTAGAAAAATAGGAGTGCGAAGTGTAAACAATATTATGTTTTTTTGTTGTGAAATATATTAGGGTACACAACCCATCTCCAACGCACGCCACAGTCTCCTAGAAGGAGGGTAATCTCACTGTTCTCCTTCAGTGACCAATTTAGTTTTAATAAGACGAGGACGAAGGCTAAGTTAAAAAGGGCAACAAAATTATACATATCTAAACCTAAGGATAAATGGCATAACTAGAATAGTAAAAAAAGATCAAGTCATAAAGAAACTTTGCTTTTATTTCAGCCAACAACTTGTTAAAAAAACATATCACTTCTTCAAAGAATCTAAGCATATTCTTTTTTTTTTTTATATATACAATATCTGTAAAAGCTGAATAATAACAATCTATTATTATTGTTTTTCACAAGACTTTCTATTAAAGTACGTGTATTAAATTTTAATGTCTAGCATTATAAACATGGCGTATAACAATATAAAAAATTAAATGAGAATTTTAGCAATGACTTATTTTAGTGCAAGTCAAAATTGTAGCTAACAGTATTATAGTTCCGTGATCGCCCCATTAATGATCAGCCTACGCATGACGTCTCCACAAATTACGGAATCCTCCAAAATTAGAAGTCATACTAAATAAACTTAGATATTCTTTCATTAAACGTTAAGGATAATTCCTAACTTTATCATAAAAAAAATATATTATTAACACTCTGCCACGTTCAATAACAATGCAAAATAATTCCTAAGTTAGATACATAACGTTAACTATATAAGAATAATTATTAACGTCCCGCATTCCAACAACTAAATCATTAAGGCCTAATATTATAAAAACTTCTTAATATGGATATTAAGACAACACGCTTTGAAAACATAATCTTGAAGTTAAATAAATGAATCCAAGTAGATAAACAAGATTTGACTAACATTAGAAAAATTCAAAACTCGCATTAAAAACTTCCCCACATTACTTTGTATTTTAAGTAAAGTCCTATTTGTCATGCGTAACATAAGTGAAGTTATTTTAATATTTAGTAAAATGAATGAATATTCATCTATGACGGTAAATAACAATAAATATACGTAAAGCCAAAAAAAGGGAATTTAGAAAATTACAATAATATTTATATTTAAGCCGAACAAGAATTTCTCCTTACATTATATGAGTCTGCCTTTGAAGCCTAAGCTTCGTCAATGTCCGAGCCTAATCCAAGAGTGGCTGCTATCTTGGTGAACAGTCTCTTATATGGCGCAACTCATCGAACACTCGAGACGGAATTACACCAAGGTGGGGATCACAGAGTTCAAACACATGGAAAGGGGGAGATGCGCTGTACTAGGTGCGTTGAGAACATTCTATCAAGGCCTCGGCTCTTCTACGCTGTTCTCGGCGTCCATGTTGTTCTTGAGACAAGTGGTGGTGCGTAGCGGCAAAATGCAGCACTAGGATCATCGCTCTTAGATGTTTCAATGTTGTTATCGTGTGTGGACGTCCTTTTCCGCTCGCTCGTCCGGTCGGTGAAATTGGGTAAGCGCTGTTCTTGTTGACTAACCCATTTTTAGATGCCTTGTAGCAATAATTGCTACACTTTTTATCTGCCCCCTTTTGAAGATTATTTCAGTTTAAATCTTCAATTTTCTTTTTTAACAATTAACTTTTCTTTTCCTCCACATTTCCTAATAAACTAACTTTTCCACCTGTGAAAGCTTCTTATAAAGTTTGTATATAGGAAGTTAATTTCTTTAAGCAGCTCTTTATCCATATCCAGTATAAAACGCAGCCATGTGCCTAGAGTTTAAAACGTCTATAATCTTCCACAAAACTGTCAAAAATTAAAACATATATTAAAATTTCAAATCAGCATCATAATTTCAATTAGACCTTTGTTTTAAAATTTAATCTAAAATAGACTGTAGATCTACTCAGTATTTAAAAAAATATAAATTGTACCTTTTATAACTTCAACCGCCCATTCTGAAAAAAACATCAGTATCGTCTTGTCTGGGGTATGCTGGTGATGGGAGGTCCAGGGCTAGAATCCAGTCGGGTGTACTGAGAGGTTTGTTCCTTCATGATTACCCACTCTCTTACCGAACGAATGCGGCTAGACTACACTTCTTATAATTCCACCCTCTTCATCCCTACCATATTAGTATAAATATGTGGATGTCCAGTTAGAGAAATAAGTTGAGAGTATTCTGGTGCTATTTGCCATATTACTTTTATTTGTCTAGTTTGTAAAAAAAACGATTTATTATTTTGTATTAATTAAATCAAGCTATGTTGCCGTGCATATCAGATACACTTTATTTTCATTCATAATAATATGGAGGAAAGACCGTCCCGTATTGTTTAGAATAATAAGAACAGTATTTTAAATATGGGAGAGCACCAACCCCCTTTTTAAACAGATTTATCCTTTGAAGTCATCTTTTGAGTTCATCTTGTTCGTTTTCGTGGTCGGCCATCGCTACTCAAGGCACAACCAGCTGGTAACAAGCTAATAGTTGGTCTCGCTCGGAATGAAGATAAAATAAGTGAGATATTTACTTAGACAGAGATGATCCCACACAGAGGATAATATTATTTGGACAGAGCTGATCCCTCATACAGAGAGGAAGCCCGCGCAGAGGCTCTCGGGAAAAGAAGCTTGATCTACTTCTAAAAGGCCGTGATGTTTGAGTTTAACATTAATGCATTAGCGAATTCCAACCTTGTTTTAAATTTCTAATATTTATTATTTCAAACCTTTTCATAACATTTTCATCTTGTCAAAATTATTTTGAATTTAGGTCAAACTTTGTTGACCATTGTTAATAGCCATTATAGTTCTCCCTGGACTAAGTTAGTGGAATATGGTTTTGAATAATTTTTGTGGAGTGTTTTTTTAAATAACAATTCAAGGACTTCTTCTTGGAGTCTGAAAACTTTCATGATTAAAATTAATATGCGTTTGTTCTCATCAAAAATCTTAAGATTAATGTATTCCTAATGATAAAGTTAATTTAAAATATCTCTTAAGTGAGCTAAAAGCTTAGTACTCAACCAGTGTATTTTCTTAATGAGTGAAATTCAATGTTCCAACAGTAAAGAAGAGTCTAATTTTCAATCGATATTTCAGAAGGAATTATCATGGACATTATTTATTTTCCTGGTGATATCTGACTAATTTGAATTTTATATAAATTGATCTCCACAATCCAACATCAGAGATTACTATAAATGTGTATAGTGAAAATTATATAAGGCGAAAAATGAGTATCTAAGTTTTTGTGTGTTGATGGGGTATGTTTGTAGGTGCTATAACTTCAAAACAAAAATACCTAGAAAGCTTAAGTCACACTGATATATAAACATGAAATTTTGTCTGTTTGCTTGTTCCTCAAACAGGTTCAAACCACTGTATACTTTTAGGAGACATATACAATTTTTAAAAAACCAGGAATGTAGTGGAATTACTTCAAATACCCCAATAATTCCTAAATATATGAAATGTCTAAATGGAGTTTGGGGAAATAGTCAATTTAGACATTTCCAAAACGTATGTAAAAATATATTTCTCCCTTAAATTCCTTCGATGGCCGCATGGTCTAAGGCGTCACTCTCTCAATATAATATACCATGTCTGTCCAACTGGTAGGCCGCATGCGGCCTTCGGAAGTATATTTTGCGGCCCGCGATGCCTTAGAAAGTTAAAAAAAAACATATAACGTCATCCCGGAGTTACTTAAACACGATCAGACTTAAACTGTGTAAAATGTATATGTATAATGTACTGTAGTGTATATAAATTATTATAACACTTTTAATGCAATATATTATTTAACTAAAGAAAAATTTGATACTGTATAGGCCTAATTTCTACGTGTGCGGCCCTCACACTGTCTAGGAATATAAAATGAGGCTCTTTGCTAGCTTCAAGTTAGACAGCCCTGGACTAAACTGCGGATGGCAGGGAGATCAGGGCTCGAATCCCGGTTGGGTGTACTGAGGGTAGTTTTACACTCTACCTCCAAGCTAATGCAGGTAAACTTACTCTATATTCAGCGGTCCTTATTCCTAGCTCATTAGCGTAATTAATACATTATATGTGTACAACCTAAACAGGTAGTAAGACGCGGTGCTAAAAAAAACTTCTAACTGTAGTATACGATTTAAATTTGTTAAACAGTTATCTCTATATAACTATATAAAAGCGAAAGCCCTGACTGACTGACTGACTGACTTATCACTAATTCTCACACTTCCCACAAAACTAGAGGGCTGGAACTTGACACAAGTGTCCCTTCTAAGCTAATCATGAAAAGTAAATATGTTTCATTACAATGTTTTGTGATTAAGGGAGTGAAGTCGGATTAAGTACCCTAATCAACAATATTGCTTTATAAACTCTTTTTAAGCGTCTGTAAAGTAATAATCCGATAAGTTTGTTCTAATAATGCCTTCGAAAAAATATAGCAATTATTTTAAAACACATAGATGCTTCTAAGGGGTAGAAAAAAATGTATACAGACAATTAATTTAAGTGTGTAATTTCGTTTTAATATTCAACGCCAAGAGACGGTATAAGTCTGTAGTTTATATTTTGCTGAATTTTTTGGCGTATGTCCTGTCTGTATGAGTGAGAGGGCCAGGCCCGGGGCAGTGTGCGGTGGTGGGGATTGGTGGGACGGGAAGAGACCTGTCTAGCCGCGCTCAGCTGAGGATGCCCCAGGCAGTAGGCAAGGGGGCCTGCCGAAAATAAAACTCCCCATGAGAAACGATACATTTTCTCCTACTCGCGGTGTTTCTCGGGTAGCTTTAAAGGCCGGTACACACAGAACGCTAAGCTAAGCTAAGATTTGCTCTGCTAACTCTTTAGAAAAATACCAGACCATATATTTAAATGTGCTGGTTCACACAAAAAGCTAAGCTATGCCTTGCTACGCCACGCTATGTTTTTTCCGATTGCTGGCCGGGCAATTTTTCCATCTCCCATCTTGAGCCATCTTACGTTGCGCATGCGCATAACGTAGTTTGTTTCGTGTGTATTTAAGTAATATTCTATTTAGGTTTTTTATTTAATACACGTTTTTATATTAAAATGGAAGCGTTAATTGAACAAGTCAAACCTCCACCTCCTAAACTTTAGTTCATCTTCCAAACCAACTACTAACAGCAGCATCTTCTTTTTATCATTACTATAACCTGAACTCAAACAAGACATTTAGGAGAACGCCAGCATAACTGAGCTTCGATGGAGCAGACCAGAAAGAAACGACACTGAATTCGAAGGGAAAAGAGGTACCATAGCTTAGCAATGATTGTGAAACCAAACTGACAAAGTTTTAGCACAGCATAGCTTAACCTAGCTTCGCTTAGCTTAGCTTAGCAATAGATTGTGAAACCAAACTGACAAAGTTTTAGCACAGCATAGCTTAACCTAGCTACGCTTAGCTTAGCTTAGCAATGATTGTGAAACCAAACTGACAAAGTTTTAGCACAGCATAGCTTAACCTAGCTACGCTTAGCTTAGCTTAGCAATGATTGTGAAACCAAACTGACAAAGTTTTAGCACAGCATAGCTTAACCTAGCTACGCTTAGCTTAGCATTCTGTGTGTATCGGATTTAAGAATCATTCCATTAAGCTTCAAACAAAAATTCCTCATTTTCATCCAAAAATCAATACTAACACAATATCCCGTGTGAAGAACGGGCACTCAGCTAGTAATAAGTCGATCTTTGTGTCTTCTAAACTTTCAAATATATCAAATACTTACACATTGTATTTTAAAATGATCAAAATAACCTTAATCGGTCATGTCTGCTAAAGTTAGTATATTCCCGTTTAAATGACGATGTGTCTAATAAGCAAACAAAGAGCGAAAAAGATTCACATAATAGATGGCCAGTGCAAGTTTTGATATTGGTGTTGATACAGATTCAAACTGTTTTTCGAATCTTAACTTTTTTAATTATTGGTGCTTTGAACCTGTAGTGGGTATTATCTGGTTTTTAGGGGAGAGGTTTCCTTCTACTGTAGATTCTTTCAAAATTTCGCATGTTCTGCCTAAGAAGAAAAAAGTTAAATCCTTTCACTTATGGAAAATTTGTGAAATGGGACTATAAAGCTGCTGTAAAACTATTATTTGCTGAATTTAAAACATATAAGTAATAGTAACTATATTTATTCTATTCAACTATCAGCGTGCACTGTGACACGTCTATTTGAGCCTATAACCACAGATTTAATTAAACATGATTTATTTTATTTACTAACAGTTCACAGACGGATTAATAAAATTATATGGTTAGCATAGCTCAACAACTAGGCATTTTTGTTAAAATGAGCCACAACAATGTTTCAAGTAAAAATAAATATATGAAAATCACAATAGTAATTGCAACATCTACAAGAGCATATGTTTTTTAAATTCAAGAACTAAATGGTCGGGGAAAATTTTCTCATTCAAAAGTTAGCCAGCGTAATCATAGATGTTATTCGTGAATTGACAGGTTTTCTTTAATTATGCCAAAAAGACTAACAATTTTGGTCATTTCTGGAATAGCAGAGTATAATTCACCATACTTTATAGGCAGGAGGAGACATAAGTGTTTGAGAAATGGTTGAATTTAAGGTACAAATATAAGAGTTATGGATCATAAAAATCAAAAGTGGAGTGGATAAACGCTGGGTGATCGCGATACCTTGTATAAGTTTGTAAGTCTATCGGGGGCCAATAAGGTTGCCGACCCCTGCTATAGACCATCACGCTAGCTCATCAGTGAGATAAGTAGTGCTAAGCAGTGAACATTCGTCGCAGCTTGTATTGCGGGTGCAGAAGATGGCAAGTGAGCAGGGAGAGGATGGGAGCAGATCCATGTTTCTTTTTGAATCTTAGTACGCACATAAAACACTACTCTCGAATAAGCTTTATCTATTTCTATCATTTGAAGTTGTTGACTGTGTTGATGTATTGTTTAATGCGAGTGAATCCACGGGCAAATGATAGTTAATTATATAGCTTCTTTGAAGGAAGAAATGGATGGATAGATTATTTTTAATATCCTCCAGACAATTAGGCCCAATCTTACAATGTCACGTTAAAGTCCTCGTAACTTAACCGTTTGTAAAGTCTAACCGTTGGTTAAACTTAGCGTTGCGTTTTACAATACTATTTTTATGTGCGCGTTAAATTACAGATAGGTGCCTTCCATTAGTTCTTAACGTTAACTTTCTCGGAGTGCTAGATTTGTGTCAAAGCTTTTGATTGGCCTAACTTGACCATAGAGAATATAACCAAGTCATTACAACGTCTATGGAACTGTTATGAAAAAATCAATCAAAACGAGTTCAATATATCGAGTTTGTTGAGGTTATATGCTATATTTTACCGTATTTATTTTCCTGCTAAAATGTCTGTTGAGAATCATAAATCCTAACGAAGTGTAAATTTTAGCAAAGAAGAGGAAATGTTGCTGATTGAATTAATTAATCAAAGTCGTCATAATCATACAATACATCAGCCATTTCATAATATAAATAAAAGTAACCTCACTTTAATAATAACAACAATCGCCTTGAAAACAATATGGCGGAGTGTTTAACGTTGTTAATGTGGACGTTATGTTTGCTAACCGGAAGGTAGACCTCGCGTTAACTTTACGAGCACATTTACGTGAACATTAGCGCTAACCAAACATTGTAAAATCAAAAGTAGTGGTCGTTATCGCTTAACCTCATGTTAAGCCCTAACGAATAGAATAACATGACATTGTAAAATTGGGCCTTAATATTTTACTTAACGAGCTTAATTCACCTAATAAATACAATATGTGTCTTTCTACCCTTATGGCAAAAGAGTGATACCTTGTTGGTTTTTTGTTTAATATTTCAAGACAACATTTTTTGAAAAAATATTAAAATACTTTTATGTTGCACTTTATCTTACAGCAAATAAATATTTGATTTTGAAACATGTGGCATAGAAAACCATACATTTTAACTCTGAATTTAGCCCTCCTATATTATAAATGTTAACGGCAATATGTGTAAATCAGGAATTTTATAAAATGTCCAGTCTTTCTATATAATTTCTAAGTGGTTTTAGCAAAGTATAAAATAAACTAGTTTTGCTGTTGTATTTCATACTTTTCGTAAGAAATTTATAGAATAACCTGTCATTATATGTTACCAAGAAAATACCTAACCTAACCTTAACTTACCTAACCATTCTAAAATAACCTAACCTGACCAACTTAAATCCTAGGAATTAGGTGAACCTGCAAGATAACGGCGCAAGACTTACACAGAATTGGATAAAATAATTGATAACATATTCCGGGACTTCAAAAAGACAAAGAACTTGAAATAAAGTATGAGATACAACAGCAAAGCTTGTTTATTTCATACTTTGCCAAAACCATTTTGGCATTATATAGAAAGCCCAGGAATTTTATAAAACGCATGTGTTTCAAACATTACCGGTGACATATATACGAAATGTAGTTATAACACATTAGTTTTTACCATGCATATTATTATTTTCTCAGTTGTACGCTTAGTAATGTATTTACCTGAACACTCATAGGTAGGATTGGAATGTAGAAACATTGAAAGAACAGTAATAATAACCCACAGAAACCCTCAATGGTTGTGTTTTTCTTATTACAGTTTCACCTAGTTTCATTCACTGATGCATATATATATATATATATTTCAATGTGGTATTTTAAGTATTTACTCCAACTCTTGAAGGGATTTCTATAGTACCATTGTTGTGAGTAGAGAAATTATTAAATAAAATTAACATAGCATTGTTCAGAAAGTGTTCCCGACCACACCTAGTAGTCTCGAGTTTTAAGGGTCATCGTGCCACCGTCAGAGCTAGCCGAGGAAAATATTTTTTTTTCTTTGTGTAATCTCCAGGAGGGGCGCCTACCAAATATAGTTCGAACCCCACACACACACCACTTTTACTATATATTATTATATTACATTACAAATATGTGGTTTTAAAAATCATCGTCCTTTAGTGGTTATATATTTATTAAGGTTTATGTCTAATGATTTTTACTAGAGTTTAACGGAATTGTAGATCTTAAAAAGTGTCACCTACTTGGGGATAAAAATCTTCACTCTGCGGTATTTATTATTTCTAATGATACTGGCATTTCTGAATTTTAAAAACCAAGTAAACAAACCTCAACTATCTTAGAATATTCTGTTAAATAACTTACTTCATTTGTTTGAGTAAGATTAGAGCTATGTTTCTAACAATTGACCCTAATCTAAGAACTGCGTCAAACCAGTAGACCATATAAAATGATCTGTGACTATGTAACTTTTCGACCACCGAATCTCGACTGTTTCTCGACTCGTCCCTTGATTGATTATATCAAGCGAGTTGTCAGACGCTTTAGTCCACTTTTGTTCTTTGCCTTTGCATTAATTCGGATTAGAGGGCAAAGGTGAATTTAAGGAAACAGAAGGACGATATAGAGAAAGAAGAGTTGGGGGAAGGGGGCATCCTATTGAATTAAACTAATTGGTACTGCTACGAGCTTATAAGGGAATGGGGCATTATTTAATGTTCCTTTAAGGTTATTAGGAAGGAAATTATGATAACTATGGCAATAAGAAGAGGAGGGCCCTAATGAAATCCTAAGGTACAGGGGGATATGCGGGACTTCCAAGACCTGCGACTTTGAGATTTAGAAGAGGCGAACGAGAGAATAGGTTCATAACCTAAATATATAATATTATATTAACCCCATTTTATGTTTTATTTATAAAATGGGGTATTATATAAATTTATTTAATATAAAAGTAATTCAAATTAAATATAAACTATATATTTATAATTATGATAGTTAATAAAATTATTTAATAATAAGAATTAATATAAATATATATTATATTTATGTTAAACAGATAAAAGTTACATTTCTTTGTTTGGAAATACTTTTAGTCCATCTCAGGACCGGTTAACCGGGAAATTATATATAGTATCACGACCAAACCATAACACGTATATAAGTGCGGTTTTCTGCAGTATTCACTTGACAATAGCTAACTGTTTACCCGTGTTTTGATTTTATAATATTTTTTAAATGTAGCTGGATTTATTAAAATATGGTAAAACAGTTTCGTTGATCTTAATAACACTGCTTTCTAAATTATATTAAATCTTTGTTTTAATTCCCTTCTCCTTATTTGATATATTTTTCCTTCTATGACGACGACATGTATTGGTGATTTTTCACTATCTTCAAGTCTTATCCGTATTAAAGATGATAGATTTTACATCACACTATTGGAAAGTTGTGAGTAAATCGATATTTTCTTTTTGCCCTTCAGTAAACTACCCTTAATTCTATGATTAGATACCCAATTCCTAAAAACCCTCGGGGCAGCCCTATGTAAACCCTAGATACCAAGTTTTAGCACAATCGTTAAAATAGATTAGACTCTAGTCCGAGGTACAGACAGACGGAAATTCAAAAACAACTTTTTCGGATTCGGGGAGTCATGAAACGTCAACATTCATCAAATTCTCTAGTTAGATTTTTTGATGATCACAATACTTTCTCTAACTGTAAAATAGCGAGAAAGTAAAAATATATATAAAATAAGGAGGAGGGAATAAAAACAAAGATTTAACCATATTGTCAAGTAAAACAATGCCAAATTATTTTAATATTATCTGTTGTGATCCTAATAAAAAAAAATAGAAGGCTCGTTCTATGTTTCTAACAATTTATTATTATCTTACAGCTGTTAAATTTCGCGTTAATTGTTATTGGAAAGGAGGTAATCCCACTTTTTCACACACACACACATATATATATATATATATATATAACTTCAAAATAAAGGTGAAAGATATCAATATATCTAAAATGTATATAATTATTAAGAAATTTAAAATGTTAGACTTTTTGAGCATATTGATACCTTTCATCTCTATTTCGGCGTGAAACGTATTTTGAAATAACAAACCACTTCTCAAATTGGGCGGGTTTTCTAAACGTCTGCAACGCGTCTCAGTGTCACGATAAGCAGCTCTGTCTCCCCCTTTTGCACCCTGATATATTTGTTGGGGAGGATCATGAATCTCCTCCTTTTCTAAAGCACTGTAACCAATTCTGCTCCCATCCTCCCGCCACAAGACAGAAACTCAAATTTAATGCATTATTTTATTTATACATATTTATATATATCCTACTGGTGGGTCGTTTCAGCGATGGCTGCAGATTATTGCACTCAAATGTATTTTATACCTTTTATTGAGAAAGGATATATACAATAAGCACTCACTTTTTAGTTAAAGGTTGACTCGTCAAAGGATATCAAATTTACTTAGATATTTAGTTTTCGGTGTGTAATTTGAAAAAAAAAAACTTATATTATTCCCCTTCACGCCCCGATGAGAACTTTAAAATGACCCTTCTCCCAGATCTCTATCTATTCGTTGAACCAAACCACTCAAGTAACAATTGAGCTTATATTATTTTTAAACAAAGACAAATATTTTATTTGCTAATATACAGCTATACATAAATCATGGTTTCCATGGTGATGTAAACAAAGAATGATTAATTTTACAGATGAACCACTGCCCACACAGAAGGAAAAAATGGAAAATTCGCAAGGAAAATTGGGTTTTAGTTTTAGGAAACTATTTTTACCGGCATACTGATTCCATAATCTTTAAAATAAGTGTTTGTCAAAATCTGTTCAGTCATTTCCTCGTAATATGTTACTGGAAACAGGCTTATCAAATAATATGTAATAAGATATATGATAGAGAGAGTGATAAAATGTGATAATGAAAATAAGAGTGTAAGTGTTTGAGTGTGTGATTGTTTAAGCGTGTGGGTGAGTGTGAAAAGGAGAATGTGATTGTAAGAGTAAGAGAGTAAGAGACTTAAAATAAGCAATTGAGAGAGATCGAGTGAAAGTGAGAGTATGTGTATGTGTTAGAGATAAATACTGGGAGAAGAGAAAAAGAGTATGTGTGAGGATATAGAGTGTGTGAGAGAAAGAGAGAGAGTGTAAAATGTTGGGAGAGATATTGTCTGAAATAGAGAGAAAATGTGAGGGCGTATGAGAGAGAGAGAGAAAGTTAGAGCGGGTGGGATTAGATTATAGAGAACAAATTAGATTGAAAGAGAGAGTTAGAGAAAGCGGTAAAGCGAAAATATGTAGAGAGCGAGTTTGAGAGAAAGAATGGGTTAGAGAGTGATATTGAGAAAGTAGGATTGAGATAGCGAGTTTTAGTTATTATTATTATTATTATTATTATTATTATTATTATTAGCACCGCGTCTTACTACCCGTTCGAGTTATATGCACTTACGCTAATGTGTAATGGTAGGGTGATTGTTAGATGAAATGGAGGACCTACAGTTTAACGTGGAATCCGAACCACGGTAGTGGCCTGGCATTCCCCACATTCACAAGATGTCTTGTCAGAGGTGAAGGAAGGGTTTGGTAATCAGGAGTTTTAGTTATAGGGAGTTTGAGAAAGAGCACGTTTGCGAGAGAGCATTCAAGAGATAAAACGTTCGAGAGAGAAAGCTTTGGAGAGAAATCGCTTGAGAGAGAGCTTAAGATAGAGATTATAATAGAGATAATGTGAGAGAAATTGTGTGCTAAAGAGTGTATGTGATGTAAAAGAGTGTGTGAGAGCGAGGGAGAGAGTGTGAGGGAGAGAGAATGAGAAAATATTAGAGAGGGAGCTTTATGAAGCGAATGTGTGTGTGAGAGAGAGAGCGAGGGTAGGGAGTGTGAGAGAGTGTGTGAGTCTGATAGAGAGAGTGAATGAGAAAATTCAAATGTGGTACACAAAACATCGCGGTACTTTGAAATCTCATTCCCTCAAAATTAAGTATCAACATGGTAACATAACTGAACCTATTGTATTTGTAATAATGTGAAAAGATAGATGGGGTAGACAAAAGATAACTTTTAAATATCACATACTAAAAATTAAGCGGTAAAATGAAAAAGTAGCTTAACTTATGTATTTGTATTGTGTTACTATTTGCTAAAATAAACATCACAACCCATTATTTGAATAAAATGATCATCAAAACCCATTATATGAAGAAAAAAAAATGAACACAAAATCTCATATTTAGATAGTTAAAATGGCTATTTTTAAACAACATTCAAGATCATTTGATTGTTTTTGAGCTTATAATACATACTAAAACCAATTTAAACATTATTTTATCAGGCGCGAAACAAAATGTAGACAAATTTTCATGAACTTAACAACTTCACCTCTTAAATTTCAAATTGTGCTCAATAATATTGATTTAAATGCGAATTAACGTTAAGAGCGCTCCAATAAAATATAAATGTTTCCTCAGTTTAGGAATCTCAATTCAGATGTGCTATGACAAGCATCCAAAGAGAAATATTCATCTAAAGAGAAAATTGTGATGTGTTCGAACCAACAAATAAAGATTGAGTTATTTTTTTAACCAAAGAGATATATATTTATTTGGAGATTTACAGCCATGCAGCAAATAACGGTTTCCATGGTGACCAAACAAAGAATGAAAAACTGAAAAATCTCTGTGAAAATCGAATTTTCGTGGAAAACTACTATTTTTACCAACATCCTGGACTCTTAACCGTTAAAATGAGTGGTCGTTTGTCGAAATATGTTCAGTCATTTCCCCATAATTTCTATTACCAGAAACGGGCTTATGAAATTATATATATAAATATTATACATATCCGACTCCTATTTACTATAGTAAAACAAACAAACTTAAATATAAAGTAATTAATTAAAATACTGGGTTAAAATTAGAGATACTTTATTTTTAATATTCCTTTTAAACCCAAAGATATGAATGGCTTAAAGGAAAAGCTCGCAAATTAGTGTGGAGAAAGAATATGAAAAATACAGTAATGAATCACCAAAATTAGAAAATATCTTTCTCCACCACAGTTTACCTAGCCAAAACTCGAGTTTAGACCTACTGGCAATACGGTTTATGTTGTGATTGACACCTTAGACTGTGGGAACACCGATGGTTTTCTCGCTCATAATCAACTTCTCTAACCACTCGACCAATGGGTGTGGACATAATCTTGCTCAACATGACTAAGAAACTCGTTTATGTAAATGATTATTACACTCAGTAAGAACACGATAGTGACAGTATCTGGCAGTTACCAAATATATTATAACTAATTTTATATATACGTCAAGTTATTTGCCTGGAAGCACCTATTTTTGATAAATAGTATTAAAAAAACTCCATGGCGTAAGCCCGAGATCAAGCCATAACGACCAGGTAGCCGTTAGCGAGCATACTGCTAACATTGGCGGTTAGAGGGTGTCATGTGGTCAACACAGTGATCCCTTCGGCCGTTAATCTCAGTTTTCTAGACCAGAGCCGCTACCTATCTATTCAAGTAGCTCCTCAATTGTCCTCATGAGGTTGTGTTTGGTCCTGTTCTAGACCCTCTGATTCACAGACAAATTCTGAAAGCACCAGGGATTAAACCCGGGACCTTTGGATCGTTAGTCTGGAACTCTACCACTACACTACAGAGGCGGTTAGATAGTATTGATACCTATATAACAATACAAAAACAATGGCGTATATATGATCAAGGGGAGTTCATGAGAAAAGATTTATTTTCTAATAAAATTGTGAAAGTAACATAATTAATTCTATTATTCGCTATTTCATGCGATACTCTCACTTGATACATTGGCACCCCATATAATCGTAAATTTAAAACAAATAACCACCGTGGGTATACAAAGATGTACTTTTCTCAGACAATAGAACAACATTATAAAATAAACGGTACGGAACTCCGCACGGACTTTCTCGCTCTATTGTTTAAAATAGAATATATTTACTCAAAACTCGTAATATATGTGAAATTAAATAATTTACATTATCAAACCCAATTATAAATTGCATTATACTTATGTACATATTTTTGAGTCCCGGTTTTAAATGTTATAATTTTATTTTTAAAGAATTAATGTTTTAATCTGTATGTTTGGACCGATAAAAAAGATCAATATTGGGCCTACTAGGGTTAACACTTCGTATTAAAATTTCTACTTCCGATTAAAATTTTCGACATTTTATTAGGTGTTCCACATCTTCATGTCATAGTACTGCTATTAAATTCCTCATTTATAAATTTTGACCAATAAAAAATTATGTAAATATTGACTATTGAGTCTAAAACGAAGATATTTTATTGTTGTACAAACATTTATACTAAGAGGTTTAAGAAAAAACAACATAAAATTTTTGAGAGACTTACTTATATTTAATTACTTTATGGCTGATATCTCTAAACTACGGCCCGCGGGCTATATCCAGCCCGCCACAAAATTATATCCGGCCCGTACCAAGATTTTATCAAAAAACAAATTAATTGTTTCTCTTTGTTATTTCTTAACCACGCAATATATTTGACTTGTCTTGTTCCTGTCCACACGAGTGCTTCCCCCATGACACCAAGCCATAGTGCTGTAGGAATCACAAACCCTCATTTACAGTCGCAGGCGTCATTCATTATACCTACAACAGAACGGCTTGTGATGATTTTTTAGGTAGTTATAAAAGAAAAGTCCCGAAAGATGTTACCTAATTTTCAAAATAGGTAATTATAGTGACTATTAGTATAAATATAATTTATTAAATATAAATTGATTCATTTCTCACAGAGAAGAATCAACATCAATAACTTTTATCAAAAACTGACCGGCTTTGGAAAGTGGTATTTTTTTTACAGACGTGACCGTTCATATGACTTGAATCTAAATTTGCATGGTGAAACAAATTTGATTTGTGATCTATTCACGCATGTCAAGGCATTCAGGGCAATAATAATGCTACTTGAAGAACAGGTGAACGTTACTTTGGCCCGCGAAAATGTGTAAAATGTATTATGTGGCACGCATAGAAAAAAGTTTTGGAGACCCCTGCTCTATGGCATTGGAGAATTATTGCGTTAAAATTTAAGTAGTATCTCTTTACAACTAAAGATCACAGAGCTGTATTTATATATTTGCCAATATCTCAGAAACGGTTGGTTTTATAAAAATATATTTCATATAAAAGTTTTTTTATTTTATTTTTACTACAATTTTGCAATGAAAAGTTATTTAGTATCTCAAATAGTTACTGAGATACGGAGATTTGAGCTTCTTTAAAGTGCCATAAACGTCATTTTCATGGGAAAATGAAAATAGTCAGTTTATTTATAATCTTAATCAACGCCTAGATACGTATTTTAATCAAAACCGTTTGAGTCGATTTTGAGAAAATCGATTTTTTTCCTTTTCACCCTTTATTAAACTAATCTTAATTTTAAATTTAAACAGACATACGACATTGCAAAGACCACTTTTTAGGGTTCGAGGGGTCATGAGGCATCGACATTTATCAACATTTCAGGTTATATTTCTTTTACGGTCGCAATACTTTACCTTTAGTATTCTTTAAGTTAAAAAATATATATTTGCGTATAGCTCGAAACTGATTGGTTTTATATAAATTTGTTTCGAATAAAATATTTGTATTATAAGTAGATCTACACATTTGTAAGGAAAAATAATTTCATATCTCAAATAGTTCCGGAAATATAATAAAATATGATAATTTACGCATCAGACTGGAGCCATTAAAGTCATATTTCCGAGATATTGAGCGTATCCATTTTGTTTGTAATATTTAGAAATGTTTAGAAATGAAATTTAATCAAAATTATTTCAGCCGATTTTGAGAAAACCGACTTTTTCTCTTTTTTCCCTTCAGTAAACTACCCTTAATTTTAGTGTTGGATATCCAATTCCAAAAACTTCTCGGGGCAACCCCATGAAAACCTTGAATACCAAGTTTTAGCCCGATCGGTAGAATAGTTTAGGCTCTAGTTGGAGGTACGGACAGACAGACAGATGAAAATTCAAAAACAACTTTTTCGGATTCGGGGGGTCATGAAATGTCTAGATTCGTCAAAATCTCCAGTTCGATTATTTGACGATCATTATACTTTCTCTACCTCTAAGATAAACAAACAGAAAACAAAATCAGTTTGGCAAGTCAAAATGCATTAAATTAACACCATTTATAGATTATTTAATAGAGATCAAGGGGTGCAAACACTCCAACCATCCCTGCACCCTTACTACATCAATAACTAACAATATTATAAAATGTATTCGGTGTTGAACACAAACAAATTTATGTCAGTATTTTTAAACTGTCCTTCATACCGCGTTTTTACTCTATCTTGGTTTATCTTTACAGCGCAAGTAGTAAAAAAGACATCAGGTCACACAGGAATCTCGTTCTTATATTCAAGCCATCTCCGGATTACTCGGTACTAATCACCGTAATTACCGCGCCGTTAGACTGACGAAACGGAGAGAGAGAGAGACTAATGTAAAATACTTTCATGTTGCGTCATCGTATGGCGTGATTCGGAGTGAAAACCTAGGTCATGTTTATGAATAGTAGGCCTTTGTTTTTTTATACTGGCATTTATACTTTATTCTTTTAAGATCGTCCCATCCGACTGTCCATCTGAGTTACACGTAGCCTTGACTAAATAATCCGAGACCTGAATAAATAGGGGGAAATTTAAGGAAATGCATCGGCGTTAACCTTTAAAGAGTATAAAAAAGTGTACTTGGCCAGAACATTTTTGTATCAGTTTTTTTTCCACCGCGTCTTACTACCTGTCTGCTTTATTCACCTTTAACTACATTAATTTGGTAGGGATGAGGGCTGAGCATTTAAATGAAATGTACCTAAATTCTCATGAAGATAGCGTGGGAGTCAATTTACGAAAATTAAAAACATTCACAGATTACCCAACCGAGATTCGAACCCTAACCTCCCCATCGCCGACAAACTAGGCTTAATGAGCTTGACATTTTAGTTTGCTTGTCTGCCGATATGTTTTTGTTATTACTAATTGCTTGTCACAAGGGTCATTAAAGACTTAATTTAAGGGATTTTAGATGAGTAAAGTATCTTAAAAGATTTGTTCATTTGTTTGGGGTAGAATCCGTCAGTTGGAAATAGACTGGTACACTATTCATGCTTCTATTTCTTCAGTACTTGCACACTCTTTGTGGAAGACCTGTCGTCGACCGGTCTAGAGTATCGTGTTACCTTACACCCAAACTTTAAAACACATACGGTAATTAAATGGGGTCGGTCTAAAAAAATCTAATCCCATGGCTGTGCTAGCTATTATTTTAACATCTTCAAAAGAGTACCCGCCTCGGTGGCGTAGTTAACTAGCGCGCTAGTTTCGTGTTGAGCTAGACTGTCGAGGATCGGGATATCGAGGTTCAAATCTCGCTCGGGTGAACCAGGGGGGATTTTTCCTAAATGGTTTCCCAATCTCCCTCCGCGTAAATACGGGTTCTCTTCCTCTAAATTCAACCTTACCCATTCCTAATCTATTAGCGTAATTAGTGCTTGAGCGTATAAACCGAACGGTTAGTAAGACGTACTAAGTGTTACTCAAAAGATTATCAGTTTTATTGCTGTACAGAAGCTCTTGGCGTTGCCTGACTCCATCAACGGGATTATATATATACACATAATTGTATATCTTAGTGAATCAGACGTGGTAATCTCCTCGGAAACTGTCATTTTAACTTCTGAAGCCAAGTGCAAGATTTAAACTAAAATATGGTGTGTTGTATACATGATTGATATTAAGTACAAAGACGTCTGTCTCGTATTGTCTAGTTTGCCATTTGGTCGTCATTTGAATCCCAACAGAGTGTAATGAGTTTTTTTGTTCTCCCTAAAAAGGTTTCTCATCATTCCTCCACCCAATTTGCGGGCGCATTTATTTGAAATTAAATCTAACTAGTCCCTAGCCCGTAGGTGTAGATGTGCGTGTAGTCCGCATGGTATTGAGACGTTGTGCATATTAAAAATAGCTATAAAACATGAGGAAACAGAATTAGTAGGGTGGAATTTTAGAAGATGTTCCCGCATTCATTAATCGAGTACCACTGATAGGCATCGAATCTAGACCTTCCTTCTCATTCGGTGGGGCTAACCGCTTCACTATCTATACACAGACTGCTTAGGGATTCTATTCGAGCATTGAACTAACTGAATGAGTGTATTTCAATGGCATGAATCTCAAGACCTGAATATTCATTCCTTCAACCTGTCTCTGCACTCTTCCCCTTTCCCCCCTACATTTATCCCCTCCTCCCCCCTGCCAACAAGCTGCTTAATATTTGACCTTGGCCCAGTGTCACAGCTCCCTAAAAAGTATCATGTCGTCAGCCAATTATCGGCGGTGTGAGGTAACCTGAGGCCAGGTGTAAAAAGAGATGTTTTGTTTCCTTGTTGATTTATCAGCACATCGGATGCTCAAAAGCGGTCTCTTCGTTTTATAGATTTTTTTATTATTCCTTTTCTTTTACGTATATATTTATTTCTTTTTGCTTCGCAACTTCCTTGCTCTGAGAGCCATTCTTTTCATTCGTTCGCTAAACGTCGGTCTCTTCAGATGCTTGGAACCCGATTTACGGTTTCTAGTATTTGCCGGGGTAATCGCGTGATGTGTGTATTTGTGTTTTAATTTTAAAAAGGTTAATTCATTAACACGTGTGACTTGTAAGACAAACGTGAACAATTTTCTTGTTTAAATATTTTGCGCTTAAACCTAGTTGTTTTTATTTCAATTTAATGAGTTAAAATAAAATTACTTAAATCAGTGTTTGAGAATGTGACTGAATTATCAATAATTACTCGTAAAAGAGTTTTTTGTTTGAGCCTGCTTATATTAAAAAAAACATAGTGTATTTACAAATGAAAGAGTAAATTGTGCTGCTATAATTAAAAACATATTTTATCAACTTTATTATCAAACAAGAAATACAAATGTGACTCTTTACGTTGTATAATTTTTTTACACGAATAGTGTGAAAAAAATTAATTTCTTTAAATATAACATTTATATATATAATTTCGTATATTAATTTTATACCAAAATATCAAATTTCACACAAAAAATAAATATTTATTTATTATTTCATTAATCTTTCGTTTTTAAACTGTTGTGATTTAATTTGTATTATTTTCGCTTACAACTAAAAAAAAGAGTAATATGTTTCGTCACTACGTAAACGTCGAAAGATTTGTCGTGTTCTTAATCTGGATTCTACTCTATTGTCCAGGTATGTCTTTACAGGACAATTATTACAGTCGGATCGTTGTAAGAATCATTTTTTTATAGAGAGCATATACAAACTCAAGTTAGAATAGCCAACAATGAAAAAAATATTATATTTGTCTTATAGCTCATAAGAAACCGTTACAGAACATAATACTGTCTTATGAATAAATTCAAGTTTTTAATATATCTGTTTTCAGGTGATGCTCTTTTAATGGTGATCTAAATATAATTATAAAATATCTACAGAAAAGAACGCAAAGACGCTCATATTAATGTTTTGGTTCAAATATTTGATTAAAAATAACAACTTAACACGGGAATCGAACCCAGTACCTTGGGGTAAGAAAGCCAAAGTTCTTACCATTGATCCAAGGAAGTTTTTCTTATGCTCAAGGTCGCATATTAATTATAAATAATGATTTAATAGTATATATACTTTTTTAAATATTTCATTATATATGACCTTAATAATGAAATGGATCTGGATGGTTCCGTGATGGTTCAGTGGGGATCTAGAACACAGTATATTCAGGAGATCCACAATACTAATAGCAAATAAATCTTAAGCTCTTGAGAAAACAGTTCTTAAACGACTATATTAAAAGCATTTAGTTTTTCGTAAGTCTTTTATTGTAATGATTTGGTACCAAGATGCGGAATATTTGTAGGCATATCTTTAAAATAATTATATACAAAGAACAAGCTTAGACTTAATTTTCCATTGGGTTACTAAAGAAATCTAGTAAATTCATAGCTATATTTTAGGTCAACTTCTGTAAATGAAACTGTGACGTTTATAAGATGATTGGGTTTGAAGTCTAGCTATCCGAGCTAAGTAAACACTTAGTTTACATAAATGATATTAGGGT
Organism: Timema douglasi; assembly: GCA_901482245.1. NCBI lineage: Eukaryota > Metazoa > Arthropoda > Insecta > Phasmatodea > Timematidae > Timema > Timema douglasi. Next base: position 40,586 of record CABEEJ010000041.1, read on the forward strand.
AAAATAAGTGAATGCTATAGAGTTGAAATAAATATCTAGTGTGGCTGTGTCCGTGACCAAACTTAATTTTCACATTTATAGACTAATCGACTTAACACTAGGTTAAATAGGGCCTAAGATAAGTTTCTGTTGCACTAGATTTGGTGAAAATGTATAATATAGCATCAAATCTAAAAATCTATCCACCATCGAAGTGAACTTCATTATTTACATTAAACAACTACATGGGAAACTATTAATTACGTCCAAGTTATATATAATAGTTTTTTCCTTCCCACACAATGCTACTATTTTTTAAAATCAAGAATTAAATCTAACAATTTTAAATCTAGCTCAAAATTTACCCTATATTGAGATATGGCATAAAACCTCAAAATGTACTATATTTTGCAACCTAGCACCAAATGTCAACACTAACTATCTGAAAAAATTGAGCATAAGTTTTAAAAATTGACTATCCATTAATATCAAGCATAAAATTTCATAATCATAAAATTTGTAGATATTCACCTTCAAGTCTCAAAATTTACCCCATTGATATCAAGCATCGAACCCTAAAAATTTACCATTTAGTGAGATTGAGTATCAAATTTAAAAATGTACAATTTATAAGGATAAAGTATTACATGTCAAAATGTATCATAATTTGATATTAGGCATCAAGTTTTAAAATTTACCATTCATTGGAACAAGCATTTTTTTTTTAAATTTACCAATCCATTGCTCCATTCCTAAATGGTTTTCCACTCTACCTCCACGCAAATGCGGGTTCACTTCCTCTAATTCAACCTTCCTAATTCCTAATCCATTAGCGTAATTAGTACTTAAAGCGTATAAACTAAACGGGTAGTAAGACACGATGCTAAATATTATTATTATTCTCTTACGTTGCTTATCAAACGTTGACCGGTCTCTATAGCTCGCTTACATTGATTATTATCAAACTTTGACCGGTCTCTATAGCTCGCTTACATTGATTATTATCAAACTTTGACCGGTCTCTATAGTTCGCTTACAAAGAGTATTTTACTGTACAGCATGTGAGTGAATTAAGTTCTCTCTGCTCCGCCACCTTCAACCACTAAGCCACGGCAATGCGCTTGAAATCTCTAATAACAGATGATAGGGGGGAAAACTATCGTACGATGTTTGACGTCACGTTTTTTGTTGTGACGTTCAGTCAACAAGTTGAGATGTTATCAAATATTTCCGTTGTTTTAAGGAATAAAGTTACTTCAAAATGTCACGTTATCTGACGTGTGTATGTAGTAGTGTTTGTTTATGTACAGATAAGGCCTTTTATTGTAATGTAGATTACAGAAAACAAGGTATATGTTGTCGATCTAGGCCATTTTGTTCATATAGCAGCATGTGTCGTGTAGTGAGTATTTATTTGTGCATTCAACATGCACTCTTTAAAATAGGACACATATAATGAAAACTTTTTTTTGTTACCGCGTCTAACTAACTACTTGTTTGGATTTGGCACGTATGTAATGCCTCTAATGTGCTAGGAATAAGAAAGGTTAAATTTATAGAACGCATACCCACATTTCGTGGGGAGGGATCGGAAATCTATTTAGGAGAACTATTCTCAGTGCACCCGACTGGGATTTGAACCCCGATCTACCCGCTATCAGCAGTACATTATAATGTGAGGGTGATTCCTTGAACCATTCGACCAATAAATTTGGTAAAATGTTTTATAAAATTAGATTCAATCTATATTTTGGTTTATATTCTATAAAACAAAATAAAAGTTAACTCAAGCCTCTAGTATATTTGCTATGTAGTCTAATCATACGTCGAGGAACAACGTTTCATGCTATTCATTATTAAAGCTCAATCGGTTTAGTTACCAGCCAATTTCATAAGGAAGAAATTTAAAGAACGAATAAATTAATTAATTATGTATTTTAGCATTCGCTGGTAGCTGAGGCAGAACGACAGTATAAGAATTCTGTTTACATTGTCCGGTTGGAATCGAACTGTAGCCTCACCTTTTCAACTTGTCTAAACCTAAAAGAAGTGGGAAGACAAACAAAACTGTGCAATAAAAAACAAACCAGTTTTAACCACTTGCTTATGTAATAACAGTTAATAACAATAGTAGGAATAATACACTCAATGTGCCCTGAATTCCGCTTGAATTTTGAACTAATGGACGTATCTAAACCAAAATTAAAACACATACACTATTATAGGGTCAAGATCTCTACATGTTTGAAAAGGTGAAAAGAGTTCTCATGTGTGCAGCAATTTGAGTAATGTATAGGATGGTCAGGGTTGGCATTTTGAAGTGTAAGAAATCGGTTATCAAACGATGGGACTCGAACAAATTTTAGAAACTCTGTATATACATAAACAGGCACTAAACCAATAGGGTTGGATTTTTATTTCCGTTTAGCCTACAAATTTTTATGACAGAAATAATGTTAAAACAAGAACGATTTAACGTAATATTTTCTATATAAGCATGTAATCAACTGTTTCCAAACTGGGGTCGAGATTTTCTCGTAAAATTCTTTCATATTTATCTCTACTTCCACCGCTATTCCTCCTTCATTTGCTTTTATTCTACTCATAACACTCGCACACTTGCTATTATCTTTTCCTTCCATCTCTTGCACTCTTTTCCTTACATACCTCATTTCCATCATTCTTCTTGGGATTATTTTCTTTCCATCCTCATTACATACCATACCATCTCACTCTTGCTTTCTCTATTATCATATACTACCTGTACCCCAACTATTTCCCGGGAAAACTTCATTCATTCCTTATTCTGTTTCTGTTCGTGACAGCTAACATGTTCCTCACAAATTTCATCCCCCTTAATTCCCATGGCCTACACTTTCCTGATCCTTCTTGCATGCAATGTAGCTATAGATAAGTAATAACAAAACCCTTAAATACACTTATAAGATTGAACACGCTTTTATTCGGCTGCATATAATAAAATATGTTTGGTGACGCTTGCCTAAAATATTTTAATTATGAGCGATTCTGGGCTGTTTCCAAGGCTTGAGAGGACTGTGATAGTAAATAGTTTCATACTATTCACTAAATAACTTGCCACCCGCTTCGGTGCCCGCGTGGTCTAACGCGCTACTCTCTCAGTAAACTAGACTGCCGATGACGGCAAGATCGAGGTTGTAATCTCGGTTGGGTTTATTAAGGCTTTTTTCCAAAATAATTTTCCACTTTACTTCCTAGAAAATGTGGGTATACTTCCTTTTAAATATAACCTTTCTTATTTCTAAAAACCATCAGTATAATTAATACATAAGCGTATAACCCGAACGGGTAGTAAGAAGTGGTGGTGGTTTCCTTTAGATCCATCCATTAACATACATTCGTTCATAATAGTCATTTGTGTGTGGTTTGCCACTGGTTTTTAAGTGTGGGAACAGTTTACTGGTACAGTGCTGTCAAGCCTTGCTTTCCCTGGCAACAACCAAAAGAGGATAATGATTTCAGTTCTAAAATATGGTGGCAAAATTTAATCAAATTGTTTGAATAAGGAACCGATTTCAATCAATTTTAAGAAAAAATTGTAAGCAAACAGTATATCTCAGGGAAATATCAAATATTTTTCTCATGACTCATATAATACATTAAATATATATATATATGTGTGTGTGTGTGTATACAACTATATATATGTATATATAAATAAATATGTATTTGTATATGTATATATAAATAAATATGTATTTATTTATATATATACATATATATGTATGCAAATACATATTTATTTATATATACATATACAAATACATATATATGGTTGTAGTAACCTGCTACTCGTTCGGGTTATACGTTTATTAACTATTTACGTTAATGTGCTCGGGGTGAGGAAGGTTGAATTTAGAGGAAATGTACCCTCTCTTACGTGAAGGGGGAGTGTAAAACCATTCCGGAGAACCAGCCTCGGTACACCAACCGTCTGAGATTTTAGCCCCGATCTCACCTTCACTGGTAGTCCAGTCTATTGATAGAGTGATGCCTTAGACCATTCGACCACCGAATCTGGTAAGGACAGTGTTGAATGACCTCGTGTTGAAGGTACGATGAAGACAGAACAGGTGATTCTTTGCAATAAATTGACTCGTTTGAAAACGTCCCTTATAGGCAGGCCTATGTCAGAATTTTTCGTTTAATAATTCAGATAATTTAATCCCGGGGAAAGGGATGTATTAGAAAAGGCTTTGATTATAATATTGTAATATTAACAAATCCAGGTAGGGGTTACAATTTCGGTTCGGTGTACTGAGTGTTTTTCCTAAATGGTTTCACACTTTTCCTACACACAAATTTGGGTACATTTATCTTAATTCTACCTTCCTTGTCCTTACTCATTTATTGAAATATGAGTATAGCGAGGATGGTTAGTGAAAAGTGAAGATGAAAAATACTTATTCCGTCTGTTTCTCAGCCTTGTTACATAGGCAACTTTTCCAGCGTTTTTGTGTTGCGTGTGAACAATAAAGTTCTTGCCAAGCGAACAGTTAGGGTTCTACAGTGGATTCTTATTTTAAAAGTTTTTATTAATTTGCCTCCTCATTGCTTCTAGTACTTGGGACCTCCTATCCTATGGTGGGTCGCACATTTAGTATAATGGTTCCCTAGCTTGTTTCTTATGGTTTAATCCCTGAACTGGTTCATTTTGAGGGTTTTGTTTCCAATATAATCACCATAAGTTTATTGAAATTGATCTCATTTTCAAAAATGTGTCTTTGACTTAATTAATGTAAAAACATTCTAGTGTTTATTTATATTTTTTCTATAGCGTTCCACTACCTGTCCGGAATAAAATATACTTTAATTTGGCTAATAGGAAATTGACGAGTAAGGAATAATTTATTGTAAATACACCCGCGCTTACGTGAAAGAAAAGTATAAGCCCATTAAGAAAAAAACAGCCTCAGAACATCCGACCTGGTTATAACCATGACCTTTCCATTACCAGCAAACCGTACAATATTATCCCGACATTTTGTCCGAGTGTCAACCAAAACGAGTGAGTTTCTTTTTACTTTATCAAAAAGAGAAAGTATTCTTGTCGTGAAAATGTTCGATCTCGAGATTAATAAGACTCTACGTTTTATGTGAACCCGAACCCAAAAATGTGGATTTTACAATTCTGTATTTCCCTATGTATATTTGTCTGTTTGTTATTATTAGGTGATATTATTGTGTTTGTTTCTTTTGAAGAAAATTTACTTAAGATTGGTTTAGTAAGAACTTACTTTTGAACATTGTGTTACAAGCTGTAATAAAGTTTATACTATTGTGTCGTCCCATTTATGTATACACTTTTCTTTAACAATCACTTTAAGAAGTATTTAAGAACAAGCATCCAAATCATAGGATTTATTTGTTTAACATCTAGCCACATAAACTTTTGCATCTATCTATAAACGAGATTGTAATACAAAATACAGAAACATTTGAAACCAGAAAATATTGACTATAATAGGGTGTAAGTAAGCAGGGGAAATTTAATAGTAAAGGAATGGAAGGAAGGGTAGATAACCAACATACTTTTATCTCTGTTTTGTTTGTTTTTTGTTGCAGCGGCCGCCGGCGTGGAGCCTGGGATCGATCTCCTCGACTCCCTCCAGCTGTACAACACCAGTCGACCAGGGGTGAGCTCTACCCTGGGCTCCATCGAGGGACGACGGGCGTACTACCTGCAGGGTGAGTGTTGCTACTGTGCCTTACACACTACACACTTACACACTACACTCTACACTCTAGCTGTACAACACCAGTCGACCAGGGGTGAGCTCTACCCTGGGATTAGTCTAGGGATTACGGGTGCACTACCTGCAGGGTGAGTGTTGTTACTGTGCATTACACACTACACACTTACACACTACACACTTACACATTACACACTTACACACTACACACTTACACACTACATTCTACACTCTAGCTGTACAACACCAGTCGACCAGGGGTGAGCTCTACCCTGGGATCAGTCTAGGGGTTACGGGTGCACTACCTGAATGAAAGTGAACCATAACAAGACATCTCCATCAATAAAAAAACCTTTGAAAGCCTTCTCTAAAAAAATTTACTCGGATAGCATTAACAATTAAACTACAATAATTATAATACAATTCGCAATCTTGAATATTTTACACAAAGCTATTTTCTAATTCAAGACAGATTATTCCTATAACCCTTTCAAACGGGCTTACTTATTTCAGTACCTATAAACCCCCACTGGCAGGAAGTCAGTCAAAGACGTAAATCTCGTCATGTCCAGTTTGGCAGTGACGGGAAGGATATGGTTTGATTTATTGGCAGGTATACTAAGGAGGGTTTTGCCACTCTCCCTCCAAACAAATGCAGGTACACTTACTTTAAACTCTAACTTCCTTATCTTTAACCTCATTGGTGTAAATGTAATGCTAGCCTGGACAAATACTCGGCCATCGTATATTTATCAGATGTCTGATGGTTTATTTCACTCGAACTTGTTGCACACAAATATATTCTCTACAAGGCCCAGACAATATCTTTACCTATTCACTGAATAAATATTGCTGATATTGTAATCATTATTTCAAGGTTCATTCTTCTTTAAAGTCTTTACCTACAGTACCATTCTAGTCAAAACATAAACAAACCATTTTGAAACGTCGTTTCAAAGTGCTTCTTTTAACTATTGTCAAATTAGTATTAGAATTTAATCCTAAGCGTCAGTGGCAAAGCTTTAATATTTGTAACATGTTACGATACAGTTGTACCCTCAGTTTAACACACTGTAGTATTTTATAATTCACCTTTTATATTCATTCTAAATAAAGTCAGTCTTTATTAAACTTTATTTAATTTTAGAACCATAATCAAATACAAGAGTCCACCTATAATATAAAATATAAGATAAGACTTGAAAAGAAATTTGTAATTTATTAGACTGTAAAAAGTATGAGAATATTAAATAATTTTTTTATCTTATATCGCTCCTTACCTTCAAGCATTTTTAGGAAATAATGTTTGAACAAAATCGATAAAATGGTTTTAAGTTTAGTCCCAGGTTAAAAAAAACAGACAAAAGGATGGACAGTTGCAAAACCAACTTTATTCATTTGGGAGGGGGAGGGAGGGAAGACATGAAAACTCAAGATCCATCATAGTTCGAGTTAACAAATTGTCACGATTATATTTTATTCACACGGAAAAATAAAAAACAGGAGATAGCTGGCTACATTCACATTCCATGTATTTTAAAACATAATGTTCATTCTTGTCAACCTTAAAACGGATTGCCTAAGGTAAAGCGTTTCCACGAAAGCGACTGGATACAAAACTTATTGGGAGCTCTGGTTACGCATGTGTGTCACCGACTTTAACGCGCGAGATAAAGGCAGTTTGTTGCCAATCCAGTTTTGGAATTTGGTGCATAGGTCTCTGCCTGACTTAAAAGTAGTGCCTCACCCAAGTTTATCGTTGTTGCACACGTGTAAGGAGCACTAGAAGTGCCGGCTCTCACACGAGAGATATAAGAGGAGCTTACCGCTCTCTTTGTTTTTTAACTTGGTCATTTTGGTTTAGTAACCGAGATTGAAACTCGTGAAAAAAAACTTGCTAGATATTTACTTCAGAAGCCTTGACAAACCAGCCCCATGATGTACCTGGCTATGAACCTGGTGGTCCCAGGTCCGATTCCCGGCTAGTACAATGGTTATTTTTCATGAAAGGGAGTAAACCCAGCAGTCACCAGGGTCTAATCAATTATGCTTAAGTTATGTTTAAGATCATTACTGGGTTTTCAGCTTCATAAACACCATCATCACATCTCATTGCGGGTATGTCATTTATACAACCTCCATAGGTGTACCCTGGGTAACGTAAAAGTCTACACACAGGGACTACCGAACCAGATACTGTATCTCTCCCGGTCAAAGATGCCATACGATTAAAAAAAAGCCTTGACAATCGCCGGGTTGAACAACCTTTCACGACACATCACACCCCAGTCGATCATTGTTGACCGTGGACTAAAATCGAGCTAAGACCGGTTCGGTGCGTATTTGACCTCCTGACTTTTGTATGGACCTTCATTGACTGGCGAGAAATGTATCTGCTCGGACACTAACATCTTGGCGGCAAACCGGTACTATATATTTTATCTTCCCCACCTTGTCTTCTTGTATTTCTGGTAACGTTAAACCTCTCTTCCTTCATTCAAAAAATGCTAAGAAATCATGTTAAGAATTATGTCATGTTCTTATCTTTTACTAGCCTTGAAGATTTATCTTTGGATTTAAATTTTAAATATATTATATAATTTCTACTTGGATTGAATTTGTTGTTTTTCCTTCGTGATCAAGTTAGATATAGACTACTACTAATACTGTATTTTATTCATAGTGAATATCCGTTGTTCACATGGTTTCAAACGTCAGTCTCGCGATATATATCAACATTTAAAACTATGTCCAAGATACTCGATCAATTATCTATAAATTTTTATTCAAATTACTTGAGATGCGCTATTAAATGAAAAACCTTAATGAAACGGACTACCAAATTGAAAAAAATTATACACACACATCGTTCGGCCTAAATACAAAGAATGTCTCAGGCAGTTTCGTTCGAAATGGTCCAAGCATTTAGCAGTTATCACGGAACAAACATTTGGAAAGACAGGTTTCATGGCAAATGGTCAAATTAAAACGAGCTCGCTATGATTGATCAACAAACTGTCCGGTCTTTACGCATATTAGCACCCAACACAGCTTGGTCATCGCTGTGGGTATGTTGAATTCATAATGAAGCAGACATTTTCTAGATAGAAATAGGGGGCAGCTATCCCCCATGGGTGCCATTTTGAAGATGTCTTGAATCGTTTCAAAATATAATAATAATAATAAAGAAGCTGACGTTAAGAGCATAAACGTTCTCGTACGCGGTGGAACGTTTTTGATAACGTCCTTCCAGGAAGTGAGGCGGTGAAACGCGCTTATCTTCCGCAACGTCTATTTTTCACCTGACATTGTTTGATCAATACCAGTTCCCCCTGGACCTTTCTCTCCTTAATTCTCCTTCCCCTTTCCGACTATCACCCTCCCCTTGACAAATGTCAACATCATAAATAATAGGCGTTCACGGAAATCTATTACTAAAATGAAGGCTATTTATGTCGAAACTGGACTTGTTTCTAAAATGCACCAAGTCAAAAATCATGTGTTTTTATGTATTTGTTTTTAGCACACTGTCTTACTACCCGTTCGGGTTATACGCAATATCAAATAAAAGATTTTTATCTTTACTAGTACAACAGCTTTACAATGATAAGATATTTCGTATCACAAATAGTTGCGGAGAATAGATGAAAATTGGAAAATTTCCATCATGTAAAGTATTCTAAAAGTAATTTTCATGGGGAAATGAGAGTTGCCATCTTGTTTATAATAATACATAGTGTCTAGCTAAATCATTTAATCAAATTCGTTAGAGCTATTTTCGAGAAAATCGATATTTTATTTTTTTACCCTCCAGTAAGCTACCCTTAAATTTAGGGTTGTACTTTTAATTCCAAAAACCCCTCGGGGGACCTTTTAAACACACCAGATACCAAGTTATATCCCAATCTATAAAACATTTTCGACTCTAAGCCGAGGTACAGACGGACACAAACAGGCGGCATTGTGAAAACCACTTTTTTTTTTGTTTCAAAGGGTCATGAAACGTCGACATTTATCAAAATCTCGAGTTCAAATTTTCTGACGATCACAATACTTTCTCTCCGAGGTGTCGAGAGAAAGTAATAAGTGATAAATAATCATTTCATAAATATATATATATATATTTCCCTGATAAAAATTTTGTTTTTAACACGTGAAGAAACCATATATTTTTTTTAAATTTAGCACCGCGTTCTACTTCCCGATCCGGTTATACGCTTAAGTGCTAATTATGCTAATGGGTTAGAAATTGGGAAAATAAAATTGAGATTAAGTGACCCCGCATTTGCCTGGAAAGNAAGAGTGTGGAAAACTAATAGGAAAAACCACCCCCAGTTCACCCGAACGAGATTCGAACCTCAATCTCCCCGTCCTTGGCATTCAAACTCAACACTAAGCGCGCTCTTCAGCCAACTACGCCACTGAGGCGGGTCAAAACACTGTAGTTCGATCATATTTATGGGTTAAGTGGAATCGTGCATCTAATAGACTGATTAATCATTTGTAAAATGAGATCTTAAGGGGGTCGTCAACCTTAATGTAAAAATTCTTACTATTCTATATTTATTTTGGGATTGGCAGCTCTGACATTCCAATTAGTTTCCAGTTGAGACAATAACAAAGAAGTGAATTTGTTTAGGGAAGCCAGTATCTATTGAGTCTCATATTTCATTTTACTTAATCATAAAACTGTGGCAATTTGTACGTTGTGTGGTGATTTTTATAACTAGCCCATTTTACAACCCATCCAGACTATCTGAATTTAATTATTCTAATGTAGTAGGAATGGATAAGGTAGAATCTAGAGGACATGTACCCGAATTTTCGTGGAACATGAGTGAAATCCATTTAGGAAATACTATCCTCATTAAACTCACCTTGGGTTGAATCACCTATCTTTCCGTCTCAAAAATCAGACTAGATGAGACTGACGCATTTGTCGAGGTAACTAACTAACTTACAAAAATATGTATCACACGAATTACCAACTAATATAGCTTAGTAGGTTACGCCCAATAGTGTACATCCAAACACCCGCATAGGTAAAGCACGTGGACTAAGTGTTAGGCTCATATAGTCTAGCTAGTCGAGGTCCTTTCCCTCTATCCAAATACTAGCAGATTTCAATTAAATATCAAAGCTTTTATATTTGTTAGCTACGGCTATAGCCGAATCTAAATATCATATTCTATAAATTGATAAATGAACGGGAATTGAATCCGGGACCTTTGGTTTAATACGCCATTGCTATAACCACTGAGATATCCAGGAGTTGTTCCGTGCTCAGGGACTCTTCCTTAAAATATAAGTGAAGAATGTCTCTGAGCACGGTATGACTCCTGAATAGCTCAAAGAAATAGTATATATATTCTAAATGTTACCTTCCTCGTCCCTAATCAATTAGTGTAATTAAGTGCATACAGTCCAGATGCGGAGCACATCCTTGCCATGGGTACAGGCCAAATTAATATATCCATAAATATCTTTTGCCATAAATAATTGGTTTGCTCTAGCTCTCCACTTCTGTCTCCTGAACCAATTTTTTTACAGCTTTATAATTATTGTTCTTACCAATATTTTCCGCTATCTGATGTATGTGTTTCTCTTGCATTCTTTCCTTCAATATACCCTTGTATAATTAACTTCGTTTACCTATCATGTCTTGAGTATGTGGCTGATCGTATTAACCCTTGGTTTTCATAAGCATTTCAATATCTTCCTATCTTTCTTTGTACACACTTTGGTTTATTATCCATCATATTTTCAACATTCTTCTGAAGCACCACATTTTAAATGCTTCTAATAGTTTCTTCCCAGCTCTGCCAATGATCCATGTTACATTTCAATACACATTCCTGGGGGAATCTTTGCTTTATTTATAGATTAATTTAAGTTCTTTAAGGTCATATTATATCTTTGTTCTATGAAAACCCCTTTTTTTTCTGTGCTATTCTACTAATATCCTTCTTTATTCTATTATGTTCTGTTATCTTACTTCATAGTTCTTATATAGAAACATTTTATTACTGGCTGTAGCTCGACTCCTAACTTTGTACAGTAATATTACGAAAACCTTTATTTGTGGTCGCATGGTAACTCTCGAAATATATTAGATTGCCGGTAAGGTGAAGTCAGGGCTTGAATTCCGGTTAGATATAAGGAGAGGGGTTTACCTTAAATAGCTTTACACTACCTTTCCACACACGGGTACATTTCCTCTACTTCATACCTTCCTCATCGCTAGGCAGAGAGTTTAATATGCATTAGTCCTGGAAGGATGCCTACAAAATAAGAGGGGAAAAACATTTTTACCTGCTGTTAACAACATGTTACAACCCACACTTGTGGGCACGTGCACTGAATCTCAAACTCATCTAATCTGCTTTACTTGTGACAGGGAGGCTGGGTTTCGAGTTCTGTCTGGGTCTACCGAGGATAGGTGTCCTTTTGCCAATAAGCAGATGTAGGTACTTTTACACCTTGAATGCAAAATTAAAGCTAAATTTATCTGAAAGATTTGTTTCCTTTTCGAACTCAGCTATAAATAAGCTATGTTTACTTTGTAAATATTGTTTTATATAAAAGGAAAGGGAGTAGAGCTGACAGTTCAGTACGCGTGCCTTGTCAGGTAAATAACGAAAGAAAAAAACAACCTTATCATCGCAACCATTTATAAAAAAATATATACCTAACCCTATTTTGTATTTGCTTAGGCGTATTTTTCTTTCTATGGCCTCCGCTATCAACTGGCACCTTACGGCGGTTCATTTTCTGTTCTCTCTTCGTTCTTCGAAAGATAATGGAACCACCCCCAAGACCCCATTATCCAGATCCTCCCCTTCCTTTTGTATTCTCGTGTCAGTACTTGGTTTTCTGCTCCCTTCTACTCGTTATTTCTTTGGGGGTTTTTTGTACGTTTTAAGGATTTATTGGCTAGAATGTCTATTGCGGTCTTTAGGAAGCCTCGTTCGATGTCAGTAGGTATCCTAAAATGTGTTTGATTGTTATTTTTACTTTCACTCTACACCTCGAAGAAAAAGTATTGTGATCGTAAAAAAAAAGCAAACTTGAAATTTTGATAAATGTTGACGTTTCATGACCTCTTGAAACCAAAATGTTATTTTCGCGATTTTGTCTGTCTGCCTGTCTGTCTGTACCTCGATCCAGAGCCGAAATTATTTTTCTGATTGGGCTAAAACTCGGTAACTGGGATTTTCTTAAGTTCCCCCCCGAGAGGTTTTTCGAATTATATATCTAACCCTAAAATTGATGGTATTTTACTAAAGGGCAAATATAGTAAAGGCGATTTTCTTGAAATTCGCTCTAACGATTTAGATTAAATTTTATATCTAGACACTGTTTATAATTATAAACAAAATCACAGTACTCATTTTCTTATGAAAATGACTTTGAGGGTATGTTACGAGGGGATAATTTTTCAATTTTGATCATTTATCCCCAACTATTTGAGATACGAAATAACTTATCATTGTAAATTTGTTATACTACTAAAGATAAAAATCTTGTATTTGAAACATATTTTTATAAAATCAATAATTTCTTAGCTATAAACAAACATATATACTTTTTAATAATTCAGGTCTTTGAAAATTAATTTGATTATTATGCTCTTTGTGAATGTGTAAAATGCCAGGCCTCCACCGTCGTTCGGATCCCACGTTAAACTGTAGGTTCTCCATTTCATCTCACAACCACCCACTATTACGCATTAGCATAAGTGCATACAACCCGAACGGGTAGTAAGACGCAGTGCTAATAATAATAATCTTATGCTCTTTGGTGGACAGAGATATCTCTCTTTTCTCAGTTTTTATCGATTTTAATGCCATAGAGTAAGTAACAGTGTTTATTATTTCATTAATGCTCTTTGGTGTAATGTTTCTACAACAAAGTATAGACCTATTATTTCGTTTCACAAATCTTACGAGTTTTTAGTAAATGTTTTTTTTAAGACAAATTAGGGAGAAGGTCAGTACTATTTATTTTTGTTTTTGCATCTCGTCCTACTACTCGTCTGGCCTAACCAAACTTAACTACATTAACAGGTTAGAGATAAGGAAGTGTCAACTTAGATGAAATATACCCGCATTTGAGTTAGGGATGACTGGAAAAAAACCTTTATACAACCAGCCGGGATTTGAGCCTTGATATCACCGTACCTGCAAGCCAGGCCAGGTCAGACTGATGCCTTTGTCCACTGCCCACTTATTTGGGGTGGTCAATCTATTTTAAATTCAATCCACGGTAACTTTTTTTTTAGGAATCATTATAAAGGATGACATATGAAGTTTTTGTAGCTACAATTATTTTTATTATGTCTAGAAAAATTCGCAACAGTGGCCGAGTGGGAGATCTG
>CABEEJ010000041.1:54697-143950 GCA_901482245.1 Timema douglasi
GTTTCCGTATTTGACCTACCGCTGAAATCTCTCCATACTAACTTGAGTGCATTTCCTCTAAAAGACTAAACAACCCTTTTCATATTTATATAATACAATATATGCTTTGTTTAATAATTTATTTTAAAATAATATTAAGCCAAAATAAAGAAAATATATATTTTACTTTCTCAAAGTGAAAGTTTTGTAATCTTAAACATTTTCGTCCTAGAGATTATTATGGGCCCTCAAACTCAAAAAAGCAGATTTTACAACTCTATCTATTCTCATGTCTGTCTCTTTCCGTTCTTTAATCCATTCGTCTTTCTGTCTGTCTAAATGGAGTTACAACCAAAGTTTGTTGGATCTTGTTTAAACTCGATATTTATGTGTTATATTGACAAACCTTAGCCTCTGTGGTCTAGCGGTCAGAGTTCCTAACTATAATTACAAAGTCCCGGGTTCGATTCACAGCTGTTCCAGAATTTTCTGTGAATCAGTTGATCTGGGTGGGGGTAAAATCTAGCCTCGTGAGGACAGATGAGGAGCTACTTGAATAAAGAAGTTGCGGCTCTGGTCTAGAAAACTGAGATTAATAGCTGGAGGGTTCGTTATGTTGACCACATGACCACATCTTCTCCAAAATACGGCGGCCGTTGGGTCGGTATAGCTTGCATACGGGCTGATGACATAGAGTTTTCTATGGTCATACTTTAAGGAAAAGTTGTGATTTCAATTCTATATCTCAAATGAAGGGTTTTGACTTATTTTTTAAAAATCCGAAATTTTTCAAAAAAGATCAAAAATATGTATTTACAATGGATAGCTGGGAAGTGTTTTCCATGAAAAATAAAACTACACTCGTATACTTGATTTCTTAGGGAACAATTACTTAAGGGATGATTACACATGAACATATTTTGAAAATGATTGTTTTAAATGGCTCTAACGTGTTATTTAAAACTGAAGTTTGTTTTATATGAGTGAAAAAACACATGTTTGCTTTTCTGAGAAAATCTAATCTAAGGATGGTTTTCTGGCTCTAGAATTTTGAAAACAATTCCAAATTATAAGACAATATGGGTATATCATACCTTTTATCGAGGATAACAAATCTTAATTTGAATAAAACATAACAATTATTTATTTACAAATAAAATTAGGAGTTTAATATAATCTAAATATATTGCTCTGATGTGCCTATATAATTATGTTTCATGAATTAATTATATATTAGACAACAAATTTAATTTATTTAATTTATGATTCTAGTATTTTAAATCGTAATATAGTTAAATTAATTTGGGATAAGTCGGTAAGAGACATCACACTGATATTAAAGCTTATTTAAAAAATATATGAAATGAAATATCTGAATGCAGACGACCCGCAGAGGCGGAAACGTCGAGTGATGATAATGAAATGCTCTATTAACGCGATTGAGTTACAAATGATATGGCAAGAAAGTATGAGAAATAAGTTATTCTCTATGAATATTTGTTTTTGTAGTGCAGATTGTTGGAAATAATGTTGAAAGGAATCACTTCACGTATATTATATATATATTGAAAATCAAAGACAATTTATTTCAACAGCAATTTCTCAAGTTTTACCAAACAGATTTAATTTATTTTTAAATAAAATATTATTACTATTAATTTAATATAAGATTATCACATCAAAGCTTTCATATTTTTCAAAAAATTATCCACAATCTATATATAATTTACGTTATTCGGCGAATATTTCAAGACAACGACACTATAATGTTTTGGGGGAAAAAATCTCACTTTATTCTTTTATACTCACATATCTGAATGTATCTCTCTTTAAGTTGTTTATGCCATTAATCAGTAGTCTATTTTAAATTACTGTTTAACAACCGTTCCCAAATTATTATATGTTGAAATATTTCATATTTAGTAAGATATTTCAAGTAGTCTCGTTACATAGCAAAGTTTTAGTTTATTTTCAAAATCTTTTGAGGCTGCAAAGGTAAATATGGGTTTCGAAGTCTAAACATGGAGATTTGTGTTTAGACTTTGACCTTGACATTTATAAGCTTCGCACAGCCCTAATAATTTATTAATATGATATTTATAGTTGGCCCAGTGTGTCCCAGTACCCGTTAGGGCTATACGCACACGTCATCTACTAAAGCCTGCACCAGTTTTTTTTATTACTATTGACCACCGCGTTTCTACCAGTTCAAGCTATACCCTAATGAGTCACGGATGTAAAATATGGAATTTAGAGTGAGTGTACACAAATTTGCGAGGAAGGAGTGTGTAAAACCATTTAGGATAAAACACCCTCAGTACACCCGACTGGTATTAGAATACTGATTTCTCCGTCATCGGCAGTCCACTTTAATGTGAGATTGAAACGTTAGATTATACCATCCAACCACCTAAGCGGGCTTGCTCTCTCTAATATATTAAAAAAAAAATTAATTTGGTTCATCGATATCCAAAATACATTCAGTATTTCTATCTAGAAAAATAAACACTGAATCTTGAAGACATGTTGATAAATGCAATGGGTAAAAAATTGACGTCGGCGTCAGGATGAAGCAACAAGGCAGACCGACGCCGGAACAAATCTTTCATCCTCCCTATCAGAAGCACTGTCACGGAAAAACATTTTAAGGAAATAGTCAGTTGTTTTTTCCAACAGGGCTCCGTGGTTTATGGGAGTGATCCGAAAACAGTGGGCCGTGGCACACTGGTGTACCGCAGTGGCAAATTAGATGTGCCCTGTGGTTACTAATATTCTTAATGCATATTATAAAATGAAAAACATTCGCGTGAAGTTAAGAGTTATGGTTTGCACAAATTATTAATGGTTTGAACGTAATGTTTCCAAATGTTAAAGAAGCAGGCGCAGAAAAATAACATCAACGTTTACTCTTTAAAAATTTGAATTTTTTTTTCATGAAAAAAAGTAATTTATAATTTCTTAATTCTAAATTACCGGACGGCCGTTATACTGGGTGCGTAATAGGCCCTACATTTTCTTCTGCCTCGTCGAGTACCCAAAACAAAACAGTGTGCCGCAAATATCTTAGACTTGTTAAGTGTGCCGTGGACTTAAAAGTTGGTGGAATATTGAGTTATGGGACTTGAAATGTTTCCGGAATAGTTAGGTATACATTAGTTCAGTAGATGTAAACTTGTGATCCTTGACATCATAGGTTTATTTTAGCACCGTGTCTTACTAGCCGTTCGGGTTAAATGCTTATGTACTAATTATTATAATGGTTTTATGGATGAGGAAGGTTATATTTAGAGGTTGTTTACCCACATTTGCGCGAAAGGAGAGTGTAAAATCCTTTTGGAAAAAACCTCAGTACACCCCACCGATATTCGAATCATGATCTCCCCTTCATCGGCAGTCTAGTCTACTGCGAAAGTAGCGCCTTACACAATGTGGCCACCAATGTGGATGACATCATAGCTATTGCCATTGATCCTAAATATACATTTGTATATTTCCCCGTAATATTTTAGATTAAGAGCTGACTTCACGGCCGTATGACGGGAATATTATATGCTTAATTAGATGCAGTCTAGTAATTAATAGCATTGAAGTGCGAGTTTTGTCATTCTTCACTTGACAAAAAGAAATTGAGATAATTTTTTTTTATTGCATTTCCATACGCGTTTGGACTATGCGCATTTTTCACTCTAATATAATTTGTTTTTCAACTTGATTGTGTTTTTCAAAATATGATAAAACGATTTCGATAGTTTCAATTTCACTGTATTTAAAAAAAATCAAGTAGAATAGAGTAAACGTCACCATCATGTGACTCCTGGTTCGAAATGTACTACCTACCTAAGTTATATTCTTTAAATTGATAGATCCACTTGAACACTGGAATCGAACCCGTAACCTTTGGCTTAGAACACCAATGTTATAACAACTGAGCTATCCAGGAGTCGTCCCGTGGTCAGGGTCATTATTCACTCATATTTTAAATGATCTCTCATACCCGCTTCGGTGGCCGCATGGTCTATAGCGCTACTCTCGCAATAGACTAGACTGTCGATGACGGGGAGATCGTTGTTCGATCCCGGTCGGGTGTTCTGATGATGGTTTATCCTAATTGTTTTCCCAATATCTTCACAAAAATACGGGTACACTTCCTCTAAATTCAACCTTCCTTATCCCTAATCCATTAGCGTAAATATTTTATAAGCGTATAACCCGAATGGGTAATAAGATGTGGTGCTTGAAAATAAATAAATAAATTGAACGCTCATAATAATGTAACTGACGATTTCCACACGTCCATAATATTTTCCCTTACAATTTGAGTTGAGAATGACTGAGTCATGCTGAGCTAGACTGCTGAGGAGGGGATATTGAGGTTCGAATCTCGGTCGGGTGAACTGGGGAGGGTTTTTTTCTAAATGGTTTTCCACTCTCCCTCCACGCAAATTTGGGTCCACTTCCTTTAAATTCAACCTTCCCAATTCCTAATCCATTAGTGTAATTGGTACTTAAGCGTATAACCCGAATGGTTAGTAAGACGCAGTGCTAAACAATAAAAATAAATGATTCTGAACACGGAACGACTCCTGAATAGCTCAATGGTAAGAGCATTGACGGACTAATCCAAAGGTCCTGAGTTCGATTCTCGTATCTAGCTATGTTTTCAATTTAAAGAAAATTATATTTAAATGTGGATGTAATCGTATATAAAACTTACAATAGTTTGGCTATTGAATTCATCTACCTAAGCCAAGTGTTATATTGGGGTGGGAATGATATATTAAAATATTTTTCCTGTAAAGATGTATTTATATACGTTTTTGTATTTATCTGAAGAATGTTTGTGTAAAATAAATAATATAAAATTTACTTCTGTGTGTGTTTGTGTGTATTTATGTGCGCACGCACCTAATCTTATTATCCTCCCGAGCTATCCACATATAATATGTACATTAAGCGGGTACGTATGAGTATGGTATAATTTAATCTAAAAGTATCCCCATTTGCTTGTAGGTATAATAAAATCCTTTGGGAATAACTACCCTCAGTACGCCCAGATTAGATATGAACCTTGACCTCCTTATAAATGTCAGTTCAGTATATTGCAACACTGATGTCTTAAACTGTGTGATCAGCAGTGTGGATTACGGAAAATCCCGGTATTAACTAGTGTAGTTAACTTTTATCGCGAAAACTGGTTTTATTTATTTAATTAGTTGGTCCGACAATATGGCTAGTTTCGGGGTAATCTAAATGGTAGGGATGAGAAAGAGGATTTTAGAGAAAGTGCACATGCATTGACTAAGAGAGAGAAAGTAAATAAAACCTTCAGTGCACTCAGCCAGTATTTGAACGCCAACCTTCTCAGCAACGTAAACTTATTCTATTGTGTGCTTGATGCACTAAAGTGACCACCGATGTACACCCAATCTGCAGTAGAAGAGGTGGTGACGGTCAGTAGAAATTATTTTACTGCAAACATCGGCTTTTTAATGTATTTCATTTACTTGAGGTATTTAACGTGCACTTTCTGAACCGAATGATTATATCAGCACATGAGAATTTTTATAAGCGAGAACGATGGGGCCTACCAATGTTGCCGGCAAAGGTATCATCATATACTTTTCAGCGCTCTTTAACATCACAATCAACATGGGTCCAACAGTTTACCTCACTTCCGAACGGCTTTTTGTAATGTTTTTTTTAATTGCTCAAGAAAAATCCGGCAACTTTGACCGGGTTTAAACCTACGACCATCAGGTCCTGAGGTGACCCCTTTACCCCAAGATCACCTAGGTTGATTACGAACATTGGCTGAAAGTAACTAATGTCAAAAGCATATAACCCAAACGGTTACTAAGATGCGGTGCTAAAATAAAAGTCAACAATTTTGGAAATAAATAATTATTGATAATACAGCATTACTAAAATATGTATTAATAATACAGAGTGAGTCGTTATTGTATACAATAAAGTGCTGTAATAGAATATATACTGAAAAAGAGACAAAATCCCATAACAACATATTGCCGGAACCTCCTCGTTATCGAGAGACTGACAGGTCGGACATAGATTATCGTTATGAGGTAGTTTTTTTATTTACCTGAATAATGGAACATTGCACGTTATTAGGAGATGTTCAAAGTTTCCACCATTGTATTCACAACACAGTTAAACCCTCCTGCACCACGACTGTCGTTTTCGTTGGAATATGTGAGGAATATCCCGGATCATATTTCCAGCAGTCAAAATTGTATTCCACAAATGTTTTCTCGTGTTGTGCCGTTGGGAGTACACAATTCCGTTCATGTGGCCCCATAACCAGAAGTCACAAGGTGTGAGATCGGAAGATCGCGCTGGCCATGCAACAGGCTCATTGCGTCCAATCCATAGTCTGTGATAGTATTCGTCCAAATAGCATCTCACTGCACGGTCTTAATGTGCAAAGGCTTCATCCTGACACAGCAACATGTTCTATCGCGTCGCCAGTGAAACGTCCTCCAGTAGTTATGGGAGAGTGGTCCTCAAAAAGTGTAAGTGGTTTTAATATCATAATCGTGTAGGCATTTTATACGGTCCAAGTAGAATATTACTCATGACTTCCGCCTAAACCTCGATTGAGAATTGATATTTTCAATGGACCTTCAGGATGGCATTTTGATTTGTGTCAGTCCAAATGTGATGTTACGGAGATTAACACTGCCATTGCCATTTCTGGTAAATGTTGCTTCATCCATTGCCAGTACTCTGCTGAGATTCGTGGATATGTGGCCTTGCGGTGCAGTAGCCACTCACAGGATGTCATGTGGTGTTCGAAACTGGGAGCTGGGTTCAACTCCTGCACAAATTGTTAATGTAAATGGTCATTTTTCGTTCTCCATACCGACGTCTGTGCCAGGTGATGACGTGCGGTTGATCGCCGTGTATTTGTATTAGGTGAGCGTTTCACAGAATTCAGAATTCCCTCTTCGACTGCAATGGTCCTGCGACGTCGCGCCCTACCAGCGTTGACCATCACAGGTGCAAAGCGACCGGTTTCCCTCAGTCGATGATTCAGTGCCACAAATTTCCTTGGATTTGAATGTCGTCGGACATGAAAACATGCAGCATTCATACGAGTAGAGGCAGAGGAATTATGTCGTTCCTCACCATAAATTAGAATCATATCGGGAAATTCCTCGTTTGAGTATTATTCCCCCATTTTACTAGTCACTTTCAATAACAGCATGTAATTGAGTATGACGTTCCATGTCTCCGGCACGCCAGATGACGTATGCGTAATGCTACCCCTCAATGTTGCCATATCTAGGTAACGAAGCGGTATCGACATTATGTTGAAACAAGACATTTTGTTTATTTTTCAGAGTAAACTTAATTGCACAACTTTTTTTATATATACAACTACAAATCACCCTGTATAGCACTACTAAAAATCATAATTATTATATTACTACCCGCCTCGGTGGCGCAGCTAGCTAAGGCGCTAGTTTTGTGTTGAGATAGATTGCTGAGGACGGGGAGATCGAGGTTCGGATCTCGCTTGGGTGAAATGGTTTTCTACTCTCCCTCCACGCAAATGCGGGTTCACTTCCTCTATACTCAACGTTCCCAATTCCTAACCAATTAGCGTAATTAGTACTTAAGCGTACAGCCCGAACGGGTAGTAAGACACGGTGCTAAATAAAATAAAAATTCCTAATAAGTGAAATTAGCTACTTTCAGCCAATGTTTGCAATAAAGAACCTTCTGCTAGCTGTCACCTATACTCCCATCGTAGATAATGTATAGGTGTGAAATACTTTACACATGAAAATAAAATCACAACATTGCTTGAAGCCCAATAGTAGGTCTAATAATAATTGTAGAAGTAGTAGTAGTAACTAACACCAAGAATCACGCGGGAAAAGGCATCAGTATCGCCTTGTTTGGACTTATGATGATTTTTCTCCTAATAGTGGTTCCCCTCACTCCCTCCATGCAAATGGATACACTTTCTCCCAATTTTACCTTTCTCGTCCCTACTCTTCAGTGTAAATAAGAAAATAGATCGGATGACTAGCAAGAGGTGGAGCACGGAAAAATAAGATTATTTATAGGACTAGAGGAAGTAAAAGTCAATCCGAGTTTGTGTGTTTGAACATTTAATCCCCTGCTCTAAGATGGTCAATCTCGATTGTACAGGTGATAACCGAGACCTGAGGTTACCGCAGCCCTTGTATCAGAGGGTGATCGAGATGCTTCACCGGAACCCCGAGTTCACGTTGGCCACCACGCTTCGGCAGGAGGAGGCCACTTCCGGAACCATCGTCTCCTTCTCTCACGGCGTCAACAGGTGGGTAACCTTTCTTTCTGCTGCTCTCTTCAAGGCTGGCGGTGAGGACAAGAAATGTAAGGCTTTATATATATATATATATATATATATATATATATATATTTGTTTGTTTGTTTGTTTGTTTGTTGTTACCTAAATGTTTGTCATTTCCCTTATAATCATTGGGGGAAAAAAACTCTGGGTCCGATGGTAGATTATTAATACTGTATTATGCACATATACAGGCTATTCATAAATTATTCACCCCATTATAAACCTTTATAGACTTGTTATTTTAGAAGCTATCTTAAAATGGTTTTCTATAAATAATATGACAATTCACCTGCCTAGGTGGTTGCATAGTTTAAGACGTCACTCTTGCAGTAGACTGGACTACCGATGACAAGAATACCAGGGCTCGAACCTAGTCGGGTGTACTGAGGGTGGTTTTCCCTAAATGGGTTTCCACTTTCCCTCCATACAAATGCTGGTACACTTAATCTAAATTTAACCTTATTCATCCCTAACTCATTAGCGTAATTAGTACGTATTCTTATAGCCTGAACAAGTAGTAAGACGCAGTGTAAAAATGAATGCAACTCAATATATTTTGTTTTAATTAATTAGATTGCTACAGTCAATATCGGATATATTTTAAAATAGCAAGGTTATTAAGGTTTATAATGGAGTGAATAGTTTATTGACAGCCTGTATTCTAGTTAGAAATGCTAATAATTTTAGATTTAATTTAACACAAGTTATTCAATTAAATTATTAAATACTTAATTGATGATGTTATCTACCTTAAATAAATTACTTTGATAGTCTTATATGTCTCTCTTATACACATATATATCACCCCGTCTTACTAACAGGTCAGGTTATNACCGCGTCTTACTAACTGTTCAGGTTATACGCATATTTGATAAATTACCCTAATGAGGTAGGAATGAAGAAGGAAGCATTTTATAGGTAATCTACTCTAATTTTCATGGAAGGAGAGTATAAAACCTTTGAGGGAAAACCACACTCACTAGACCCGACTGAGATTTGAACCCTGATCGCCCGGTCATCAGCAGGCTGGTCTAACACGAGAGTGAGTTTACATGAGTGTCAGATCTTGCTTCGCGGCTTCAGACTTTCAGAGGGAAATTCAGACCTTCCAACCACACGTGTCAATATGTCACAAACCAACTTGTCCAATAAAGAAGGAACAAGCATGTGTGTATGCTCTGTCCATAAATTGATGGGTTAGTGAAATCTAGTTCATTTGAGTGCTTTCCCCTTCCTTCTCGTGTTTGACTGCATGAGCCGTAACTAATAAGTATGGGCACGCGTAATTGGGGAGCCAGTCTTTAAACTACAGTCCAATTTTTTTTTTAAAGAAAGAACCTTCCTTATCTGACAGCTATAACGTTACTACATTTACTTTCATATATTCATATTTCAAGTCATATGAAATGTAGGTGTCACTTTTATTAAGTATTAATTATTATTATTATTATTATTAGTACCGCGTCTTACTACCCGTTCGGGTTATACGCACTTACGCTAATGTGTAATGGTAGGGTGATTGTGAGATGAAATGAAGGACCTACAGTTTAACGTGGAATCCGAACCACGGTGGAGGCCTGGCATTCCTCACATTAACAAGATGTCTTGTCAGAGTTAAGTATTAACAATACACACACAATATCACTGATAATACACGCTTTGGCGGCCGCATGGTCTAAGGCGTCACTCTCGTATTAGACTGGCCTGCTGAAGATGGAAAGATAGAGGTTCGAATCCCAGTTGGGTATAGGCGTTCTGAGAATGTTTTTTCTTAAAATGGTTTCCCACTTTACTTCCATGCAAATGTGGGTGGATTACCTCTAAAAAAATGCTTACTTCCTTATCCCTATCTCATTCGTGTATGTTTCATATATGCTTATAACTGGAATGGGTAGTAAGACGCGGTATTAAACAAAATCAAAGTTATATGGATGGTTAAGGCTATTTTTGAAAAATTTGGAGTTTAAAAATCACTCATCAATAAACTACCATTAATTTAAGGGTTAAAGCCAAAATTTAAAAAATCCCGAGGTATATCCTTATAAAATCTAAATATCAAGCCTGAATAAAATTCATCAAACCGTTTCGGATCTTGGCCCAGGGACAGACAGACATAATTGTAAAAGCCACTCTTTTTTTTTTGTTCGGGGTTCGTAAAACGTAAACATTCATCATAATTTCGAAGTAGAAAATTTTCGCTATTACAATACTTTCTTGTGATATGAGAAAGTACAAAGGAGATGCTTGGCCTATGTACCACGTTTTACTACCCGTCCGGTTTATCTGCACTCAAAAAGGGATGAGGAAGCTAAAATTAAGAGATGTACCCGTATTTCCGTGAGGTGATATTGGTAAACCATTGACTGGAAAACACCTTCAAAGTACACCTGACCGCGATTCAAACCTCGACCTCCTCGTTACTGGCAAACTAGACTAGATGAGAATGACGTTTAGTCTGTTTGTTGACCGAGGAGTGTGTTAACGTTGATATAATTGACACCCGCCTCGGTGGTGTAGTTGGCTAACGCGCTAGTCGTGTTGAGCTCGACTGCTGAGGACGGGGAGATCGAGGTTCGAATCTCGAGGTCGGGTGAACTGGGGTGGTTTTTCCTAAATGGTTTTCCACTCTCCATCCACGCAAATGCGGGTTCACTTCCTCTAATTCAACCTGCCCAATTCCTAATTCATTAGCGTAATTAGTACTTAAAGCGTATAACCCGAACGGGTAGTAAGACGCGGTGCTAAATATGATGATGATGATATAATTGATAGAAATTGTACCCAAATTCGCAAGGATGGAGAGTGACAAACCATTAAGGAAAACTGCCCTCTGTATACGCGACGAGATTCTAACACTGACCTCCCCATCACCGGGAAACAAAACCAGACGATCATGACGTTTAGTCCGTGCGACTTATAATGAACTTTTTTCTGTATCTCACTCGAGACAACAAACTCTCTGACTGACCCTACTTCGAGGTGTGTAACCGGTTCAAATTATTTTTAAAAAAAGTGGCTTTTGTCATTGAACAGTCAAAATAGACCTATATAATGGTTTCCCGTTTAACTAAACAAAACGAAAGGCTATCGATCACCAACCAAGTAGCTGTCAGCAATTTTATATTTCTTATAGTTTCACCTTCCTTCAAAGGTAAAGATCATCCATTGAACTCTAAATTGAGGTCGGCGTAATTCGACCCTTCAGGTTAAAACGCTAACGTGTCTGGATAGACCGGGGGGAGGGAGGTGGGGTATCATTCTGTTGTTTCCACTGTCTTATTCTCCCTGAAGCAGCAACTTTGAGGTCTTCATTAAAAGAGCTGGTGGTTTTATTTTAATACATAAAGTGGTCGTTAATCCTAACGTTTCCCACGTCGGCCGCATGATAGAGCTGAGGGTTGCACTTCCTGTCCCCCGCTGCACATCCGCCCGATGCGCTCCACCTGAAGACGAGACGCCCGAAAACAACACGTTCAAAGACGTGTGCTCGGGGTCGTATTTTGTATTAATCTTTTTTTTTTCACGCTGGGTAAGATTACACGCTTGACTAATCAAATTTATACACCATTGGTTTTAAAACAATTGTGCCAGAACCGACTATCAACAACTTAAACTAACTGATCTAAAACTCACATCGGTCGCCGCACATGGGCTAGACGTAGAGCTCGTCTAGTCAGGTTTGCCGGTGATGGAGAGAGCAGGATTCAATCTCCGGTTGGGTGCACTAAATTTATTTTTCACGAATTATTTTCCACTATTCCTCAAAGTAAACGAGGGTAAATTTCCTCTCAATTCTACCCACCTCAATCCTACTCTTCAAGTGAAAGCAGCCCGGATGGCTGAAACTAAAAGATTCCTGCAGGGCTGTGGCGTAATCATAGTGAAACAGAGTAGCTACATTTTAATTACGTTACTGGGTTTTAGCGAGAGCGAGGTTGTGAGTTTTCTTTTATTGGTTTTCCATACTCTCTCTAGGCTAACAGTGTTTTTTATAGTACTGCATCTTACTACCCGTTCAGGTTGTACGTATACGTACTAATTAATCTAATGTGTTAAGGATGAGGAAGGTTGAATTTAGAGGAAGTGCACTCGCGTTTGCGTGGAGGGAGAGTGTAACACCATTTAGGGGAAACTACCCTCAGTACACCCAACTGGGGTTCGATTCCCGACCTCCACGTTATCAGCAAGCCAGGACATAATGAGTGTGATTGTTAGGGACTAGACCATGCGGACACCGAAGTAGGTGTTGCTTTGTCTTAGAATCCTTAATGCTATTGTATCCTGAGAATTTTTACTTACGTCTATGGTCACCTGGTCGAGTAATAATCGCACCAGATTGAATTTCTGCTGATGGGGAGGTTTAGGTTCAGATGTAAGCCGGGTGCACCGAGGAAATTGTATTTTACATGTGATTTATCATTTTGTTTTTACTATCTTCTCTTCAGGCTGATGCGGTTCTATTTACTATATCACTGAAAAATAGTAATATCGATACTTTAGGACTACTCGTTGCAAAACATTATGCACCCCCGTATGTAGCTAGTTATAGTATTGATGTAAACAAATACATGCCACGTCGCGGATATCGATAATAATATCTACTTTTATTACGGATAACTGGCCTCGTGGTATAAGGGTCAGATCCCCTGGCTTCTGACCTATAGGTCCCAGGCTCGATTCCCATCTAATACTAGGTGATGTTTCTTTTGAAAGTGGAATAATTTCTAAATAGTCACCAGGGTTTGGTTAGTTATGCTTAAGTTAGGTTAATATCTTCGTTGCCATACTCAACACCACCATCATCCTCTCTAACTCATCAGAACATGGAAAGAATCTCCACGAAAAGGATGTACGATTAGTACATTCGGGCGTCCCCAGGGCAACGGTACATTAGTACTGGCTAATATGTCCGCAAACTGAGCTACAGATACATATAATCCAGACACGCCATTGATTTGGCGGATATATTTTTTTGAAATAGAGCTGCCAAAATGACACAATTCTAACTGCAAATAAAAAAAAAGCCGATACTAGGATTAACAGTAATACCGATCTGTGTGCTGCAGGTACCTGGAGCTGCAGTCAAGCGGACTCAGGGACGAGATAAGGCTGCACTACAGATCCCCGCACGACTCGTCCATGATCCACGTGGAGACGTTCCCGTTCAGACTGGCCGACAACACGTGGCACAAGGTGGCGGTGTCCGTGAGCGGGTCCCAGGTCGAGCTACTGGTGGACTGTCACACCCTGTATCGCCGGCTCATCAGGCCTCTTGACAGGAACTTCACCGTGCCGCAACTCGCACTCTGGGTCGGGCAGAGGAACAGCAAGCACTCGCTCTTCAAAGTAAGAAAACATCTTTAAAATAATCTTATCTTAAACTAAGTTGAGGTCGGATCACGATAACTTTAAAATAAGATAATTATTTTGACAGATTTTGAGTAATTTTTCCCCTCATAAAATGTATGAAAAGTATCCCACTTGAGCTAGAAGTTTGGAAGAATAAATACAAAAAATGTTGTAGATAAATATGGTTTTCTATCTCCTCTTTGGGTGTTTGCCGGTACATTTCCTCTTGGGACGCACATCGTACTTACGTCCTTTTATTATTAGTTTATACGTTTTAATACATGAGCTACCAGCGTTCATGTACACCTGAAATGTCAAACTCATTTAGTCTGGTTTTCTGGTGACGGGGCGAAAAGGGTTTCAAATCCCGGTCTGATTTTTTTATTAGTTTCACACCTTCTTTCAAAGCAAATGTGGCTTCATTTATTCTAAATTATACCTATTTTATCCCTTACACATGAGTGTAATTAATATAAATATATATTGTCCGAACGAGTGGTGTGACGGGAAGCATAGAAAAAATGGATGAGTTTTACGGCTTGGACAATGGTTAATGATCGGGAAGGGAAATGAACCCGCATCTACGCGGAGAGAGTATATAAAAACATATGGTGATATATCACATGTGAGATAACCAACCTCGCAAATTTATACTACGTCCATCCCGGTAGTTATCACGTTTACCTTGACGTGTTACACTATGGCGTAACTTAAAAAATAGGACCATAGTGAATCGGTCAAGGTAAGACTGCTACCTTTCATTGTAAACGAAGTGTACATGAATGAGACTAGAACCTCAACCTCCCCGTCAACGGGTAATCCTGGTTATTGAGAGCGCGGTAAAATCAAACAATTAATAAAGGCCAGTGAACTGGTCTCGGATATTGCGCTTATATCGACAAGACATCTAAATTCTATATATAAATTCTATACATATATTTTTAACACCGTGCCTTAGTAACTGTTCGGATTATACGTTATCTATATTATCAAACCTCTATGGTCAAAAGCTTGTCACTACAACTCCTACATTTATGAACCTATTTGCACTGTTGAGGTCTTAATATTTTCGATCCGACGTACATATTTGCAACTAACTGTCAAAATTTTGAAAATTGCGTCCAGGAAGAAGCTTGTGACATTTTACATAGGGCTTATCAGAAAGTTTTTGAATCCATAAAAGGCCAGCTTACATTTTTCTGGATGTGATTCTTAAAATTATGACCATTATTTGCAAATCTGCAGGGCTAAACGAAAAAAATTAAGATCTTAACGGTTACAATTGGTTGAGAATTGTAGGATAAGTTGTGTTGAAAAGCTTATTTTTTATTACTAAATGGACCAGATCCGCTTAACATTCCTGTATCGCTTCTCAACACATTGGTTTCATTTTCGTCATTAAGTTTTTCTTTTGTTTTTTCTTTATTACTCTAACTAGCATGAAGTGCCTGGCTTTCCCGGGAGAAACAGCATATGTTAAAAATGGTAAGAAGGTAAAAAAAAAAGAGTCAAAAAGCTACAATTTTTTTTGAAGTAAGTAAAACAGCAAACAGTGTAAACAGGACTAAAAGGTTAAAAGTACCATTCAAGTGTAAAAAAATGTATTATTTTAGGGGAAAAAAGTGTAAAAAGTAAATATCAATTTCTTAAAAGATTTTCTTACCAAATTTAATCTACACCTATCAGCTCATTTACTCTTTTTCCCCTTCCAACCCGTCTCGCCCTTTCTGCCTTTTAAACCTTTTTTTCCCTTAAAGCAAATTATGCCCATTTTACCCTTTTTGACAATTGACAATTTTCTCCCCTTTACGTTCAATTTAAAAATTCATGTTTTAAAAGAAGATTAATTTTTCTGTCAGGACAATTAGTGATTATTAATATAGGTGCAATGGTATATCATATCGCTTCGTATGGGATTAAAAAATATTAAGGATTTGGAGAATTTCCTCAAATTTTCTTACAAAATAAATTAGGTATAAGAGATGTCCCAGGATTTAAATTGTTGATTTGTTTTTAAGGAGGTTGCATTAATTTATGATTCGGATGGACATCCAATATATAAGAACGATAAATTTGTATAGCCTTTTTCTAAAAAACTATACATAATAATAACATGCAGTTTTTTGTATTCTATTTAACTTTTAAATTTAATATGAACTATATTTATAAAAAAGTTACAATTTAATATTTACTTAGTTATAATAAGACATAATTTTGATAAAATTAAACTAAACAATAAATACAATAATATAGTTTTGAAGTTATTATATTGTTATAGAGAGTAAGATATTTTCTATCATACACGATGAATATTTATAATACAATAATTTAAACAAAACTTAGTATTATCAAATTAAATCATGTCTAAACTGTTGAAAAGGTTCAGCGGTTTCCTGCTAGATGGGTCTGTTATCCGAACCACCTCGCCATCTCCTCCCCAACCCCTTTTTGGCATTATCTAGCTTTCCATATTTTTTTTGTAAGCCCAGCTACTTTCCCTTCCCTCACCCCATTTAGATCCTGTTCAGGTAAAACCCTTGACTTGACACTAATTGTCTTTCACTTTATTACTACTATTATCTCCAAACCTAAGTTATTGAAAATGTTATCTGTGATGTATTTGCATGATATAGTTTAAGGTGCGGCAGAATAGAAGACCAAATTCCCTATTGGGTCTTATCTTCCTTCTCGAATTGAGTACCTGCTTGAGGAGACGAAATACCCCCACCACTTTATTACTTTCCCTAACCTGGCATGTGTCACTCTATTGGTCCATTGGTTTTCTGTATTCTGAAATACAAACAAAGCAGAGACCGGTCGGCCGCCTCTACCTGAAGTTTTAGTCTCACAAAGTGTTTGAATAAAGGTTACATTGAATAAGCTTTGTTCCTATATATAATAATAAAAGGAAGTGTTTGCCTGTGTATGTTTGTTTGTTTTTGTGCGATGCCCAGTCAAATCTACGGCACTCAGAGATCTGAAATGTTTAACATAGGTGGGTGCAAGGGGGTCTGAATGCACCCTGAAGTAGGATTTTTAAATTTATAATTAGCTTCTTAGTTAGCCTATTTTTCAAATCGATAATAATAGAATTCAAAAAGAAAGAAACAATTGTAATATAAGATAAAAGAGATACAGTGATAATAAATCCAAAATGAAAATGAACTAAAAAAAAAGTAATAAAGTCCGAGTATGAATATGAACTTATAACAGAGTTAATAGTATAAAAATAACGCAAAAACATTATTATACAACATTATTATACTAAAGGAATAGAAAATATTTATTGGACTAATTGATCA
Source organism: Timema douglasi (assembly GCA_901482245.1). Classification (NCBI taxonomy): domain Eukaryota; kingdom Metazoa; phylum Arthropoda; class Insecta; order Phasmatodea; family Timematidae; genus Timema; species Timema douglasi. Next base: position 71,690 of record CABEEJ010000041.1, read on the forward strand.
AAATTAACGTTAATAAAAGTTAGAATAATATACTTCCCATTATCAAAAGTTTATATATAAACACATTAAAAATGTGAGTCAAGAAACAACACATATATAAACAAAAAACATATTAAAATACATGTAATATAGAATCTGATTTTAAAACTGGAATTAAAAATAATGTAATGATAATAAGATGCTTAAATAAGGTAAAGATATAAACTTGTAAAAGTAGAATAATAAAAGTTAACTGAGTTAACTAAGAATAGAAATCTATTTTGTCTAAAAAGTTTTTGAGTTCACATTTATCTCATATTACAGTAAGTACTATCATCACAAATTCATCAAAATACATGCCATAAAGAATGTGAAATACAGTTAAGAGTTCAAGCATATGAAATGAATAATATTATACTTAAATAAGGTTGAGATATAAATTTGTAAAAAATAAAATAGAAAAAGTTGGATGAGGTTAACAGAGAATTAGAATCTATTCTTATCTTAAAGTCTTTGGGTTCCCTTGTTCCTTGTATTACTGGTAGTGAGATTATCACAAATCCGACATGTTTCGGAGCTACAACGGCCCCATCCTCAGGACTGAATAAGAAAAAAGAGAGAATCAATGCAAGTTGCAGCACAAAACTCTCTCTTTCTCAAAACTCTCTTTCTCTAAAATATTATTTGATTTTCATTTTATATAGTTTGACATATTTTGACATGTTTATATATTTCATGTGATTTTACATAAAGTTACCTACTTTGTGATTATTTAATATATTTTTAATAATAATTATTGCACATTTGTTGAGTTTTTAAATATTGTTTGATTTGGTTTGGCTTGCATAAATCAGCTTAAAGGAATTTTTCAATTAACTATTGAAAAGGGTAAAATCCAACTCGGGTAGTCAAGTGTTTTTCCACTAAGTACAGGCCTTCTCTCCTCACAATGAACCTTTTGATGCATTCTTTAAAGAATTTAGCAACCAGATAAGTAATTTTGGTCTGGAACCTCCCTCCCTGCAACACACTTGTCCAACGACTTACATTCTTATCTTGTAATATCTCCAAGTGATTTTAATTACAGATGAGCGGTTGAAAGTGAAAGTCTAACAATAAGCTACCTAAGATATTTTATTTTGTTCACCATGACACCAGGTGAATCTTGCTGAATACAAAATTAAAATAATGGGCTGGGATTAACGATTCCTTCACAACCAACGGTGAAGTTGTAATGTGTCAAGCTTGCAACAAAACTATGGGAGGTTCCACTAAAATCACAATTGGAGCAACATATGCGGGGCACACTTCGTACGAAAAAAAAAAGTGAGTTATTCGAAGAATCCTTTTTTTTAAAACAAAAAAGCAGGTGCCTTTCTTCCAGTTAAAGAAAATAATTCTTTAAGGACTTGTGCAGTGCATTGATCACTGCAAACATCTCATGTTTTATATTCTAAGGGCCTGAATTTGAATCCTTCTTGTGACACCCATGAAAGCGACAAATTCCTGATCAATCAATACCCAGAAAGAATTATCAGCATATATATTATGAAGAAACAATGGGAAAGATAATAAACTACATGGGAGATGCCTTCATATGGGTCGCTGTGGGTGAAATCACGGTTGCTTAGGGTAATTTTGTTGTGAACCTTGTGGTGGGTAAGATAGATCCTAAGGATATTTCCAAACCATATTTGATTTACTGAGAAGTGCTGGAACATACGTATCATGTTGTAAGATTCGTGAATGATGAATTGAAAGTGTGTGGCCTAGGTGAACTCACGTAGAGAAGGCCCTGGTGTTATATTTGGATGCCACGGCATATATAATGAAAATCGCAAGTGCTTTGAAGTTGTTATATCCTGATATGATGCATCTTTCAAGTTTGGCTCGTGGACTACATCGTATTGTGGAATACATTAGAGTCCAGTTCTTCCAAATGAATAGATTAATTTCTGTGATAAAAAAAAGACCTATTTGTGAAAGTCCCACAGTCTTTCTCACATATCTAATTATTTGAAAGGAAAAGGGGGGAAAAGAGGTTAATAGTACTAAAGTGTCAAAAAGGTTAAAAAGTTAATAGTATCCATTTCTAAAGATTTTATACCACTTTTAAGCTACACCTATCATCTCATTTACAGTTTGTGCCCTTTTAACCTTTTTTGCCCTTAAAGCGAATTCAACCCAGTTTACCCTCTTTGCCATTTGACACTTTCTACCCCTTTAAATTCAATTTAAAAATTATTGTTTTAAAAGAAGACAAATTTTTCGGGCGAAACTTTTACGAAATTTTTACAAATGTATTTAAAATTGGGTTGGTGGAACTAAAATGAAGACATTACATTCATTACGTGGCTACCCCGGGCAGCGCTGGGTACTTTTGCCAATCATTAATAAATACATTTCCCTTAAAAATATACTAACAAAGTAAGTCTTCATGAAACTTTTCTACTTAGACTAGTGCTTTCCAAACCTTTTAAGACTACAAACATTCGTGATCCACCTTACTTTAATAGACCTGTAGGGGGAGGGGGGGGCGGTGTCAACTGTTTTGTATTACTTTTGTTTCATGATTTTATATTTCAAACTGTTACTAAATTCCCCACATTTCAAAAATTTCAGCCAATCGCCAAAAATCGCAGACCACAGTTTTTTAACCACTGACCTAAATAATTTTGTATGAAATTAGGGGAAAAAAGAGGGAAAACTTTAAATCCGAGTTGATGCCACCTCTAAAGGATCGTTCACACCTAGCCGTAGTACAATACCGACACGCAATTACTGGCTCTTTAATTTGATTCGCCAAGGCGGTCTTAAGAGTGTGCGCCTACCTTTACTCTTTATGTCTGTCTGCCAAAAAAAAAAAAATACGAGGATGAAACAAACAAATCTCGATTGTTTCAATTAAATCAGTTGATCGTTGAGTAACATATACTTTTCTCGTATCTGTGACTGCGCCGGTGGGCACGTGGTCAAGGGGATCGGTTCCATCTGAATTCAGAGTACAGGAGGAAAGGAAGGAAAGTCATATATATATATATATATATATATATATGCTGGGCTTACAAGCTCAATTATTTTGCACAAACTAGTGATTTGTGTAAAATGTTGTATCGTTAAAACGATAGTTTGTAATTTGCGCGAACCAAAAAATATGGTCTAAGCTAAATCTGTCCGTGTTTGATTTTCTAGTTTAGGTTGGCGCAATTACTGAGAGTGTAGACGGGTTTTATTGGTTTGCACAAACCAGGTGCATTCGCAGACAGTAGAGATAACACAAAAGAGCTGAGTCGGGAAGTATGTGATAAGTTCGTCCAAAGAGCATTTTGGATCCTCCTGCAATTCACTAACAAAGTTTTCTCTTTTTAGCAGCCAAGATTTGGACCACCTTCGACTTTTCTTAGATTGCGTGTCTTAGCTTCTTCTTTATACAACACAAACTGATAACTGATAAAGTAACTCTTCTTCCTCTATTTGCCTTGGGCAAACTTGAAATCTAGTAAAAACTCGCCACTCCTGAAAAGCAACTTTCTAAAAGAAGAAACTGGAAACTACTAAAGCAAGTAAAATTTGCGTAGATTTAAATGAACGAATAAATGGATAGGCTTGTGCAAATCAATTTGCACAAACTATTTTGAGCAAAGGATTTGAGCGTCTAAACCCAGCTTACACACATTTTCTAGGACAGCAATTTTTACATCTCAAACCTTATAAAAGGATTCCAGCAAATACTCTGTTTTTTAATTAATTTAAATAGTATATAGACCTCTTTTCACCATAATCTAAAGTTCGTTAGAAAGACCTCGTGATTGTCTAACAGACGGGTGGATTTACGACTCTGCCGCCCATAGGTACTAGATAATTTGCCGCCCACTTTTCTTACCTTAATTTCTAACTTTCTAAATCCCCGTTTCCCCCTACCACCCGGTCATACACCGACACATATTCACAAGTGAAATATGTAGAATGACAGATAAAAAGTGCTTAGATTATTTTATTATTCATTATAGTGAGGTTTGAAAAGTAATAAGAATCTAAGCAAATACTTTAAAAAATTGAAATAAATAATCTGCAAACCGCACTAGATGACCTTGACATTTAGACCTCGTGTCCATCATTGTCTGTCTTAATATTATTATTACCTATTTTTCAATATATTATACGAGAGATTAAACGTGTATATTCTTTCTATATCACATGACTCACAAACTAACTTAATTCTCAAATATACACAACACTCAATTTTCCAACCTTCATCTCATCCTTGTGAAAGAGGAAACCCCAATTTTACTGGTAATACATTTCATCGGGAGTTGAACCCCGAGTCCTTTAGCCCGGTAAAAAAGACGCGCTGCCAACTCAACACACCAACAGACCTGTAATTGACCCTTGCTGAGCCTCTGGTCACAGAAACAACATAAAACTCAAGTTTAATTATAGAACATGCTTACTTGAAGGGACGCGTAAGAAAGTACCCGCTGATAAACGACATTCGCGTCTGAAACAATTCGATGGGGTCGTCAAGACGGCTTGGGCTAGACGAAATGGCAATGTTGCGTGACTACTATAGGCCTGTGTTGGCGTACACTGCAGTTGAACAACCGACTAAACGACAGGTATTCAAACTTATCTGTTGTAATGCATAGTTTGTTTCAAAGTCCTACCACCCGTCCTTTATCTGCGCATACAAACACTAATGGGGAAGGGATTAGTATGGTTACACGTATATATGGTCGCGTGGTCTAGCTCGTTACGCTCGTGTTAGACTGTACTGCTGATTACGTGGACATCGGGATTAAAATCTGCGCCGGTTTTACTAAGGATTTTTTCCCTAAATCGTTTTCCATCCTCCTTACACGAAAATTCGTTTAGAATTCCTCTAAAATATTACCTTCCATATTTCTATTCCATTAGCGTAATTAATCCACGCGTAAAACCCAAACGGATACCAAGACACGGTAAAAAAAAAAGTAATTCAGAATTTAAAGGAGGTATATTTGAATTCGCGTGGAGGTAGAGTGGGAAACCATTTAGGGAAAAACCACCCTTAGTGCATCTGACCGGTACTGAAACCCGATCTACCCATAATCCGCAGTTTAGTCCACTACGAGAGTGATGCCTTAAAACATGTGTCCATCCAAGAGGGTGCCAAAATTGTAAAAATTTTAATACTTTATTAGTGTTATTTTATAAGTATTTGTAATATCTATCAAATGTGAAAGCTACAGATCACATGACTTGATGTATTAATACTTGAAAGTAGATTTAGTAGGTAACTTTTCTAGATGTCCGGTAAGCCCCTTCCAATGAAAACTAAACTGTTTTTTCTATTTACATAAGCGGACTTATTAATCCAAGCAGTAACAATGAATGGGGTTTACGAAAATAGTGCCTGAATTAGCGTTGATAGAGTATGGAGAAAATTATGCTGTGAAAATAAATTATGTAGAAAACTATCCCCAAATGAACCCAGTCAAGATTAGAACTCCAAACTTCTCGTTAACGGTGATCAAGTGCAATGCCATAGAACGTTTTGCCTCCGCTTAGGGTATTACATTTTAAACCTTGGTACACTTAATATTATATAAATACTTACATTATAACATTGCTAGTTATATTTGGTACATTCTTTAATACCACTAATCAAGGCAGTGGTTGAGTTGTCTTAAGCGTTAAATTCACAATAAACTTTGTTGCCTTTGACGAGACCTATCCTCGAATTCTGAGAATGGTTTTCAAATGTGTGTGTTTTTATAATCCTCTCTCCACACCATTGGGGATGCACTTTTTTAAGATGAAATTCTTTAAATAACCTCTGTTATAGAGAATAAACATTTGAAAAGAAATGATAAAAAAATCTCAATAAAATTTTAACCTATGATTGTACACTATTTTAGAACCGCGTCTTATACTTGTTCAGATTATACGCATATGTACTAGTTACGCTAAGGAGTTAGGGATGAAAAAGGTTGAATTCGGAGGAAGAAGAGTATCTGTATTTTCGTCGAGGGAGAGTAGAAAACCCATTATGAAAATCACCCTCATTACACCTGACCGGGATTCTAACCCTGATTTCCCTGTTATCGGTAGTCTAGTCTATTTCAAGATTTACGCCTTAGGCCATACGTCCACCGAAGCGTGTACATTTTTTTAATTAATATTGTTTATACATCTGAGCTATCCGAATATTTACTTACACTAATAGGGTAGGAATAAAAATATACTCACATTTGCGTGGAGAAAGGGAGTAAAACCCTTCAGAATATCTTGGTACATATGTACGGCATTCGAACTCTGACCTCCTTGTCAGCGGAAAAACTGAGATGTGACTTAAGTATATTAATGCGTGTTTATATATTTTGTGATAGGTAAATCCTCTATCCTGGAAGAACTGTTTGAGAAAAAGAAACAACTGTATTTATAACATTTTTCCTCCAAGAAATATCTTATGAATACTGTGTCTTACAACCTAGTTCCAGCAGGCGGTTCATTTTCTGTCATAATTTTAAGAGTTATTATGCTACAAAAGCACTAAAACACGTCATATAACATAGTACTCGACATTTAACAACGTTTAAAATTTACGTGCGTAATTTTTGTTATAACAAATTATTTTATAAAATAATTTGTTCTAGCAAATTATTTTATAAAATACTAGTTGTGGTTAATGAAAGATTTTTAAAATCCAATGACAAACAAATTATTCTCTTCAACCTATCCTGATTGTTTTAGTAATTTTATTAATAGAGAAAACTTTACTAATTAAAATTTTACAGAATAAAGAGTACACAACTTTACTTATATTGTTCCTAGTGAAATAGGCTGCAAAATTTTCATGAGATAATAAAGGAACTGATTGCGGGAAATAATTAAAGATATTTAAATATATTTTAAACTTGACATTAGGTCTAGAGGGATTGATTAATTAGTTTTTTACACATAGCTAAAAATAAAAACATTTATATAGTAGAATGGTCTAAGGGGTCACTTGCTTTTTTTTATTAGCACCACGTCTTACTATTCGTTCGGGTAATACGCTTATGTACTAATTACGCTAATCGTTTTAAGGATTGAGAAGGCTATATTTAGAGGAAGTATATGCGTGAAGAGAGAGAGAGAGAGAGAGTGGAAAACCATTTTGGAAAAAATACTCTCATTACACCTGACCGAGATTTGAACCTCGATCTCCCGTCATCGGTGATCTAATTTATTGCTAGAGTAGCGCCTTATAGCATGCGGCCACCGAATTTAGTCTCTCGCAATAGACTGGATTGGCGATGAAAGAAAGGATAGGGTTAAAATCCCCATTTTTCCTATATGATTCATTTCTACCTATGCAAATAGCCGGATGTGTAGTAAAATGCGACGCACACAAAAAAGTAACAGTTCTAAAAATTAAACAAAACAAAATAATTTTGTGTATTCTAAACTAAGTCAAAAACATTATCTTGAAATGTAATTGTTTTATATTTACTAATCATTGTATAGTTAATATTAATCTTTAATTTATTCTTCAACGCTTGCACATAGTAAATTCCCCTTAATAAACTCGAGAATAGAAGTCCATATCTGTTGAGATCAACATTGAACGCCAGAATTCCTGCAACCCTTTACACTTGCCTGTACTACCTCTAGATTAGATAACGCTTCAAGGCGGCATTTTATGGAACTTATCTGCTCTAAGACAAAGGATGACCAAGAAAACAATCGTCAAGAAACTAGAGATGGGTCGAATCTTATATTTCTAAAATTTGAATCTTAAATCTTCTTTCTAAGCTCAAATACAAATCCGAATCCTCAAATCTTAAAAATTACAATTTTTGTTGAAGTGAGAATATTTCAAATTATTTTTTTCTTAAATCGTATAAAACTTGGTTCCACTGATAAATTATATTTGGTTTTTCATGTCTATTACGTCATAAAAAACAAAGATAACTTTTTTTACCAAGCTAATTATACTAACTCAATTTTATACCTTCCTGTGATAATGATATCGGTCAATTTTGATATTAAAATTTAAGCGGTAGAATCAAAACATAACGTTATTGTCAGACCTTTAAGCTCAATTGTTAGCATAACTGCCTACTAAGCTACAAGTCCCGGGGTTGATTCCAGGAACGGGCAAAACATTATTGTCGGGGTAATTGAAGATAATCCTTTCACAGTGATTAAATTTGATGACCATGCTACCGGGTGTTGTGTTAATTCTAGACTAAAGTAAATTTGTAAGTTTTGTGCTGATATCACCAGTGGGCTCCAAAAAAATTACGTTAAATACATCAATTAAAAATGTATTCATAACAATGTAATATTAATATTTCTCGATATTTATACTAAATACGGAATTCCTCTTATTTGTTGGGAAGTTAAAGGTAGGTTTTTGTCCAGATGACGACTGAACAGAACACGTTTTTCTCTAATGACAGGTTTGCAGCTAAATTTCTGGGAAAATAATAAAAATTGTTTTGTTTTGAAATAATCAAGAACAATGGTATGCTGTATTATTATTTTTTGAACAAGTTCTTTATTTTGTTCTCAACTCACACTTCAAAGTACTTTACTTTAACTATATTCGATGGTTTCCTTTAAATAAATAAGTGCTAATGTATTGAAACTAGTCATCTACAGGCAGCTTACGAAGTCATCCGACCCCAAGAATGAATGGATTACAGCCAAGAGCAATAATAGTCTCATTACTCTAACTTCAACAATTTAAAAACACATTTCCATATAGCTTTACTGACTTGTATCATTAGAATTTCTACCTACATTTCATAAGCTATAGCTGGTTTCATTACCAAAAATAACTACTTAGTATCATCTACATATCAAAATATATATTAAATTTGTTTTTAAACAACCTGTAAAGGAATAACTATACAGTCGATTTAATAAGAGACAAACTATATATTTTACCATGTTTTAATATGTTTGTAATGTAACAAGGGTTCTTCAACTTACATGTATATTTTTAAGATTCTTCAATCTCGTATATCAACAAACTATATTTTAATTTATTTCATTACTTTAATTTAATTGCTTTCTCACAACATTATAGATAGTTTGTTCGGAAACTCATATCCCAAACTGCACATATAGTTTCTAGAACCAAAGTTAATACAAAATCCCCATACACTTACATCTGTAAAACCATACTAATATCATTAAAATGTGTTCAAAGTTTCAGTGTAAAGCGCTGGGAGAACATTTCTATTCAAGCTTGCGTGTACAATAGATTGCATAGGAGCTAGGCGCGTGGCACTGCACACCTCGACATCTTGGAGTATGACAGCAGAACATACCATAATTAATACACCAGTCCATCTAGAAATATGAAAACGTTCTGAGGGGCATTTTTAATGGTCCTACTTCACCGAAAGTGCTAGCCATTATTACATGTGCGGCGCCGCGCTCCTAACTTTTATTCAACTTGTTGTACACGCAAGATTGACAGCTTTGCTCTTCCGGCGCTGTACACCGAAACTTTTAACACAATTTAATGGTATGGTGGATATAAGTGTAGAGGGATTTTGTATTACTTTTGGTTCAAACAAGATATATGTGCAGTTTGGGCTATGAGTTTCCGAACACCCCATATATCACATAAGCTCTATATTTAATTCAGTACATAATTCAAAGCATTTATAATAAGCTACAGATCTATTGGTCCCGGATTCGATACTAGGTGCTCCCAGAATATTTATGTGAATAAGTGGGTCTGTAACGGAGTCAAAATCAGCCTTGTGAGGACAAATGAGAAGCGACTTGAATAAAAAAAAACTAGCGTCTCCGGTCCAAATAACTGAGATTAACGGCCGTGAGGTTCGTTGGGCCGACCACATGACAGCCTCTATCCGCAAATGTTAGCACTATCATCATTATCATCGCTCGGTTGGTATAGCTAGATCTCGGGCTCAAGCCATGGAGTTTATATAATATATGACTGTGTTGAATAATGTATTCGATGTTTGTTTCCCAGGGTGCTATAGAAGAAGTGAAGCTGATCACAGGTCCCCATGGATACTTAACCCAGTGTCCCCTGTTAGATTCCAACTGTCCCACGTGTGGTCAGTTCTCCTTGCTTCAAAACACCGTGGACCAACTAAAGAAACATTTGCAAGAACTATCGGACAGGGTAATTAATATATACATCTAGCATAGAAATGGGAAATTTTACATTTCGCTTATATTATTTACAACGGTGTTTAAATTAAACGAATGCAGTATAAATATCTCATGAAGATGACAGATCAGATGTGAATTTTTAGATTTTTCGTAAAAAAAATTCCAGCTATTTAAATTAAACGAATGCAATAGAAATATTCTTATTTTAATGAAACAAATAGAGATGCAAGATGGAAAATTTTGCATTTATCTTTAACTTTTTTATAATTAAAATGAAACATATGTAATAATGATAAGTTAGCATATAGATGACAGATGGGGAGTTTTACATTTATCTTTATTTTGTTTAAATTATGTGTACACATACTGTAATTTGCCAAGGTAAATCTGCTACCTTTCAGGGTAAACGAAGTTTACATAAGTGTATAGTTATGAAATAATGTTAATATGATGTACTTAGAAAATATAAATACGTAAAAAAATAAAACTTAAAAAAAAATTTAAAATTTTTTCGGGTTATTCCATGTGTTTAAATTTCCTTTGGTTCGGGGTGGGCCCCACTCAAATCAAATTGATGGAACTCTACTGTTATATATAAAAAGTATTCATGTGTTTGTGTCTATCTTTGTAGTTGGTGGCGGCAGAAGGTCGCATCAACCGGGTGGAGGAGTGCGACTGCCAGAAATCTTGTCGCATCAACGGGACTGTACATGCAGACGGGGCCAGTTGGAGAAAAGGCTGTGATAATTGTTTTTGTGTGGTGGGTAAAAACCTTTTGTCTTAATACAGTTTTAAAAATAATACTTTGTAGACTAAGTTTTTCCCTCCTTGTCAATGCAGTTAATTTTCACAGAAAGAATCTTATGTCAGCTAGATTAATCACTCCAATGACCAAATGGTATAAGGTGCCACTCTGACAATAACCTGAACTTTTAACGACGGGGATATTGGGGTTTGAAACCCGGTCTAGTGCGCTGAGAGTGGTTTTTCCTCTAAATTCTAACCTTCCTCGTCCCTTTCCAATTAGTATAAATGTGCGGACATCCGGACAGTTATTAAGATACTATTCACAAAACTTATAGCACTAAAATAATAATTTCAAGATGGTTCTAATTATTTAGTCTCGAATCTGTATCTTGGAAAACATGAAAATCATGAGACTAACTTTCCCAAAGGCGAATTATTGATTCCTTTGATTCATATTTTTCTCACGTTAATTCTTTAGCTACTCTAAGGAATATAAATTGTAGTTAAGTTATAACATTTTTGTTACTTTATGAATTCACCTTTAGTTAGTGGTAACTTACACTAACTATCTGAGGTCTGGTTATTATGTTTTTCCTATAATCATAATGTTTGGTTAAACCCATACTAAGCATCGTAATAAACTCTTAAAAATTCGAAGACATAATATGATAAATAGATTATAATAATAATAATAATTATTATTATTATTAGCACCGCGTCTTACTACCCGTTCGGGTTATACGCACTTACGCTAATGTGTAATGGTAGGGTGATTGTGAGATGAAATGGAGGACCTACAGTTTAACGTGGAATCCGAACCACGGTGGAGGCCTGGCATTCCCCACATTCACAAGATGTCTTGTCAGAGGTGAAGGAAGGGTTTGGTAATCAGATAAATCTTTGCCGNTTTTTTAATTCTATCTTGAATATTCTTGATGATTCTAGTATTCGAAGAACCCTCTCCTTTGAGATTTAAGATTCAAATAAATTGATTAGAATTTGTTTTAGAACTCTTAATACTACTTATTGGCTAATACTCAAGTATAATTATCGAACAAACTTAACAATCAGACACCGGATACGAACCCGGGACCTTTACGCTCTGCGCATCAATGCTCCAACACTTAGCCATTCTGGTTTTCACGTATTTAGGGTCGTCTTTCACTTGTTTTTTGTGTGTTTAGTCTATATGTGGTAACTGGTGAAACTAAAAGCCATTCACTTAATGGAATTTGAGTCGGTCATCAGGACTTATCTTGGGGAGAACCATCACGCATCAGTCTGTGATAACACATTAATTAATAATATGAAGTGCATGGAAGCATACTGTCAGTCACGAGTCGCCGTGGACTGTGATTGTACATAGATAAATTTCACCAGCTATCACCAAGGTCCGGATTTCAATTACCTTAAAAAAATAAAAAATAACGTATAAATTTACCTCAAAGTTCTAAAAAATGACATCAAATTTATCAAAAAAAAATATCTAAAAATATGAACAAAAACTTGCAATAAATGCACACGAATGAATAAAACAAGCACTTTATAAATGTGAAATAAAAAAAAAATATGCGATGAAAAGCCTTTAGCAACTAAACTGTTTCATTCTGCTAAATATAATATTGATTTATAAATATCTACTTCATAAATAATAGTTGGGTGACCTGGTGTTCTAGGGGTCCGGGGCTCAATCCTCGGTCCCAGCAAAGATTTATCTCATTGCCAAACCCTTCCTTCACCTCTGACAATATTTGTATTAATCACAACTTGTGAATGTGGGGAATGCCAGGCCTCCACCGTTTTTCGGATTCCACATTAAACTGTAGGTCCTCCATTTCATCTCACAATCACCCGACCATTACACATTAGCGTAAGTGCGTATAACCCGAACGGGTAGTAAGAACACAGTGCCAATAATAATAATAAGAAGAAGAAGAAATAATAGTTACCCCCTACCAACACAACCCCTTATAGCTTTATTACAGTGTATAATCGGGAATGTGTATTTTACAGCCATACAAGCAAAGAGGAGACAAAGTTAATTGACTACATTATATAAGTTTTATTCGGACAGCTGTGCGTTGGGAAAAAATATGCTGTGAATATTGATTGCATGGTATTTAAAAATATACTTAATCAACATGAATGTCTTAAAATGACTGAAAAGTATCTTATAATAACCCAAAAAGTCAAAAAATGATCTATAAAATATATATTTTTACGACAATGGGATTATGAACAGAGTGTATGTACTTATACGTACGTACGTATGTATGTTAGTGACTAACAAAAAAAAAAAAGATGGCATGCCATCAAATTCCGGGTCCTGGTTATCACGATAGTTCAGTGGTCAAAACGTCCCGGTTGTCATATTTCATTGAAATGGATTCAGACCTCTAATGTTTACTATTTTTACATTATAATATTAAAGTAAGTATTGTAATCGTAAAGCTTTCATTTTTCAAGATTATTAAGATGAATCTTAAATATTTATGTGAGCCCTAAAATAAAAACATTGGATTTTGAAATTATGTCTGTTCTCTTGTCAGCCCACCTGTTTCCGTGTCTGTCTGTCTGTCCTTGTGAAAAGAGCTGAAATGGTTTCATGGATTTTGTCCAAAATTTATATTTAAATGTAAGATAGCCATACCTTGGGATGTTTATTATTATTTTTTATTTAAATCCTTAAATTAAGGGTAGCTTACTGATAAGTGATGTTTGCAAATTTGAATCATTGTTAAAATTATGGTAACAATTTTGTTTAAAATTGATGTCTTGGGTGTACTTGGCCTAACAAATAACACTGTAAGTTATAATAGTTTTGGTGTGAGGGTGTGTATTTGGTTAAGAGTAGTTTAAAATTGAGTAAATTTTGAGATATTTCGAAAATTGAAAACATTTTTGTCTGGTTTGAAGTGTATATCTGGGGGGGTTTGGACATGACAAATAACATTGTATACTTTTTTTTTAGCACCGTGTCTTATTACCATATCATTACCATTACGTACTAAATACGTTAATGGTTTTAGGGATTAGAAAAATTATATTTAGAGGAAGTGTACCCACATTTGTGTGGAAGGGGAGTGGAAAAATCTACCCTCAGTACACCTGACCGAGATTGGAACCTCGATTTCCCCTTCATCGGCAGTCTAGTCCTCTGTGAGAGTAGTGCGTTAGACCATGCAGCAACTGAAGCGACTCACTGTATACTTGTTTTTGGGGGAAAATATAAATTAAAAGTGGTTGACTGATGGCTGATTTTTTCACATTTAAAATATTTAAAAATTGACTCTAACTATTAGATCAAAATGGGAATCTGGGAGGTTTTTATATGAGAATTCATTTCATATATTTGTTTTTTCTTTAAAAAAATAATTTAAGTGTGGTTTACTGATGATTGATTGAAACAAATTGAATCCAAAAATATTTAATGAAATAATAAAACATATTTTAATTATATTTTTTCTAAATAAATTTATCAAAAGTACTTAACTCTATGACAGATTATAGAAAATTTGAATTAAAAAAAAAATTGTTTAAGACTGTTCCATATGGGTATATGAAGATGGTTTTACTTAATAATATATAAAAAAAATTACAAATATAAATAGCTATAGGGTAGTTTAAAAATAGCTACAACAATTTTGTTTAGTATTTAAAAATTAAAATTTATTGTGTTAAACAGGGTGATATGTTTGTTTTTCTGAGGAAAACTTACTTGGCTAGGGTTTAAATGTATTTTGAATATTTTGTTACAAGCTTTAATATACTATATTAGAAATTTTGTAAGATTGTGTAGTGCCATTTATTTTCTAATAATTATTTGTATTAGTAAAATATTATATTCAATTCATTTCTGCTAGAAGTCTGAGAGCTCAAGAGCTTTTTATTCATTGCCAAGAATGAGCTTCTCAGATAGCTCCCACATATTGATTCAAGTCAAGCCAAGCATGAATTTAATAAATATGGGTGTAGTTTTAAACAAGGGCGTAGAATTGTAGGGGTCCGGATCCCCCTTGGATTAACTGGGCCCCCTGAAATTTGTTGGATGCCCTCCTAAAGGGGGTCGACAAATACATATAAAACCTTTCAAGTTTTTTATCTTACTACAGTTTTAATTGTATATTGTCACCAACCAACTATTAGTTAATGAGTATTTTAAAATTCACCTTCAAGATACACCTTGTAGAACTTCCGATTGTAAAATTAGCTCTGTCATTATTTCAAATACTGTACTTCTCTTCATCATACAGTCATATGGTAGGTATTTAAAATTACGTTTCTTGGATTGAGTCAAGTAGGTGGGGTCCGAGAAAATGAGGCAAACTTTTGCTATCACCTTCAAGATCCTACTTGAGGAATCACCCTAAGAAGAGAGCAGCTTAAATAACAGAACAACTATCAGAAGTGGAGTTTGTAGCTTATGTAGGTAGCCTTACTACCCTTCCCCCACCCATTATCTCAACGTACCTACTTACTTAAAACATTATTTGCTAACTATTAAAAGTTTGAAAGAAAGAGCAGGGATTGGGGGTCTGGACCCCCCTAGAATGTGTTAGCGGAAACCCCTAAAAAATAGCTATCTACGAACTTTCTTTTAAAACATAATTATATAAATATATAACGAAAGGACTATTAAAGTTTAATAAAACCTTTTTTAATATTAAAATAAGACTCATATATTTAAATAGTATGAGACATCCTTGAAATTACAAATTAGCGTTAACATTTTTACAATGGAAAGGACACTATGCCAACTGCAAATTTCACACACAAAATCAAGATGAATGTACAAAAGAGTAAACAATAAGTCAGCTTCGCAAGACAAACACAATACTGCAAGGAAATAGACATATTCAACAAACTCGATCTTGCCAAGCCTATGCATCTATTGAGTTTTAACACAAACTAATATTAAAGGTTTGAGTTTCAAACTCAAAGTTCGAGTACTCGTGGACCCCTTTCTATTAATATTAATATGTAAACCTGTAATTATTGTTCTTGTGATTTGTTTGTTCCGACAGCATGGAGAGGTTGACTGTCAGCCAGTGCAGTGCCCGAGTATTACCTGCAAGAATCCTGTCATGAACCCTGGAGAGTGCTGTCCCAGTTGTCTCAGTAAGTGCCTTTAAACTTGATTCACATTTTCGTCCAAACTAGAGAACAGAATGTAATTCACAAACTAGCAGAAATGTATATGTTGGTTGGCCTTTGATGCTTTGCAACATATATTAGAAACAGCTGATTTCAGACACATTTTATTTTCTAGTGGATAAACAGATTATTAACATGTATTGAGTCGTTAGTTTAGGTGCATGAATACTGATTGAGTCTGTTGGTTTAGAAACACGCATACTGATTGAGTCTGTTGGTTTAGATTCATGAATAATGATTGAGTCTGTTGGTGTATGTACATGTATACTGAAGGAGTCTGTTGGTTTAGATTCACGCGTACTGATTGAGTCTGTTGGTTTAGATGCACACATACTGATTGAGTCTGTTGGTTTAGATGCACACATACTGATTGAGTCTGTTGGTTTTGATGCATGAATAATGATTGAGTCTGTTGGTTTAGATGCACGCATACTGATTGAGTCTGTTGGTTTAGATGCATGCATACTGATTCAGTCTGTTGGTTTAGATGCATGCATACTGATTGATTCTTTGGTTTAAATACATGCATACTGATTGATTCTGTTGGTTTGGACACATGCATATTGATTTAATCTGTTGGTTTAGATGCACACATATTGATTGAGTCTGTTGGTTTGGACACATGCATATTGATTGAATCTGTTGGTTTAGATGCACACATACTGATTGAGTCTGTTGGTTTGGACACAACATATTGATTGAATCTGTTGGTTTAGATGCACACATACTGATTCAGTCTGTTGGTTTAGATGCATGCATACTGATTCAGTCTGTTGGTTTAGATGCATGCATACTGATTGAGTCTGTTGGTTTTGACACATGCATATTGATTGAATCTGTTGGTTTAGACACATGCATACTAATTGAGTCTGTTGATTTATGTACATGCATACTGATTGAGTCTTTTGGCTTAGACACATCCATACTGATTGAGTCTGATGGTTTATGTACATGCATACAGATTGAGTCTTTTGGCTTAGACACATGGATACTGATCGAGTCTGTTGGTTTATGTACATGCATATTGATTGAGTCTTTTGGCTTAGACACATGCACACTGATTGAATCTGTTGGTTTAGACACATGCATACTGATTGAGTATGTTGGTTTAGACGCATGGATACTGATTGAGTCTGTTGGTTTGGACACATAAATACTGAACGAGTCTGTTGGTTTAGATGCACACATACTGATTGAGTCTGTTGGTTTGGACACATGCATACTGAACAAGTCTGTTGGTTTAGATGCACACATACTGATTGAGTCTGTTGGTTTATGTGTGTGCATACTGTTTGGGTCTGTTGGTTTTAATGTATGCATACGGATTGATTTGGTTGGTTTTGAAACTTGATTGGGTTGTTTCAGTTTATGTTGACGCCATGACAAAGGAAAGGTGAAGTTATTTCAAAGCGCACTGAATGTAGAACGTCGAAAAGGCGATAATATTGTTATTGGTTGAGACTTTATAGATAGTTAGGTGATTATGTTTCTATTCTGTTTTTGTTTTTCGGAGGATTTGTGAATCCATAAGTAGAGCCCATTTGCACAGCGTGGCAGTTTCTAGGAGAGGAGAGGCAAAAATTGTTTCCAAGATTAGTTATGGATACTAAAGAAACATTATGTTGATATAGAAATAAAATATACCTTTTCTTTGCCACAATTTTTAAACAATCAGTTTAAAAATAAATATTTTAATTTTTAACACATAAGACATTTGCAAAAATATATATGATAACAGGGATTGTTGAAAGTAAATGTAAATCAAGGCTGTGGCCTCCTCCAAAAGTTGACAAAAAAATTGGGGAAACCTGTGATGGCTTTAGGTGAAGTCCCCCAAACAGGAGACAACTTTTTTTAACATTACATCCTTATCTAAACTATTTAAAGTTTTTTTTTTAACATAGTTGGAGTTAGAGGTGCTCTGCATTTTATAAGTAATCCAATAAGTAACTAACCTAGGCAATAAACAGTAATACAAAATTGCATTATTAATTATATATAATAATAATTTAACCCCCAAAAACACACCATTCTTTATGGCAGGACCCAAGGCTGAAATGTCTAAACATGATACAAGGGTAATTCTGGAGATTAAGTAGCTTAATGAGTAAAAGATACATGTTAAAATCACCAACAAAAAGTAATAATAGTGTTTATGCCTAATTTATTAATAAAAGGCTATTTGAACTTCCAAAACACCCATTCTCAGATTTCCCTTAGTGTTTTTTCAGATTAAGAAAATTATAAAGATGTTTGTTTCAGCTTGAATATATATAACTGTATAATATATTTAAGATGTATTTTAATGTGAATGCAGTGTGAAAAAAAGGTATTGGAGCATGTAAGATGGATTTTCATCGCCTCTGTATCGATAAGGTCACATCATAGATTAACATTGAAAATTAGAATGTCATTACTACCTCGGGCAAAGCCTAAAGGGAAAGTTGTTTCCACCCATTTCTAGTTGTTTTACTTATACTCATGAATTTATACTCATGTTTGAGGAAATGTTGTATGCCTGTATAATATGCACCCTAGTATAGTCCTGTGTTGTATCACTGTATACAGTGCACTCTAGTATAGTCCTGTGTTGTGTCCCTGTATAAAGTGCACTCTAGTATAGTCCTGTGTTGTATCCCTGTATACAGTGCACTCTAGTATTCTTCTGTGTTGTGTCCCTGTATAAAGTGCACTCTAGTATAGTCCTGTGTTGTATCCATGTATACAGTGCACTCTAGAATACTTCTGTGTTGTATCCATGTATAAAGTGCACTCTAGTATAGTCCTGTGTTGTATCCCTGTATACAGTGCACTCTAATATACTCCTGTGTTGTGTCCCTGTATAAAGTGCACTCTAGTATAGTCCTGTGTTGTATCCCTGTATACAGTGCACTCTAGTATAGTCCTGTGTTGTGTCCCTGTATACAGTGCACTCTAGAATACTTCTGTGTTGTATCCATGTATACAGTGCACTCTAGTATAGTCCTGTGTTGTATCCATGTATACAGTGCACTCTAGTATACTTCTGTGTTGTATCCATGTATACAGTGCACTCTAGTATAGTCCTGTGTTGTGTCCCTGTATACAGTGCACTCTAGTATAGTCCTGTGTTGTGTCCCTGTATAACAGTGCACTCCAGTGTAGTACAAATGTACCATGTGCCTGTATGTGCGTGTGTTGTGTTCAGAGCAGTGCCTACTGCGTGGGGTGATGTATGACCATGGAGAGTCAGTCAGCTTGAAGCAGTGTGTCGAATGTGAGTGTCGAGATGGGGCCATGCACTGCAAGAAGATTGACCCAGAGACCGTGTGTCCCCAGCTAGAATGTAGTCCCCAGGAGCAGTTCAGCATCCCTGGTGTTTGCTGCAAATTCTGTAGAGGTAACATTCCTGCCCAAGGGGTTTGAATAATGGGGAACAATCTGATAAGTAACTGCACAGTATGTGGGGGGCCCTTATAATGCCTGGGATCCACACAACACATAGAACAAAGTTTATTGATACATTAAACACAAGGTGAACTTGTAGACACATAGACTAAGGAGTCTGTCTTGTCTGGTTTGCCTGACAAAGAGGTCAGGGTTTCAACCCCAACTAAATGTACCGAGGGGATTTTTCTTTAATGATTTACTACTTTCCCTACATATAAATTTGGGTACACTTTACATAAATTTTACTTTCCTCATCCCTACCCTACTAATCTGAACAAGCAGATATCCCGAATGGGTAAGAAAATGCAATGTCACACCCGCACACACAATCTAATGGGGTAGCTATGAGAGAAAAATAACTAAGAAGAAACATACCAGTAGCCACCTGACGAAATAATGAGATTTAGGTGAAAAAACCCACTCCAAGTCACTCGACCAAACTTTCTTTTCAAAGGCAAGCAAATGTAACACTGAAATGAGTTTCACGACTTAAGTAGTTTTTTAAATCTAGCCAGAAAGAAAAATATAGAAGCTCAGACTTGAAATACTTTGAATTGTATAGGTTTCATTATTTATGTCTTGTAATGTTAATAAAAATACCTAAATTTGCCTTTTTACAGTAAGAAATCATTAAGGTGGACCTTTTATATTTAATATTTATAACATTTTACTATATTGTTAGAATAACTATCAATAGTAACAGCTTCAAATCACATGACTTGACATATGAATTTATGAAAATAGTTTTAGTACATTTTGTAAATATGCTAATGCAAAACTAAAACCAATTTTGTTTATTTAAAGATATTTTTTATCTTAATTTTGCAATAATTTGATCTTCATAAATATGTAACTCATACACTCACATGTTGATTCATATTTTAAATCACAATTTAATTTACTTTTAAACAGTAATTTTTAATTTTTATTATAAAATGTCAAATGAAGAGCTTTATTTGTTTCTTTAACATTATTTTAATGACAACTTTCACTAGCAACAATGGAAGTATTTATTTAACCTGTATTAAAATAACATTTTTAAATACAAATTATATTTTTAAATTGGTATCTTCCTATTAATATTATTTCGCCAATCAAATTAAATTGCAGCTTCTTAACATCCAAATGCTTTTCATTAATATATAGTGAATTAAATGGTGACAAATCTTTTTACATATAAAATTAAACTATGGCAAGATTTAAAGAAAAATACTTTACGTGTAGTATCATCTTTATGATTAGTGTTGAACACAATTATACGTGTATGGTTTAAAAGTCTGATGGACAATATTTCAAACAAGATTGTTAATTTTATTATTATGCTTTGAGTTTTGTAATCCAACTCATTATTTATATTTTTAAATCTTGCTATAGTTATTTTTTTAAATACCAAGATATCTTAAATTCTTTTGGAATCAATATATTTTATGTGGCTAGTACTAGCTGTATGAACCAGTGATTAATTAGTCTATTATTTAATACTGTTTTTAATAATGTGATATTTATATTCTAAAATTGTTTCAACAAAATAATTCTGCCCAATTTTGCCTATAGAAAATTATACTGAAATTATTTTCTAAAGAGAATTTTGTTATTGTTACTAAAAATAGGTATTGAGTACACTCCATTTACAATGAAACTTAGTCTTACCTTGACAAGCTCCACTATGTCCCTAATATTTAAGTTACACCATAGTGGAAATAAACAATCAAGGGTAGCCTTGTTTCCTTTCAAGGTAAATGAAGGGTACCTGACTTGAGGTAAACAAGTAATTTAATCATTACATTTCCACTGCTTTCATTATTGGCTTTACAAACATTTATTTAGAAAAAGGTTTTATTCAATATAATATAATTCATAGCTCAGAAGCATCTTAATTGATATATGGCAACAATAATATATTTAACAACTAAAATACTGATCCCTAACACTACCAATATTAATGTATTGTTTCTTTCCATTAATGACTTAACACTGAGCGATCTCGTTCTTGTTGCTGTGAATCACTCATAGTTGTACAAAACTATATAATATGGGCTAATATCAACAATTTTTTTAATCTCTTCACGACACTTCATTTTAACTTTCTAGTCTCAGTTAAATATTGCAGATAGGTTATTGATCTAATAGAGATATATTTATATTTTTTGGTAAAAAATAGTATGTCAGGTTCGATTCCCATGTCGAGGTGTCACTTTTCAATTTAAAGAATATCATAATTATTATATGTGGGTATAACTGTAATTATCAACTAGAATAACGTTGTTATTTAATCCATTAAACAAAAATCAAACAAATCAACAATTTGAAAACAAAATAATTCAATCTTAAATTATTACTTAATTTTGTCACACATTCTTTTAAATAGTAGTTATTAAAAAAAAGTATTTTTAAAACAAATAGTGTTAAAGTTCCATTAAGCAAAATTCACTCTGGTAAATTAATGACACCAAAATAAGAGAGTGTGGAGGCAGGACTTAACGCTAATAAAATTATGACCAGTAAAAGTTGATCAAAGTAATCTTTTAATATTAAATCTATTTTAAAAGAACAAATTTTGAAAATGAATTAATGTTTTATAATATTATATTTTTAGTGAACAACTCTTGTGGATTTCTTAGTAACTTATTGTATTCTAAAAACTGGTATTATTTTATGGCAACCAAATAATTATTACATAAGAGGGCTTACATTATAACTTTAACTTACACACTATATTTGCAAACTATGCCAACTATAACATTTAAAAAAATAGTCCTCGTGAACACATAAAAAATCAGGTTGAAATAACATTTTGAAGTTAAATATTGTTCCTGAAAACTAACTATTATGCACCTAGTTAAGTGCCAACAGCAATGCGTGTGAAACGGCCATTTAAAATCTTTAACTATTCTTAATTACATTATGTAAATAATTTTTGATAAAAAATAACATATTTAATCTCTAAGTATTTATGTGTTTTTAATATAGCTATTATTTGTGCTTAGTTTAGTTGTATAATTTTTAACATACAGTTATGACCAATATATGAACGTAGTAGGGGTGGATCCAGGGAGCAATTTTGGGAGGGGAACTCTTAGCTGGGGGTCTGAGGTACAGAATATAGAATACACCCAAGTTTGGGGGTGGAGGGGTGTCCTACCGGATTTTTATTTCATTTGCCTGGCTCTAGCATGCCACTTTTTCCGTTGATCCGCTCAAACGTGTTTATTTCAGCTAAATTTCTTTTTTTCGTCCATCGCCTGGACCCCCCTTACCCCAACCTCCTTTGGATCCTGCCCCTGGCACGTAGTACAACTGTGAGTGATTGTGACTAACCTGTGTCTAACTCTGCAACTAACATTGGTGTGCATGTGTCTTGTTTGATTTTGTTTCCTGATGGATTTGGTCAGGGGTTGACTACTGCACTATGGGACACATGTGCCATGCAAATGCTACCTGCTTAAACTTACAAACTACTTACGCCTGCCAATGCAATGTCGGCTTCTTTGGGGACGGGCATATGTGTCATGGTATGTATGTGTGGTAAAGTGATCTCAATATATGCATGCTTGGTGTTACTAACACAATCAAGGTGTTTGCCAAAAACAATGTTGTAAAGATGTGCGGGAATTGTTTTTTGATGCCAAAATATTATTGCACAAGTATTTGTGAGAGAACACTTATCTGAGTGATGTTGGAGTGGAGCTTAAGAGATTGACTCAATTTTTTTTTGTGAATGTGAATCTTTATTTTACCTAAGAATCTTGAATTTCAAACCTAATCTTAGAAAACATAATAAGCATAATAGGCTATTTTTCACACATTAGTATGATTTAAAAAAAATTAAATTCTTATTTTGTTCTCAACATTCTATATTTTCTGTAGAAAATATAAATGCCTATTTAATAAATAATCACACTCACTATAATGTGAATTCACCTTCAGTTAAGTGGTAAATTAATGGTCTAACATTGGGCTGGTGTTTGTTCTATAATTATTTTGGGATAAGCCACTTATTAAATATTTTAATATCTTTTAAAATTTCTATATCAGATTAAAAATTTGAAAGAAAAATAAATTTTGAATCTTAAATTTTTTCAAAACCTTGACTCTCAAATATACTTAAGAATTCAAGGGATTGGCTGATTTAAAAATTTAAAGTATAGGTACCCATAAATAGATAAAACACTAAGATATACAAAGTGTATGTAATATATCGGAGGTACAGGAAAGGTGGATAGAAAACATGTAAAAGGGAACAAACACAGTATGGTTATTGCAATGAAAAGAAGAACACAGTTCACACTTTACATTGCTGCGTTACCAAACCCTTCCTTCACCTCTGACAAGACATCTTGTGAATGTGGGGAATGCCAGGCCACCACCGTGGTTCGGATTCCACGTTAAAACTGTAGGTCCTCCGTTTCTTCTCACAATCACCCTACCATTACACATTAGCGTAAGTGCGTATAACGCGAATGGGTAGTAAGACACAGTGCTAATAATAATAATAATAATACATTGCTGCCACTGGACAAAGTGAAGAAAATCGATCATCACCCCCCAATATAGGTTTAATTCTATCGAAACTCATCAAGGAGGAGTGTGAAACACGCTACACAACTTCCTAAAAGATATAAAATATATACAACATAATTATTTTTAAATATATGTAGTTTTAACTTCCATGGACAGCTAAATTTAGGTTCAGAATTGCAATGAAAGCTAGTATAAAAAAGTTTGTTTATGTCAGTGTTTTTATCAATCTTTATCACAGCATCACTCAGGTAAGTGCACTATTTCTCTAACTTCAAACCATCAGCTAGCCCAGTGCTTTATTTCAATAGTAGTTTCTAGAAACAATCCACTGCTTTCATAACCCCCACACCGTTGTAAATACTAACTTTTAGTTATATTTGGAAGAAGGTATAGGACAGGTGGATAGAAACATATAAAAGGGGGACGAACACAATATGGCCTTTACAATTAAAATAAGAACACAGTTCACACTTTACACTGCTGCCAATGGACAAAGAGGTAATGCTTGCCTCTTAAAGAAAATTGATCTTCACCGCCCAATCCCCCGACCCAGGTTTCATTCTATCGGAACTCATCAGGGAGGAGTGTGAAATACGCAATGCAACTTCCTAAATGAGAAAACCAAAAAAACAAAAGGGGAGAAAAAGGAAAATGGTAAAGAATGATAGAACACATAGATAGGAACATGTAAAAGGTATAACATAAAAGGACAAACACAGGAAAAGGACATTGGATGCGAATATATAATGATATAACTCAATAAGGAAAAGGGTTTTCCTTATTATTGAGTTATAACTTTTAGTTAGCAATAGGTAAAGTTTGATGCTAGGAATAGCTGTGTTTTGAAGTGAGTAACATAGAATGGTTATGACATTGTTCCATGGAGATTTTTGCTTTAAAAAAATGAAACATACAACTTTGTTTCAGCAGACACTTTGAATAAAGAATTTATGTTTCTGTTGAATAATCAGGATGTTTATATACTCAAACATTCAAAGTATTGAATATCTATATAAAACTTGGAATTTCACAAAAATATATTTTTTACATTTTAATGTATTTTTAATTGCTTTTAATAGAAAAAGGTACATCTATCCAACAAAAATGTTGGTTTTCATTAAAAATTTGCATTCAACTAGTAATGAAAAACTAGGGCTAGTATGTCAGAATAAAGCTGAGTGGGCCAGTTATATGAGTGTGTGGTCTAAGTGTCACAGTAGTGGATTATTAGTGAAAAACTAGTGTGAGTGGGTCATAAGTGCTACAGTAGTGTGCTTAGAACTGCATTACTGCACCACTCATGTTATAAAGTTACTTCTTGGACAATATCACTGCACTTAGCAAGTAAATCAACACCACCGCTGTTCCACTTACACTACTGGCCCACTCATCTTCGTTCTAGCACAGGGGCCTAGAACATAGCGTGCACACTTAACTGCAAGTGCTCAATTTAAAATCTACACACAGATCATATTACAAAATAATGAAACATTAAATACACATCTGGTTCTTGAAAACAAAGCCTAGTATTTAAGAAATAAAAAATTAGTATATACATTAATGTGACCATTCATTCACAATGTTCAGGGTCAGTCCCTAAAATAATATTACTGTCCCACACTGATTTGTTCCCCAATCAGTTAAGTAACTTAATGCAATTTGAAATTTATATGGCTTAGATTAAAATGTTTTAATCACATACGTTATGAAAAAGTCAAAATATAAAATTACATCATTTTGGCCAGTGACAGGTATTTCTCTCATTTTAATTTTAATTGGTTTTTTCTCTTAACTTTTGGGTCCAATTGGATTTGCAGAACATTTTACAGAGTGATCTCTTCCTACACTAGACCTAATTTATTGGCACGTTAAATAAAATGGATATTAAAAAAAACATTTTTTAACATTAACTGGGGGAGAGGAGAGGATAAAGAGCCTAAAAAAGGTTTTTTTTTTGCTTACCNAACCCACCCACCCCCACACATACCTTTTCACACGAATAAAGAGCCACTATTACTGTATAAAATAACAATGTTCATAAACTTATGATTTTGAATGATCCCCCATCCCTTTCGAAATTAAATTTTCCCTACGGCCATGTTGCCTACAAACCTAAAGTTTTTTTTTTCCTAGTTACAAGAAGTTCATATATAACAACAGATGTGTCATCCATGGATATGTGATTAGTTAGCAATTTGAAGACTACCTTATTTGATTGTTGTTTAGCAATAGTTGGTGTCCAATGGGATTAGCCATTGATTTAAATATTTGCTGAATCAAGCTTTCTTTTAAATCAAACCTTTATTTTGTTTACAAATCTTTAACCTGATTCTCAAATATGGATCTTAAAAACATGTTAGGTGCAAAAGGTTAGCTTTCTTACAATTCTATTATTCCACCCTCCCTCTTTCCATTAAGATGCTATAGAAAATATAGATATAGTAATAAAATAATTGATAATGTATATATATTGTAGTCAAATGTTGTGTGCTCAAAGTTGTATGATGAAATTAGCTTGTGTTCAAAAATGTACCTTATTCAGTAACACCAATTATAAAATTATTTGATGTAAGTATATCAAATCTTGTTTTTATGCCACAAAGAGTAAAATTGCATATAAGTTAAATAAGAATTTGCACCATTATTCACAGCAAACCAAAACGAAAATGTAAAAAAAACAAAAGAAATCTGATGCTTAGTTTTCAAAGAAGTAACACAGTAAACTAGAGTAAGGATACACAGTTACACACTATTTTTTTCAGGCAAAGCTATAAAAGGCAACACATGCACAAATAAAATATTTCTTTTCCACCTTAAAATAAAGGGCTGACTTTAGGTGTTCAAAATAGCTACTGTGCCTTTCATTAAAGGTGGCAATGCATTGCATTATTCTAACCTGTAAATGCTAACACATTCTGGTATCAACGATTGAGAAGTATCGCCTATTTTGCCAACTAGACATTTGACGACGTTTGTTGTGCTACATTTTCATACTCCTTTATTATAGTTTTGTTATGTATGTAAGAAGGTACAGGAAATTGGGCTATAAACCACATAAAAATGAACAAACATCATATGGCTTTTATAATAGAAAATAATAAAAAAGTTCACAACTAGCATTGCTGACAAAGGTAATGGCTGCCTCTTGAAGAAAATCAATCATTACCACCCAACCTCTTGGCCTAGGTTTTATCCCATCAGAAATCATTAGGAGGCAGTGTGAAATGCAACTTTCTGAAAGAAGAAACCTAAAATTCAAAAAGAAAAAGGAGATTTGTAATGAATAATAGGATATTTAGATATATATTCATATCCAATGTGCATTTACTATCTTTATGTTTCTTTAGGTTATTAATTCCTTTTACATACTCCTATCTAAGGGCCAGTTTCATAGTCAAACTTAGTAAGCCTCAAGTGCGGCGCTACACTAAATACAAGACGACACCTACCTAAACCAGAATGGAATGGGCCAGTTTCCTATGCGAGAACGGCCCATTCCATTCGAGTTAAGGTAGGTGTTGTCATGTATTTAGTGTAGCGCCGCACTTGAGGCGTATTAAATTTGACTATGAAACTGGCCCCAAATATCCTATCTTTCTTTACCAATACTCTTTTTTTTATCTCATTTGTGTTTTTCAATTTCATCTTTTAGGAAGTTGTGTTGCATGTTTCACACTTCCTCCTGATGCACTCTAATAGAATTAAACCTAGGTCAACGGAATGAGAGGTGATAAGTTTCTTCAAAACACAACAAACCTCTTTGTTAAGCGGCAGCATTGAAAAATGTGATCTGTGTTCTTCCTTTCATTGTAAAAGCCATATGGTGTTTGTTCTCTTTTATATGTTTCCATACCTTTTTTTTTGTACTTCTGCCATGTAAAATAAAACATACGTCATGAAGCAAAAATAGGTTTTGCTTGGGGAGATTTCTTAAAGTGTAACTTCCGGATATCCAGACATGTTCTGATAAAATAAGCCACCTCTCATTCTAATTACTTTTGAAAAAAAAAAAGTAATCATTTTAAAATATAAATAATAAAAAATTTAAAGCAAATGGGTTTTTGATTAGTTAATTTATTGATAGTAGGTACTAACATAGACAAGAAATAAAAAATGTATCTAAAATTATTCAGAATTAAAATTAGTTAATGGACAATTGAGTATTTTTATTTTTCAAATATAAGGTTGACAAATTTATACAAACTGAGTTAACACATATAATAATAAAATACATATTTGTTTCCGTCGTACTCCAAAACTTCGCGGTGATTGACCAGCGCTTGAATATAAACCCTTGGGTTGATATGGATTTATTTTCCCTCTTGACACCTTGCAGATGTGGATGAATGCCAGCAGGAGGGTGGTTTAGATGGCCACCATTGTCACAGCAACACACGTTGTGTCAACACCCAAGGCTCATATGTTTGTGAGTGTCTGCCTGGATACCGTCGCCTCGACAAGTTCAACTGTGTTGAGCTGGATGAGTGTAGCACTGGCAACCACAACTGCCACAAGGACGCGGACTGCGTCAATACACAGGGCAGCTATCATTGCCGGTGCCAACCAGGATACTCGGGGGACGGATATGATTGCCAGCGTGAGTTGTGATTTTACAATTATTATATATATTGGAATATATTATAGTCTTTCTCAAATCATCTCTTCAGTGCAACTCGATATTCAATAAAATTATAATTTTAAAGATTTTAATGTTTAGTAAAAATAAATTTTTTAACATAAAAAGAGACCACAGTAAAAAATGTAATGTTAATAAAATGATTTTTCCTAATGTTGAAATCTTTGAAATAATGATTCTCTTAAGGGTTAAAAATTGAGTTAGGACAGTATTTCATCAAAGGTGTGATTTAAATAAACCCCACATACATGCATTAAATACTTGCTAATTTGTTACAATATGATTTAAACATATTTCAGCCTTTAAATGACATAGACTATTAAGTCAAGTGTAAAAAGGATTGTTGTGTATTGACTATTGAACATTATAATTGTTTTATCATCTTTGCAAAATTCGTTGTTTAGGTGAAGAACATAATAACTACTCATTAGTCATTAAATAAAAATAGATCAAAGCTGTAATTTGAATGCCAAAAGATATAGCTCAACAAGTGCATTAAATAAATAAAAATTATAGGTATCAAAGTGGTTTTTTTTTTCATTATCTATTAAAACTTGTAAATTTAAAAAGTAATTGAAAATACTCAAAATAGTTGACCGAATATAAAAATGGTTAAATGTTTCAGCGGTTTGTAACCAGACCTGCTTGAATGGAGGGGAGTGTGTGTCTCCCGGTATATGTTCATGCAGAAGAGGTTACGTGGGTCCTAGCTGCGAGCTAGATCTCGACGAGTGCTCATCAAACCTCCATCGCTGCCACGAAGACTCTGTGTGCGTCAACATGCCAGGGTGGTACTACTGCAAGTGCAAAGCGGGCTACCGCAGTATAGTCTATGACAACAGTCTCGGAATTATGTGCCACGGTAAGGAATACAACACTATATTGTGATAGAGATTTTTTTTTTTCCATTGAAAACGTTGAAATTTTATATTCTTATAATTTGCCATCTTTATGGGACATCATTAATCATTTAACAATTTTTACACCCTCTCTCACATACAATGTTATTCATTATCAGTTTTCTTCCTACACAATTATTTACACTTTTATTTGTAAATAATAAATGTATCTATCAATTATTTTTGGGGATAAGGGAAGGGTTTTTTGTGTATCAAGAACTACTTACCTGATATGATATCACTAATCACTAGAAAATTTCAAACAAATATTAAATTAATTCATAAAGACAACTGTTAATATTTTATTAGACAAGTAATTGAAATCTATAGTTTCAGATTCATAATTCTTCCTGTAGAACTATGCAAGCAAAATAATAATAATGAGTTCTATTTGATTTAAATAAATTACCCAATTAAATATTTGACTTAGTTTAGCATATTTTCTAATAAATTCGCAATTAAAGTAGTTAAATGCATTTAGCTCGGGTGGTACGGAAAGGTGTTTCATACCTGAATTGCCTTCATAATAAGCTTTTCGAGTACCTGGTCCTCCTCATCCCTTGACTTAGCAACTCTGAGAGACTAGCATTTCCTCAAAGTTACCATTGAAGTAGAATAAGAGGGGTGGGAATTTTAGAGTAAAAATAACGAGAAGAAAAAATCTTTTCTACAAAGAGTAGTTAGTCTCACTATGGGATAAAAAAAGAAAATAATATTTTCTCCACGCAAGCAACACTTTTGTCAGTTTTAGCGCAACAGGAGTTGTTTTAAACTTATCACACTCATATAAAAATTTGCTATTTATTTTTCTCAAGCTTCCAGTAGGTTTGGGGAGACAGTCTCCTAGTCTAGTCTGACACTACACCCCTGACAATCACTTTTATGACACTAACTTTTTTCAAAGAATACTAGCTTCAGATTTTGGAAGCAAACTAAACTGTTTTATTTTAATATTAGAAGTGTTAGAGTCTGTAAATAAGGGTATGTTATGTGTACTCTGTGTGCTCCACAAGTTAATTAGGTGGTTAAACTTGATTATAGTTTTTATTAACAATACGTTGCTAACTTTGTGTAGAGCAGTCATTTTCATGTTTTTACAAAGTTTTTGTAGAGTTAGGGGATACAACACAGATAAAAGAATATTTGTCAATATTGAAAGATCTTAGTTCAACATTTGTTTACCCATTCACTCGATACATTTTTTTACATAGATATTGATGAATGTAAGGAAGGAACACATACTTGTCATTCGTCTGCCCGGTGTTTCAACACAGAGGGAGGATTCAGTTGCTCGTGCACTACAGATGAAATGCCTGAATGCAAACTGAGTAAGTAATATCTGACCAGTGTGTAGCTTTTATTATTGTCTGCTGTTAGTGAGTGCTTTATTAATGAATTATTATTATTATTATTATTAGCACCGCGTCTTACTACCCGTTTGGGTTATAAAGAACATAGTAATGATTCGCAGGTGACAATATGCATATACACAACAAATCACACACTAAGATATTTGTTTGTTTGCACAGTCAAGTTTATTCTCTAGCCCTTTTGGATTTCTTCCCAATCTCAACTTTATTGGCCACATGTGATCACTGATATTAAAAAAACCTCATAATTTGTAAACTTATACCACTGGCCACATGGTCAGGGGCGCACCCAATATTTTGAGCTGGAGGAGGGGGGATTACATAATAATTACATAATTGCACCATTATATATTTTAATTACTATAATACTCAGAAATTTGATTTGAAGTATGGAATAAGAAAAATAAAGAGTCAGTGACGCCTCCAAAAAAGGTGGGGGTGCGGGCGTTCCACCCCCCGAGAAAAATTTTAATTTCTAAAAATGCAAATGGTAATATTTAAGCTAATTTGTAACAAAATCGGATCATCTAACACTGTGCATAACTAGTTAACAGGTCTGCGTCTACACATTCTTCTTCACACCCAGGATTTGTTGTTGATGGGGTTGGAGGCAGGCCCGGATTAAGGCATGTGCCAAGTGTGCCACGCAGAGGGGCCCCCATCCGCCTGGAAAATAAATCACTTTGACTTGTCTTATTTATTTTGTGAAATTATATTTCAATATTTCAATAGGCTATTTTTATGTTTTTTCTTAAAATTTATCCCAAACTAATCTAGAAACTCCCTGATCGAAGGTCGTTAGTAGGCCTAGCCTGGTATTATGTGTAGGCCGAAAGTCTGTGCTTGAAAATTAACGCAACCTTTGCTTTTGGCAAACTGGAGATATTACATATCTGCACCCGCCTCGGTGGCGTAGTTGGCTAACGCGCTAGTCATGTTGAGTTTGACTGCTGAGGACGGGGAGATCGAGGTTCGAATCTTGGTCTGGTGAACTGGGGGTGGTTTTTCCTAAATGGTTTTCCACTCTCCCTCCACGCAAATGCGAGTTCACTTCCTCTAATTCAACCTTCATAATTCATAATTCATTAGCGTAATTAGTACTTAAAGCGTATAACTCGAACGGGTAGTAAGACGGGGTGCTAGATAATAATAATAATAATAATAATAATACATATCTGCAGACAGTACTGTTGTCTTTTGACAAAAAAAAGTAAACACTTATTTTCTATTGACAATAATTTCTGGTGTGAGAAAAACACCAAAAACTTTTTTAATAATAAAATACTTTTTATTATACAAATTGTATACTATTATATCTGCAGACGGCAGACTACATAAAATGCAATTACACTGAAATAGTTTATAACTATATGATGTCCAGTACTATTATATTATTAGCTATTAATATGCAGTATTATAATCCACTCAATATATAAGAGAATGTATAGTTTAATAGTTTCTATAATATTAATATGTTAATAACAAAACTCATAGTACTCACCATGAATACTAAAAGTTTGTCTCTAAGTAAAATTATCCATCTATAATGTGTAATGTAAGAGTCATAATCATTCATTAGGGAACTAACTTCTAAGGGCCCCAAGTTCTACTTGGCACAGAGCCCCCAAAAGTGTTAATCCAGGCCTGGGTGGGGGCATATGATAATATCAACTGCCCCTTCCCCTCTTCCTGATACAATAGTGATTATATAATTGCTCTAAAATCATAATTTCAATTACTGTAACAACTTCAAAACTTTATGTACAAAGAGTAAAGGCTTTAACCATTTCTAAAAATTATTACTGTATCAGCGTATAACCCGAACGGGTAGTAAGACACGGTGCTAATTATTTATTTATTTATTACTGTATCACAGGTCCAGTTTTCATTTAAGTAAAAATTTACAGTAAAGTTAAAAATCAACAGAAAGAGTATTCCTTTGAAAAGCCCTAATTACTGCACAAAATTATTGGTTTTATATTAAATATAATTAAACAAAATATAATTGGTTAGTTGACAGAACGTAGTGCTTATTATATTTTTGTAATATTCTTAATTTTCTGGAGAAGGGCCTTCATCTGGGGAAGCTTCACCCCCGTGGGTGCACACCCGCACATGGATTAAGGATTCTAACTCGCAATAGACTGAATTTCTAATGACAAAGAGATCAAAGTTTGAATCTCAGCTAAGTACATTAGGGGTGGTTTTCTACATGTTATATATCATTATGGTTTTCCCAGCCCCTCTCCATACCAATGCAAGTGCACTCACTCTAAATAACCTCTCTACTCCAAACCCCTTAGATTAAAATGTTAATAGTCATGGGGCTAAATGTGATCATAATTATATAAATTAAAACCATATAATGAAGAGAGTAGATCATCCCCTGTGGATATCAAGATGCATATAATAATTTTAGATATTTATCACAAATGTAAAACCCCTTGTAGTGCACCCGGCTGTGATTCAAAACCTTGACCTCCTTGTCACCAGCATTTCAGTCTATTGCAGGCTTGAAACCTTTGACTGTGCAACCAACTATATCGTCTTGAAATGGTTTGTTTTTAATGTTTGTGGGTGTGTGTGCGATGTGTTTGTGTGAGCATGTGTGTATACATTATATATACATATAACCAACCATCCAAACCCGATTTCAGGACAAACTAGATTGGAGTAGGCCAAATTGATACATCCTGCCGCTAGTAGGATAAACCGATATAACCTGATATTTTTAGGCAGTACCTGTTTTCATTCTTCTTAACTCATACAATGAATTGATCTTGGACAGGTTTCTTCATTCACAGTTCACGCGCAAATGTTGTCAGCTAACATAACCCTAGTGTGGCCTGGTAAAATTGTAGGCTATACTAATATATCCTATGAGCTAGGGAAAAATTTTGATACTAACTCATTTAAACAAGATTAGGTTAGGTTATCTAACATTTGTGTGCGATCTGTGCATGATGAAACATGTCCACGGTCACCTCATTGTATGGGTTAAGAAGGATGAAAACTAGTAATGCCTTAAAATATCAGGCTATACCGGTTTAGCCTACAAGCGACAGGATGTACCAATTCGGCATAGTCTGATCTAGTTTGTCCCAAAATCGAGCTTGCACTGTAACATATTCAAAAGAAAAAGTCAATCATTAGTAATCATGCCTATAAAAAGTAAGATTTTAAATACCTGTATTAAAAAGAAGAGGTTTGTAAGTTCACACCTCGTTTCAGATTTAAAACTCGTGAGCAGTTTCTTTTGACTATCTTGATTTGCAACCACCCTGCTATTTACTAACTTTATTAACAAATAAATACAATGGGAGGCACAAACAAATTACATTTTTTTAAATTCATTTTTCTTAAGTGGTTTGATTATCTTGGAATATTTTTGAAAAAGCTGTTTAGTTTTAGGTATATAAAGGTATTTATATTTCAACAATTGAAATTAAAGGTTACAAAATTATTAAGAAAAATTTTTTCTTGGCTGAGTTTTGATCCCTTGTTCTTTGATAATGATTGCTTTCACTGCACAATTATTTTCAATTGTTCAAATATCACTACTTAAAACTAAACAGCTTCCAGCATCATCCAACTTTGACTTGATATATAGACTGGTCAAAATTGTGTTATTAATTTAGATGTAATTATTTTTCTTAATTTTCATGTCTTAATTGTAAAGTTCCTAATTCTAATATATATTTGTCTTTTAGCTTGTCAATGTGTTTTTCATATATAAATTGATGATAATATTTCTTAATATTTTATTTATGACAGTTTTATGTATTAACATTATACAAGTTTTCTTTTCGGTTATATCCAATTATAACTGAATTATATTTTCCTAAATATTTTTTATGTTTTTGTTCAAACTAAGGATGGGACTATCATATCCTCAAATACCTCGATTCCTTAAGGGTATTCGAGAAAATATTTGAATCGAGATTTAAACATAATGGTCGGTGGCTTAGACCAACACTATTATAAGATAAACTTAAAAATTAGACCCCAAACTATTTATTTGTAACTTAATTGATTGTATGAATGTTATAAATTATAATGAATAGGTAATAACAAAAAATGTTAACATTTAGTTATCATATTTATTTTCTCTACTATAATTTAAGAATTCATTATTAGCACCACGTCTTACTACCTGTTCGGGCTATACATACTTACGCTAATGTACAATGGTAGGGTGATTGTGAGATGAAATGGAGAACCTACAGTTTAACATAGAATCCGAACCACGATGGAGGCCTGGCATTCCACACATTCACAAGTCGTGATTAATACACGTCTTGTCAGAGATGAAGGAAGGGTTTGGCAATCAGATAAATCTGTGCTGGGGCCGAGGATTGAATCCTGGACCTCGAGCACAGAACCCCGGACCCCGAGTACAGAAGTTTGACACCTTACCCCTAGACCGCCAGGTCACCTAATTTAAGAATTAATGTATTCAAATTAACTTATTACGCTTACCGTGTTTTTTAAGATTCAGATTCATAAAATAATGTATATGAGACATATGTGGTTTATTAAGCTACTTTTAATAACACTTAACATGTTTATTTAAATTTAAATTTATTTACTGTGCACACTATATACACATTCGTAATTCAGAACATGTATTACAAACCTATTTAAAATATAATAGTATACCTTATCATGTTGCCAGAAATTTTGTATCGGTCAATGAATAACCACATAAAAAGTATTCATGAATACTATATTATTATTATAGGCACAATCTTGAATTGAACCAAGGATTGCAGCCAATCAGAATTGCTATTTGTTACTGTATACACCTTTTAGCTAGAGATGGGTCAGATTCACTATTTTACTTTTGAATCTTGACTTATAATCCAAATCCTGGAAAATATTACTAACCTCAGAGGAAATATTAAAGAATAATATAAAATAGAAATAGTACAGTAACTAAATGTTAACATTATTTCTTATACAAGAAATTCATTATAAAATTAAAACTTTCAGATATATGCTAAATTAGTGGTCTGAGGCCTGGTTGTTAAGTTTGTCGTAAAATAATGTTGGTTCAGAACCACCAATAGACGAGATGGTATTAGAGCTTTTAAACAAATCTTAATTGAAAAATAAATCTTTTTTTTAAAGATATGAGTCTCGAACTCTATATATTCTTGAATCCTAGAGTCTTGAATATCCTTAAGGATTTGAGGTTTTCAAGCACTTAAGAATTTGAGGGTCCTATCCCTACTTTTAACCCATGGAAGTGAGCATGTGAAATGTAAATTAATATCCTTCTTCTGATGTTTATTAATAATTATAAGGGATGGACCTAAAATCCTTAATGATTTGAGATCAGAGAAAATATCAGATTAAAGAATCAAAATAAATATAATTTTTTTCTTTTAAATTTTGGATTGAAATGTTTTTGACCTCTTATACTGCTTATTGATGGTTCAGCTCAACAAAGTTAAAGGAAAATCTTAAACTGACTCAATATAATTAATTTACACCTTACATGAATGTATTTTAAATTTAAAAAAATAAAGTGTTGACATTTAGTTAATATTTTCAACTTTTATTGAACCCGCTTCAGTGGCCAAATGGTCTAAACAGTGTCAATCTTGTGTTAGACTGGCTTGCTGATACAGGAGGTTGGGGTTAAAATCATGGTCGGGTCTACTGAGGGTGGTTTTCCCTAAATGGTTTCCCACTCTCCTTCCACACAAATGCAGGTAGATTACCTTTAAAATCCTTCCTTCCTCATCCCTACCCCATTAGAGTAGATATTATATATGCATATAACCTGAACAGGTAGTAAGATGTGATGATAAAAAAACTTATATGGGAACTTGAGAGTTAATATGATAAAGAACATCTCTTATGTTTAGCGTATTGTTTATTCAAATTTGAATATAAGATTAGGATTCAAAGTCAAAATTTAGATTTGAATTCAGGATGTGAATTAAAATCAAGATTTAGATTTAAATTCAATATTCAGATTCAAATTCAAAGTTTGTTAAGATTCATAGGTAAATTCTGAGATTTATGTCCATAAAATAGAGAATTAAACTCATCTCTAATATTTGTATTTGTTTGTATGTAATTATTAGGGATGGGATCCTCGAATACTTAACGGTTTTTGAGATTCGAGGATTTGAGAAAATTTTGTATTTGATCTTAAGGAAAAAAAGTCTAACTATTCGAGTGAAATTTGTTTTGTGGTTTTAATACTACTTATTGATGGCTTAAAACCAAATATAATTATAGGATGAACTTAACAAGGCCCCAGACAAGTAACATTTAACTGAAAATATGAATGTTATAATGATGAATGGCTTATAAGAAAATATAATGTTCATTTAGTTACTATTTGTAGTTTCTATTATTCTATTCTATTTATATTTCTTAGTATGTTCATAATTTTTCCCAAGATTTGGATTCGAGATTTGAAGGTAAATTGTATATTTGGATTAAAGATTAGGATTCGTAAAAAAATGTATATGACCCGACTCTGGTAATTAAAATAGATTAAATAATACCAGAGAATGAAGGAGAAGGTTACAAAGGAGGGATGTGTTCTGTTTACTACATTAATATTTCAGGCTGCAGCTTTGAAGGCAAGGAGGTGAGCAACGGCGCGACTGTGAGTCCCACTAACAACCTCTGCCGACTGTGTGAGTGCATGAATGGTGTGATGTCATGCAAAGACCGACCTTGTGACTGTTCGGCTAGCGGGAGCGCCTCGGACGTTTGTTGCCCTCGCTGCAACCCTAACACAAAGTGCACTCACCAAGAATTGAAACATGTGACATTCCACAGCGGCGAGCAGTGGATCTATCAGTGCCAGACATTGCGAATGCTTTGTATGTACATACTTATTCTCACCTGATATTGTATCATTAGCAGCAACGCACACATATTTAATTTCCTCCAACCTTATCCCTCCTATTCAATATATCCAATATATTTAATAGAAGTTTAAGACAAATGAAGTAGGCCTACAACTATAATATAGAGGTCATTGAAAATTTGTCAAATGCATAGGTTAAATTTTAAGATCACTATGTATGCAAACTTGATATGTCCCTCTTTCCCTAAACCCTGCCCCTCTCTCTCCACCTTCATACTGCCATAATAAAAAAGTGTGTCACTGACCACTAATATTAAAATTAACTCATGTCTATTCTTAAGAGAAAAAAATCAGCGTGCGGCTGAAAACCATTTATTAAAGCCGGTATCTATCAAGTGCGGAAAATGTTTGCAAATATGTGCAATCATTTAAAGTTTCATGATACATTATACATTTTCAGTGGTGATGAGAAAACACATATGAACAAACTTTGTTAGGTAGCAAATGCTTATTTGCTGATGTTAAGGCAGGGCTATAGCAAGGGAGGAGGGGAGGCAGCTGTCCCAGGGGGGGCGCCAACAAGATGTAGATTTATTAAATATAAAACTTAAGATTATGAAATGTATTTAAATGCGTAGTTAAAAAGATGTATACAATTCTCCTTTAGGAATAAAAATGGGCCCCATTTTGACACAAACACGTGGCACAGTGCACTAATTCACACGCAAATCAACCAATAAAGTTATACAAATTTACAAACAATGTTAATCAAATAAATATCATCACAGTTTCACGGCAACGAGTAAATTTCACAGTTCACATCCAAACTGTCACATGGTTCTCAGCTAAATTTGAATTACGTTGAAAACGGAAAAACAAAACAAGAGGCAGATAATATTGTCCAAACCAAGCAATAGCAAAAATTGGGTTCGGTAAAGAAGGTGGATCCCTCAACCGCTGCGCCACTATAACACAGTATTGAAAGTAGGCCATCTCTATCGACACTTTTAGAAAATTAAAACTTTACTAAAGTAACTAACAATGTAACTAGTAGTGTAATTGTATATTCAGAGGGTTCTATACCAAATCTTAACAAGTTCTTTCCAATTTACTCCTTATGAAGATGTACAGGAATAGGATTAGGAAAATGAACCAACCAGACTTCAAATAAATTTAAATGATCCCACATTTAGTCTGATTTTAATGACCATGTGAGAAGTTCATTAGTTGAACATAGTCCAGAACAAAATTAAACTGGTAATTTTCTTTCATCGACTGATGAAAAAAAAACTTTTGAATGTAGAAAGTGTAGAGTGAAATTTACTAATTTAAAGTGAAGAGAAAAAATCTATTTACTGTTTCCCCTGCATGCTATTTGGAAAGCATTTTAATTAATGGTTGGCAAATCCAAAAGTAGGATTTTATGATTGTAAAAAATTACACCCTCAAATTTCAGAGCATGAAAATTCTGTATAACACTGTGAAGGCTACGTTACTTGGAAAATCTTTGAAAAAAGGATTAAAGAGTGTAGCACAATTGATACTGAACTAAAGGAAATGATCATAAAAGAAAAAGAGAAATGGCAGCACTTTCTCAGAATTATTGTTGATCGAATTTTGTTTTGTGCAGTCAACAACTTAAATTTTTGAGGTTGTCACGTTATTTGCTACCCTACCATGTATTTCCCTATATTTATCTATTTTTTGTAAATAATTTCCAATTTATTTTCGTTGGAAATTACGCAATTCAAAGTTCGGCCGCAGCATAACGTGCTGTGTTACCGGTGTGACAAATAATATTATTTATATCTATTCAAAAATATAAGGACAGAAGGAAGAACGTGTAACTCTGTTTTAAATAATTTGAATAAGGAATTTTAACCTAATGAAGAACACTTACCTTTTAATAAACATATTAATTATCCTTCTAAGAAGTTTGTTGACTCTTCTTTATTTATTTTCAAGGTCGGACATGATTTATTTCAACACATGCGCATATCTGTCAAACGAGTGGTGGGTCTCGCGATATAAAAGAAGTAAGAAAAGAAAAAGACATGATGTAAATACCTCTAAACTAGCGCGCATTTCAATTCTGACAGATGAAAATAAACATTTAATTATTTTAAGATATATTGTTCATATTCATTGACATATATTTCAATTTCAATCTTTATATTAAATTTGCATTTTGTTTTATATTCATTTCTAGTCTATAGCCAACATTTTATCTTTTGTTTTAATATATTAGTTTTCTCTTTGGACTTGGAAGAAAATATAACTTTTTAAATTTGATTCTTGGAACACTTTATGAACAAGATTAGGGTCTTCTTCCTCAGTGTTATTTTAACGTGGATCAAACTCTGTGTAGCTCCTAAGTAAATTTATTTTTAAAGTGTAACAATGGCTTGAAAGTAAAGTGCAAGCACACAAATGCAAAGTTAAGTGTATGGGCAAGAACTAGAGATTGTTTATTCCGTTAAATTGTGGACAAGGGGGAATTAATAAAAGGAAACAAATTTCAGAAATTCGTGCTGTTTCAACATGGACGAATTTATTGGTTCAGATTATGCCAACTCTTCAAATTTAAATTTATATTTCTCTCTTTTATCAAGAAACCAGAATTTATGTAAAAACTTTCAGAAAAGACTAAATATATTCAGACTCTTAATCTATTCCAGAGAATAGATTAATATCTTATTTTATGTCTAAAATTAGAATTATACTTATTCGGAATTCTATAGGCAGGATCGAGATGTGGTTAAAAAAAAAGGAAACAATATTAAACCCACAAAAGTTTCAATAATTGTATATTTTATATGTTTTTATTTTAGTCTAAATTAGTACATTTTATTTCAACAATCCATTTTATTTAAATTGTTCATGTTTTATTTTAAGTATTCTTTCAACACCTGTAGATATCCCAGTGGTCTCGAGTATTAAGAATCATAGTGCCTCTGTCAAAGTTTTCGAGGTAAAGTTTTTTTATTATTATTATTTTCTCCTAGATCCTAGGAGTGGCGCCCAACAAATACAAAATTGTATTCATCTCGACGTTAACTTTCATTATGTGAACATATTTGGAAGACACACTGAAAATATACAGGAGAAAAAAAAAATTCTTCGCAAGGTTCAAGTACAAATATACTAGAGTTTGTAATGTACTATTATTGCCCCTCGTTGAGACGTCAATTGTAACTTACTACCTTCACTGTGGTTTGAAGAAAATATATATATTACAAATAAATGTTGTAGAAGAGATACTTTTGTATAAACTTTAATGGTATAATGTATTACATATCACTGTCGTTTGAAAAAGAAGAATGAGAAACCATTTAGGTGAAAACACCTTTGCCGTGATTCCAAACACAACCAACCTGACATTATCAAACTATACGAGGTTGATGATGTAATGTACTACATATCTCTCTCGTCTGAGGAAGAAGAATGGACTGACGCATCTACAAAGCTAGCGTCTTCTTGAGTCGATAAGTGTGAACCCTGTAGTTCACACTCTCAAACCCAAACCACTCTTTGCTTTATTTCCATCGACCAATGGGGTTAGTTTCTTTTAGCGCGTATATTAAGAAAACAGACGAATTATCCTGCACCTGCTATTAAATTACTGCGTAATACAACCCGGAAACAAAACCATGCTTCTGACACGTGCAGCTAAATGAAAGAAAAAAGAAACATGGCCGTAGTCTAAAAAAGATGAGTTTACTTTATATTAACTGAAAAGAAGAAATATTAATATATTTACTTTAAAATATGATCTCGAATATTAAAAAAGACAGGAAAAATTGATATCATTACAAGTTTGTTTCTCATTATGATAAACAGTTAAATAAGCATAATAGCTTAAACAAAGAAAAAAAAAGGAATTTAAAATTACTTTTCTCCAACAATTCAAAACAAGCATCAATTTAATAGGTGACACTGTGTGCTAAAAAATATTAAAATATATATAAGAAAGGCAAAATATTTCTCAATTTCATTTGAGTGTACACTAGATGTAGCCCATCATGAACAAATGTAACAGATTATTAGGTATGTGAAAGTTTCGGAGGATGTTTGCTATATTGAAGAAAGTTTCATTGATTTCATAAAAACTAGTAAAATGACAGGAGTTAGTTAAACTGAAGAGATTCTACAAAAAGTAGAAGCCAATGAACTCGATATTCATAATTGCTGATGGCAAACATACGATAATGGTTCAAATATGGCAGGGAAGTATTTAGGAGTCCAGGCCCATATACAAACAAATAACAGCCATGCACGTCTTATGCCATGTGCTGAACATTCATTGAACTTGGTTGGTGTTCACGCTGCTGGAGTGTCTCCAGATGATATAACATTTTTTGAAACAGTACAAGAACTGTACAAATTATTTTCTTTCAGTGTCAAAAGGTCAGAAATATTATACAACAAACTTTCTACCACTCTCAAGCATCACTGTGATACAAAATGGGCATCCAAATATTTTGCTGTTCATACACTTTATTCACAGATTGATAAAGTCATCAATACCTTAGAGGAAATTTCTTACAACCCTTAATTCCATGACTGTTTATTAGTGGTTAAAAATCTTCCTAAGCAAATTAATTTTAAGTTCGTTTGTTACTCTGTCATGTGGGACAAAATACTAAATCATATCTCCCGCGTGAATGAACAGCACAAAGATATGACCGTGGACCGTGTTGACTGGATTGAAGATGCTTTACAAGACATCCGCGATACAGGGATTGATGTTAAATTGGATGAAGCATCGAACATCTGTGCTACAACATCTTTTGAAATTGACTGCTTCTTCGAGGAGAAAAGGGCAAAGAAAAGCAAAAGACTGACTTTAGAAGAAAGTGAGGATACTGTTTTGACAGGATAACAAAGGTTCAGTATAGAATTTCATGTTATTTTTGACAAAGTCTTAGAACAACTGGAATGGCGTTTTAAATGTTTTAGTGAAGTATTAGGTGACTTTAAATTTTTTAATGGGCAAGTCTTTGCATCTATGACTGAAGAAGATTTAAAAGCTAGAGCAAAATGCTTAGCAAATAAATATGATAAGGATCTGGATGCTACTGAAATAGAAGGGGCAATAGCTAGTTTTAAGTTTCAGGCCAGTTCTTTATTTGAAAAAAGTCGATTTTTCAAAATCAACCTCTCTTGACCTATTAAATTTAATCCCCAATATGTCCATAGCCACATCTTATCCAAACTTAGTAATTGCTTTCAGATTATTTTTAACATTGCCAGCTACTAATGCATCTGGTGAACAAGATTTTAGTAAGTTGAAAATAATAAAAAATTACTTAAGGTCATCAGTGGGTCAAAACAGGTTAACACACTTGGCAATTCTATCACTATAAAAATATATTGCTAAAAATATTAATTACGATGAAATAGTAAATGATTTTTCTGCTGTTAAAGCTAGAAAGATGTTAAGTGTAAGTATAAAATAAATCTGTTGAAATTTTTAAATAATGTTACTTCTACATTTTTTCATAAGTAATTAGGTAGCAATTAATTATAAACAAAAAGTATTCTTCATTCAATTCAAACAATTTACAATTTTTTTGTTTCTTTACCACAACACCGATTTAAGCTCATATAATCAGCACAGGCTATTAAATGAAATTATTTATTTAAGTTAATTTAAAAATATATAAATATTAAATTACAATAAATATTTAATGCAAAAAATATAATTATTTTGTTATTATTTAATACAAATTAGCAAAATATAAACGGGACAATAATTTCAAGCCACAATAATAATAGCAAGATTTTTTGTTGTACAGATAATGTATTACATCTGCAACAGGTATACAATGCAATCTGACACCATAATCTGCTCCGGTATGACTGGGCCGAAACGGGGTGGTTGGAGAATGGAGGGGGGGACGGGCACCAATGT
Organism: Timema douglasi; assembly: GCA_901482245.1. Lineage (NCBI taxonomy): Eukaryota > Metazoa > Arthropoda > Insecta > Phasmatodea > Timematidae > Timema > Timema douglasi. The sequence continues at coordinate 115,299 of CABEEJ010000041.1, forward strand.
TACTGTTTGCCCCACACACCAATTCCTTTAGCTACGACCCTGGTTACGAGCGATGTTGTAACTTCAAAGGAAATTCATTATTTGCGTATTTTATGCATGTTGAAAGGAGACAAGCTCAGACAAATATACACTTATTTGCAAACATTTTTAGGGATTTATATCATTTGTTCTTAAATAAGTAAGTAGCTGTATTTAATTTCTAACTTTCATAAACTAGAAATCCAAAATCTATTTCACCATCAACAACTATTTCCAGCCTGTGGCCTGGTCAGTTTATTAAAATGCCTACATCTTCCTCTATCCTTCCCCCCTGCCTCCTACTTTAAATGCTTTCATTATTCTCTTCTCACATGCACATTTTCTGTTACCTGCTCCTCCCATCTCTTACATGGCCTTCCTTGTGGTCTTTTTCCTACATACTTCATTTCCATAATTTTCTTTGGCATCCTCTCCTTCCCCATCCTTATTGCATGCCCATATCATCTCATTCTTGCTTCCTTTAATATCCCATGTGCTCCCTCCTGTACTCCTACTCTTTCCAAGATAACTTCATTTCTTATCCTGTTTCTCCTCGAGACAGCTAACATGTTCCTCACAAACTTCATCCTCATGGCTTCCACTTTCCTAATTTCTCTTACATTCATTGTAATGTTTCTGCCGTGTATGTGACAATGGGTGCAAAGTATGCCTTATACAACACTTCCTTTCATGTCACAGGCACGTCTCTTCTCCATAGCTGATTTCTTACACACTTATATAACTCTCCCGGCTATTCTCTTTTCATTAAATCTTCTCTTCTTCCACCTTTCTACTCCATCACACTTTCAAAATATTTTAAATCCTGTAATTTATTCAGTTCTACTCCATCCAACTCTATAGCTTTACTAGGCCCTATCCTCTTCCTTGTTATTACCATCACATACCATGCCAAACTAAAATTTATGTCTAGTCTTCTATTTATTTCTCTTTATTCTGAATTAACTAATATATTTCTATAAACTATAAGGTGCAAGCAATACCTTTTGCTATGGGAGCCATTTTATTAGCTACTACATGTAAGTTGGTTTTTTTTATCTTTTAACCAAAGGAATAGGTATTTCTGAAAATTCAAAATTATCTGTAATGTGTGTATGAAGAAATTGAGAAGTTTTTTTATTTATATTATCCCCAAAGGTTGGCTACTCTTACTATTACAATTTCAGCGTTTTTATACTGTTGATATATATAGGCTACTCCTTTATTGATGTTGTATAAAATTCAAATTTAATTATGTGCCTGCATCGCTGGGCATGTGGACTTAATGTTAAGCTCATTTAGTCTAGTTATCTAATTATGGGTAGGTCAATGCTAGAATCTCCTGACCAAGTGCTTTTTTTTTTTCTAAATGGTTTTCCACACAAATGCATGTTAATTTCCTATAAATTCTATTATCTTTGTTTGTACCTCATTAGCCTAACAAAAATATGTGTTTACTAGATGGGTAGTTGGACATATTTTTTTCTTAGAAAGTAAATATTCTTGACGTTTAATTGTGTGTTTTTGTCTTAACACACACAACCTTATTAAAAAATGTTGAGCCTAATATTCACCGATAAAAAGTGTGATGTCCACTGTCCAGGGTGGTGAGATTGACTGCTGGCCAATGGAATGTCCACCGTTCATGTGCAGCGAACCTATCCTGACCCCTGGTGACTGCTGCCCACGTTGTGATGATGACCCTTGTGCGCTAGACAGTACTGGTAACACGAGCACAGGAGGACTCCCTTGTACGTACGCTGGCCGTCTCTACGACTCTGGCACCCAGTGGAGGGATCCAAATGATAAGTGTACAGCCTGCAATTGCAAAGTAAGTGCTTGGAGAGGAATGAAATAGTATTCTTTTGTTTTTTCATTGAGGTAGTGATATATCTTTATGATGGTTTGTTTACTAATATGTTTAGGTTTTGTATATAAATATTTATGAATATGTTTTGGTGTAAATAGTATTATATCTTTCTTATTTATAAAAGAATGTACTTTATATTGCTCAAATTGAATCGTATATTATATTATAACTTGCAAACATTCCCCCTTTTTTTTCTTTAGACAAAGTTATAGTATGGTATAAAATAAAACTTTATCATATAAAGCTTTGAAATTTCGAACTTGAATCTGAATTTAACTAATATTTATATTTGATTCAAAGTTTATAATCCAATTATTAAAATATTTTAATCAGATTTAAAATTCAACATTCAAATTTTACCTAGATTCAGATTAACCCTTTGAATCTAATAATCAAGTTTAAAAATAATTTTAAATTTTTAAACATAAATTTGTAGCTAAAAAAATATAATAACAAATTCATCATAACCTTTTAGTTGAGTCATTTGAACATGTTTACATATTATTTCAATGGATATAATTTGCTTAGAGAAACTTGAAAATCTGATAATAGGCACTAATAATTTTCTTTATTGTTTGGACTCGATTGAAAAAGAAATTATTTTTTGAGGCTAACATTTGATTTTGATTCAATTCAGAACATTTCCGTTAAAAAATATTCTCTTTGGAATTAATCAGAAAATTTGACAAAACTTAGTATTTATTTAGGGATTGTTTGGAATTTGTAAGATGTGGTTTGAAATTGAAAATCTTGGTTTTGCACAAGTTTAGTACCTAACAATATTTATTTATCGTGTTATATAAAAAAAAATATTTGAAAGCTATGTGCTTCAAGTTTTAAAAATAAATAGTACACTTCAGAGCCTTTGTAGTGCCATTTAATGCATTTAACTTCCTAAACCAAGGAAATATTATTAGGAGGGTGTATGATATAAAAGTACACCAACATTCACCTAGAGAGTGATGTAAAAAAAAAATATGGTGAAAGAAACCATTCTTGGTGTGACCAAATGCTAAATGACACCCAGTCATTTCATGTACTATTAGTGAATATCAAGCTATTCATGGAACTTTATATTGGAATTAAATAAACAAAATTATTTTATTTCCAAGATCCAGAAGAAGAATTTTAAAATCATTAAATAATTTCACTTTATTCTATTTGATAATCCTTGCACTATTTGAACCGAAAATAATGAAGGCATTAACTTGATATATACAAATGCAACACGGTTTTTATTTGCTTCATTTATTACAACCTGTCTGGGCCACAAGCATTAAATAATACCTATGGGGTGGAATAAGGAAGGTCAGATCTATATGAAATGTACATTCATTAATTTAGAAGAATAATGGCCTAATTATTTAGGAAAAATCATCCTCGGTACACCCAGCCGGGATTCTAACCAACACCCCGTGTTATTCGCAAACCAGACTAGTTAAGCTTGACATTTAGTCCACGTGCTTATTGATGCAGGCCTAAGCCATATTAACCTGAAATAGCATGGTGATCTACATTCTACCAACACACACCAGTGGACAAGTAGACAAAAACAGAAGTATCGTCTTGTCTGGTATGCGGGTGATGGGAATGTTAAGTTTTTAATTCTGACCAGGTGTACCAAAGTTATTTTTCCTAAATGGTTTCCCACTCTACTTCCTTGCAAATGCAATTACATTTGATTCAAACTCTACTTTCCTTATTCCTATTCAAGTAGTGTACATATGCGGATAGTCCAAAAGTAGTAAGACATATTACAAAAAATATCATAGTTTATTTTGCATTCACACAAGTGGCTGTTTTATTTTTTTTCGTGCAAACTCAATTACTTAAGAGGATTTGATTTAGCAACAAGACCAACAAAAAATACTGTGTAGCATTCAGAGAAGCATTTTGGGGACAGAGAAACAATGGGTGCCATAGTTGATTATCACAAAGGTCCTGCTGGGCAACAAAGTAAAAAATAAATACCAACTTGAACATAAGCTCTAGAACAACATTTATTTTTTGACTTAATGCTATCAAATGGACATAAAGATAATTTTGTGAATAGCATGAACCATAAAAGTGTTAAAATCTTTCACAACTTGTGTGGTTTATTTTTTCAATAATTTAAATATTAAAAAAACAATTGTATAGAGTGTAAAAGTGAGATTGTTCATTTGCATCAACTATTTAAATAAAAAATAGAGATAGGTTGAATCCTATCTTTCTCGAATCTGAATCTTAAATTTTCTTTCAAATTGAAATTAAAATTCTTGAATCCTTAAACATGTTTAATTTTAAAGTGAAAATATTTTGAATTTAATTTTTTAAATGTTTTTTAAAGCTTGGTGCCACTGACAAATGTTATTTTGTTTGGCGGGTGTATAAGGTCATAAACATGAAGAGTTTTTTATAAACTTAATTATATAATTACTTTTACCAAGAATTTATTAAAATTGTTATTTGAAGTCAAGGTCTTCATAATTGTATCTGAGATACTTTTTTGAGATTTTTACAAATCTCTAATCTCTTAAATACCATATAATTCGAGGGATTTGAGGATTTTAAATGTCCCATCTGCAGGACCATACTTAAGAGTGTGTAAACAATGCGGCCGCACAGGATCCCACGATTTTTATACAGGTATAAACTATTGTAATAACACTATACAAACAAAACATTTTAAATTATTTTGGGGCTTAACAGGGGGGTGACAGATAACCGGCGTCCCAGCAAACAAAGTTCCTAGTGCCCCATGTCTGCTAGGGGCAGCCCTGTCCATCTCTAAGCGAAATATGAATGACAAGCAATAAAATGCCTATCCGTACTAAAGAATAGTGCATGCCCAGCCCACCAGTGTAGGTTTCCTGTGGAGGAACTTATTGGTATTTATCAAAATTATTATAAAATTGGTTTGGTATATTCTTGTTCTATGTCTCAAAACGTCTGGAAGTTTCACAGAGTCTTTATTTTTGTACTGAAATTAAATTTGGCAGAGTTGGGCAGTATATTAAGTTCAATTTAAATTTAATTTAACTAAGTTATTTTATCATGTGTGCAACATTTCAGTGTCAAGTTATATATTAATTAGCATACATTGTTTATGTTTAGCAAAGTGACAAAATAGTCTGAAAAAATAAACAAACATAAGTCAGGTGGTAACGAAACAGCAGGGGCATTTCCTGCCTGTAAATAATTTGCCCCCTCCTCCCCTGTTTTAAACTCCTCCCTCTATATATATTTCACTACCCTCGTGATATTCTCAAATATTAAGCTGAAAAAAATTGTCTTGTATAAAATTCTAAATAGCTTCTAGAGACATACAAATTCCAAAAAAATGTCCAGGGAAGGGCCAATCTAAATAGTTATTAGAGACATTTAGTTTTAAAAAAAAATGAGATGAAGATAACTATAAATAGCTTCCATAGGCATTTAATTTTCTAAAACTTTCCAGGCCAGAGCCTCTTTAAATAACTTCTAGAAAGATCCAATTTTGCAAAATTTTCCAAAAGAAGTCCACATTAAATAGATTATAGAGACATATAATGTTCGAAGATTTTCCAAGCAAGGACACTCCAAATAGTTTCTAGAGTCATTCAACTATCAAAAATTTGCAAGGGAAATATCAAATAGCTTCTAGGTGCATTCAAATTTTTTTAAATGTATGGAGGAGGACCACTTCAAATAGCTTCTAAAGGAGTCCAAAAATGTTAGATGAAAGGACCAATATACATAGCTTCAAGAGGCATTTGATATTTTAAAAAATTCTGAAGGAGGACATTCTAAAATAGTTTGAAGATACATCCAAATATCAAAAACTTCTGTAGAAGACCCACTCCAACTGCTTCATAAAGGAGTTTTTTTAAACCATCTGTTGAGAAGCATTCTAGAAAACTTCTAGGAACATCCAAATTTCAAAAGGTTTTTGGGGAAAAACTAATCCAAATTGTTTATAGAGAAGTCTAATTTTTTTATTATTATTATTTTTTTTTTTCAAATTTTTAGAAAAGGGCTATTTCAAATATCTTCTATACATTTGATGGCAGCAGGTCCCGAGGGAATTGGCCAAGGGGTCAAAGCTCCTATAAAACATTTTTTTCTTAATTCGCTCCTCCCCTCCTCCTTCCCCAGATAAATAAATTTCCACCCCCATCAAAGTCTAATAGTACAAAGAAAGGGCCCCCCCGCGCTTTTCCCTTGGTATCAGGTCTGGTTTGAGCACCTGGCGAACAAACTTAATAGCGTGGGTGGCACATGTAATTCATTTTCATTTATTTCATTTGCACTTTATGAGCCTAATGATATCAACAGACAATAATTTTTATGAGGGAAGGTGAAAGGGCCTACCGATTTTGCCGGCAAGGTAATTTCACATACCTGCCAAGGTTCTTTAACATACCATAATCAACATGGTACTGATGGCTTTACTTCCCCTCCAAATTAAGGTGTGCTACAGATTTTTATTGCTCAATAAAAATCTGTCAACCTCAGCTGGGTTTGAACTTACAAACATCGGGTCTTGAAGTGAGCCTTTTACCCCAAGACCACTCTGGTCAACCAGATCCAATTCAATTTCCTAAGAGAACAATAGTGAATAATCACAAAACATCTAGATATTTATCAAAACAGTGTGGAATCATCCTAAAATAAAATAATGTACCTAATGTAAGTGTCAATTAAGGAAGACAAACTGAAATACTAATTTGGTTTGGTCTTGGTAAAGAAAAATAAACTTCCATCTTTTAAAATACATATAGATGCCAATTTGTGTGTGTGTTCTTTTGTTTTTTCTGCCTCACTTAAAATGAAAAAGGAATTTTCAAATATTTAAAATCATGTGTAGCTATGAAAGTGATCATAATATGGAAGGATGAAGATTGGTGAAGAAATTAAGAGAGAATTTAATTGATTTTTACCAAGGCTGAACCTAATCATCCTTTTATGTTGACTACTTTCTTATCACCTACATTAAATTATTTTACAGTGTTTCCACATTGTTTTTTAATACATTTCTGATAACTTTTTTGTTTTTATGTTCGAGATAGGTAGTTAAAAGTAAGAGTGATTGCCAGCACACTTGATTAATGCTAGAGAAGAAATCTTAGAGACAGAACTCAAAACAGACACCCAAATAATTTCAATCCTAACATTACCCCTTTTAATTATAATTCAACCCAGCGCCATAATCCTTAAAATATATAGATAGGAAAAATTATAATAAATAAAGTTTTCCCTTAGTATAAACAACAATCATATCTCAAAAGAAGTTATAAAAAAAATGTGTAGATGGAATAATATAGACTATTGAGTGATCCATTTCTTCCGTACCTTATAGAATTATTTACCTCAAAAGGGAAAAGGTTTTCCTTTAAAAATAATTGTTTTGGGGATTCTGTGTACTAAGTTCTATATCAGCTGGGTAATTAAACTGGCTTATTTACACATCCAAACCAGATTCAAATGAGTAAATGGTAAAGTAATTCTTAACATACATTACTGAATGTGGTAGTTCACTCAGTGTTTTAGAATAAATTATCTATGAATTTGATGTGTAAAGTGTGATTTTTTTAACCACCTTTGATATGATATTGAATTTACTTTTTTGTTGGTTCATAGTCATTGCTCTGCTAATTTGCTGCTAATGCTGCTATGCTACTAATACATTGGTTTATTTTAAATTGGAATGTATCAATAATGTGTTGGTGTTCTTCATTATATTTGAATATAATTAAATATAACTTAGGTTCCCAATAGAATTAAATCTAAATTTTGCTATTCATAACATAAGTATTGTCAGGGTTACCACAAACCTGAAAAATAGGGCGAGTCAGGAAAATGCAGGGATATTTTTTGTATGTCGAAAAAAAATCAGGAAACCACAGGGAATTTCATATTAAACTAAGAAACCACTGGAATATTTGGGAACTTGAGACATTAACTGCAAGCTTTAAATAGTAGTAGACCTTTGCAAAGACAAAAAAAGGAACTGATTCGAATACATTTCTTTCATCTCCCTGCTACCCCCTTTTTGATCTTTGAAACATTGGGTTGCCTACAACAACTGCACACATTTCCCCATCAAGGTCAAATAGTCTTGTTCTGAACACCAATGGATGATATAACTTCCCAAAAGCTGATTTTATTTAAAAAAATTCATCATACTGCTCTGTAAAGTGTGAGTAAAAATAGGAATCACATGTAAAACACAGGGAATTTCGTATTAAGAAAATAGTGGTAACCCTGATTGAAGCAAAGGGAAAATTTATTATAGAAATAAAATATTGTAATCATGATTTCACTTAGAATTTGACTTGTTATGAATTAAATAAAGTCCTGCTTTGGACGTTTTACTAAAATTATTTTCAGTTATAGTTAGTTTCAACAAATTGTGCTGTGTGAAAAAGGTTTCTCAAAATTATGCAATGGGTCATTTTAATTGCAGTCTTGTTAGAATTACTATGAGAATAGTATAATTCAATACCCTCATTAAGTGTAAACAAAGACATTCTATAAGATGTTTAAAATACTGTATATTTCAAAGTATATTAAGTGCACAACCGTATAAAGTGATATAGCTATCAAGACTGCACTAAACTTTTTGTGCACAAGTAGGCATATTATATTAAAGAATGCTTTTAATATTTAAAGTCAAGTTTGGGTGGAAAGTTTTGGATCTAGCTTCAAGAGATTATTTAAGTTCAAGTGCTGGTATCTTTAAAGCTATGTTTATACTACAAGTATTATATAGATGGAATACTATAGTATATCAAAAGCATGAATGTACAAACAAGCAGTACTAGCTTCAAAAGGAATGACTAAACAATAATAAAGTTAACAGTATTAAAGTATATTTCAATATTTAAATACTTACATTAGTGTAGCTGCCAAGCCCCACAAAATTAATAAGCCTTATCAATTTTGTTTGTTATAAAAATAATCATTTTAACTAATGTGATTTTAAAAAAACATATTTTTTTAAATAGCAAAAGTTTTCTCTTTTATTATTTTGATAATGGATATAGTTTCATTTAATTTTATCTTTAACTATTTTAGACAAAGTACACACTGTTTAGCATGAAAGGTAACAAACTTTCTTGGTTCTACTTTGGTGTAGCCTATAAAATAGGGATAGAGTATAATCTGCAAAGATAAGACTTCTACCTTACATAGTAAATAAAACACACTTAATGAAGAGCTGTACTTGATAGCACTGTCACATTTTTATCTTATCAACAAAATTAAAAGTGAAAAGTTCAGAAGTTAGAAATCAGCTAAAATTACTATAAAATTGATTCTTCTATTGTGAAAGTTTGTACTTCCCTGCTCTAAATACAGCACCAACATAATTACTAAGAGTATTACATCCATACTATTTGGTTTTATTGATATCTGCTGTTTCGATGAATATTTTATTTGCGACTATGAATACATTATGAAACAGTTAAAAAATATTCAATTGGAACGCTAATGAACTGAGGTACTATGGATTTTAGTCCACTGTTAACTTTTAACAAATTTGTAATTAGAATGGCCTATGGATTTAACTAAAGTATAAAGTTTATCTTGGGAATGAATAGCAGTTTCAAAATAGCTTGAATTCGCTGTCCTTTGTGTAATGTATCATGTGATAGGAAGAACACCAACATTATCTTTGCTAACAGCGCATTAGCAAGATTTGCTAGAAATTAACTGCTATGTGCTAGTGAATAGTTATGTTGGCTAACATTATTTTTTTTTACTAACAATGTGGTAACGCTGGGTTCCATTGCAGGTGCCGTACTGCGCGCAACTGGTGAGCAATATCGCGTGTTGTGTGCATCGGTAATTCACGTGAATCCTACACTCCTTAAATAATTTCAATATATATATTTTTTAATTATAAATTTCTCAACTACTCACTTTTAGAATACTATTAATTTTTATCTTTTATTTTTATTTTTTTATTTTTTTTATTTTAGTTTTGAGTGATGTAAAACAAATATTTTGAATTTGTTTAGTATATTCTTCTTGCAATGCACCTGGGGGATTTGCGCAGTGTTTTTAATTTGTTTTTCTTGTTTGAATACAATGGAATGGTTGTTCTTTTTCTGTGTTTTTTTTAAGCATGATTTTACCTGCACTCACAAAATGCTTTTGGAAAAATTAATTTAATCTATGGTTGTGGGTTGTTAGGGCTTGACTTGTCTATTTAATTAATCAAATATTAATTACAAAAAGAAATTATATTTTTAACTACAGTAGCTTTAGAAATAAAACAGTGTTAACTTAATTGATTTTCACATCATAATGAGTTAATGTATTCACTTATTAAAAAAAATATTTACCAATAGCATAAAGCACTTGAAACTTTACATTTTTTAATATAGAAAAATGTTATATTACTATATAGCGGTAACCTGAATGAAAAACTAAACTAAAAATATTTGTAGATATAAAAACATTTTGAAAATTAATAAGGAGCATACTTAACAGTTTCAACTTATTTTATGGGTAGTAACATTTTTAACACAAGGCCTAAAGTGATACATATTTTGTTTGGAAACACATTCTCTCATTAATCTAAATATAATATATGCAGTCTACAAATAAAATAAAATGGATTTATTTAAAAGTCTCTTTTTGATGTTTTGTTTATTTACAATGCTATTTACTATAATTTATGGTTTTAATTTTTTTTTTTTATAAATAATTTTACATCGTCCATCAAAATATAATCCAAGAGAAAATCAGGTTTTTTAAAGTTACAAATACAATAAGAGAGAAAGTTGAGAATGTGTCCAATAAAACACATCAAAACTGCACTTTTCCACTTCTCTCAAGGGGACATTAGTGTTAGTTCTAACGTTACTTTGGTCTTTTTCGTGGAATGCTTTTTCCTTTCTACACCTATTATTTGCACCATATCACCTATATTTAGTTATTTATTTAGCTTGCTCGCGATTTATTAGTGCATTTTATTTTACCTACTTTGTTTTGTTTTTAAAAGGAGGTACTTCAGGCAGTACAATGTGAATATATGGAGGCTTTGTTTGAAGAGTCTCCATCTGTTTAAGAAGGATATATAGTTGTTGAAAGTGTTTATAGTTTAGTTACTACTTTATCATCATTTGACGTTTCCACCTCTTCAGGTCCTCTGACACATCCTGTTCCATTCCTGTCAATCTTTACGAACTTCTCTCTCAGCCACGCTTCTCCAGTCCACTCCTTTAGCTTCCATGTCCTTTCGCGCTTTTTCATGTAAAAGATCAAATATAATTATGATTTTTCACCAAAAATATTACTAGTTTAAAATCTATCGAAACCTATAAATAATAGTGTGAGGATAGGCTATGTTAGTTCATTAATCCTCTAGATATCAACTTTTTACTTTGAACCATTTCTTTTACATAAAAAATGGATTTAAAATCATGCTACCAAAAAATAAAATAGCCAAGACATCACAGTTAGTATAACTTCAAAAATACAAAATCATCATCAACCGTTTCCAGCCTGTAGCCGGTTTAGTTTAGTAAAATGCCTCCAGCTTCCTCTATCCCTCCACCATTCTTCCTGCTTTAATTTCTTTCATTCTTCTAACTTAAAAAATAACATTCAAAAAAATATTTATCACATAGACTAAACCTGAAGAAGTGAAAAAGCTCAACTACTTAGAATTGATCAAATGAAATAGCAGTCAATTTAAATTGTTATTCGCTTTAGCTAATTAACGAATTTTCACCCCCCCCCCTCAATACCAACCCTTAAACCTACTCCCCACTATCATAAGTTGAATTTTTTATTTTTTGTGTCAAAAGCAGCTTAGGCGTATCAAACAGTTTCATAATACTTTCAATAGGCACAGTCTTTACATAATCACATCACAGTGCCTGAAATACCACCTCTAGATATTAAATTGCCATATTTGAATCATGATTGTTCCCAATACCTCTCTAACCCCTTTCCTCTTTTTATGTTTCTAGAAACATTGCATTTTGCCTGTAGTACAAAGAAACCAGCATTAGATCATCCATTCATTGGGAAAAAAATCACATTATGAGTGAACTTTTCAATTATCGTCATATAAAAGAAATAATGTATGTCCAGAATTTAACATACAATTTTTGTCTATGATCATTAATCTAGTTAATTTTCTAGTTAGATTAAAATACTGTGTCTTTATTTTGTTTATAAGATAGGTAAAGTTGAAAGTTGGTATCCATTTAGTCCAGTAGTGTCCAAAACACAACGAAATTTACTTCAGCCCAATATCCAACAAATAATTTATTTTTTAATTTTGTTTGAGGTATTTAACGAGCATTTAAACTAAATTTAAATCTAGAACAGACACAACATCCAACCCTCAGCAATTTATTCATGACTGTGAAAGGGAAAGTCACATTTCACCATGATAAATCGACGAGAATCGAACCGAGGATTATTAGCTCAGTAGACAGACATGTTACCAAATGAGTTAAGGTGTCAGACTTTTAATAAATAACTCCCCAATTAATTAGCAGCGATACGCTTCGGTGGCCACATGGTCTAAGGCACTACTCTCGCAGTAGAATGGACTGCCAATGATGGGGGAAATGAGGTTTGAATCTCGGTCGGGTGTACTAAAGTGGGTTTTTTCCAAAATTGTTTTCCAATCTCCCTCCATGTAAATGCGGGTATACTTCATATAAATATAACCTTCCATAATTAGTACATAATTGTATAACCTGGACAGTAGGGCGTAGCATAAAAACTTTTTTTTTTTCAAATTATTTTCCCGCTAGTGTAGAAAAGTTGTGGATATGTTTCAGAAACATACGTAGAAAAGTTCAGATTAATCAATAAATATCTTCCGGTTCCACTTTGGGTTCTAAATATGCGAAATTGGCCGAAAATGATGTAAATTTTCACATTTTCATGACTTTTTTAATTCCAGATTTTTTTCTTCCCGCTAGCATGGAAATGTTGAAAGAATATTTAAGAAACATAAGTGCAAAATTTTAGAGTAATCAATAAATATCTTCTGGTTATACTTTTGCGTCTTAACCTATTCTCTGGCGCGCGTTTATCATAGCAACCTGTATTGGCCCGGCAGCCATGGTTACGCGCCAAATGTTTTCGCTATTCATTTATTCTAACAATTATATAATTCAGTCTAAGTTCTTTGTATTGCATTGCACTGCTAGCACTATCTATCAGCTTATATATAAAATATTCAGACTTGCTAAAAGTTGAATGATTCATTGATAGATGGCATTATAGTAAATTATTGCAATGAATTCAGAGATGATGTTTTTTGTCCCGTTTTTGGGTGTCCAGCAGAATTAAGTACTCGCGTTCTACCAACATATGAAGATATTATGAAGTACTTTTTGTTGGTGAGAAATGAATTTAAAAATAATACAAAATCGGACCCGCCTGATAGTGGTTTATGTGGCTGAAAAGGTTGAAACAATTTGGCAGGCTGCCTCAATTCCAACAGTTTCTAGGGAAAGAATAATCAAAATGATTAGATCATGTAATGATAAATACAAGAGCATGAAGAGATTTGTCGCTAAGAAACAGACGGAAAAGATGAAGGTCCAAATTTCTAATTTTCCAATCTGAGTCAAAACAGCGTTTGTTTGATATTTGTTCTTGCAAGTGTGCATCTCTCAACAGATGTAAATGCCCACGTGAAAGGAAAGTTCCAGACTTGGAAAGACTGTTTCTTGAGGATCATAGGACTTCAAGGAAAATGGTGATAGACCCAGTTGATATGGCGACAACAAAGAAACTTAGGAAACGAACGTATAGGTTTGAAAAGGAACAGGAAAGGGTCATAAAACAGAAGAAAAGTGAAAACGCAACCACAGCTTTTTCATGTGAAGATTTGAAGTTATCTCATTCTTCTAATCTTGTTGATGAGCAACAGTGTCAGGATTTTACTGATAAACCTTCAACCTCATCGCAATCGAATGTAAGTGGTAAAAGTATATCACGAACAACCCGCCTTCCAGCCCTAGCTAGTGCGTGCGACAGAATGGGAGTGTCCGACAGAGCTGCGGCAACAGTAGCAAGTGCACTTCTTGAAGACTTAGGAGTTGTGGCACATGGTGACATGTCCCATGTTATAGACAGGCATAAGATAAGAAGGGAAAGAGAGAAATATCGCATGGAACGCCAAGTCAAAGATTTCAATTTATTTGGCACTAATAACTTGAAAGAACTGTATTTTGATGGTCGAAAAGATCAAACTTTAACTCAGAGGGACATTTAGTGGACGGTGCATCAGCAAAGAGTGCTTGAAGAACAAATGACACTAATAGAAGAACCTGGCTGCAAATATGTAGAGCACGTGTCACCAATAACCTCTTCTTCTAAAGACATTACTGAAAGTATAACGACATTTTGCAAAGAACGTCATATTGATTTCACTACACTGTTAGCACTAGGAGGTGATGGGACCCCAGTAAACACGGGAAATAAGGGTGGTGTTTTCCGCCGTATAGAACTATTTTGTAAGAAATCCTTACATTGGTATTGTGTGCCAGCTTCATGGTGATGAGCTACTGCTCAGGCATCTAATGCAGCACTTGGATGGTGATACAACTGGTCCTAAAACGTATTGTGGTCCAATTGGAAAACAGTTTCAGAATTGTGAACTTTAAGAAATTTGAGACCACAGTTCCTTCTGAAGAAAAAACTGATCTGAGCACAGACCAGAGACATTTGAGGGATATCTGCACTGCAGTGACAAATGGTGTGTGTCCTAAGAATTTGTCACACAAAAATCCTGGAAATCTTTCCCATGCCCACTGGTTGACAACTTCTAATCGAATATTGCATGTTTATATTGGTACATAGGATCCCTACAAACAACTACAAGCTTTGGCTGAGTTTATAATGAAGGTTTACGCACCTGCGTGGTTCAGAATCAAATCCCATCTCAATTGTACAGATGGACCACGAAATCTTTGGAAAACAATTCAAGCTTCACGTTATCTTACAGACAATCTGAAGCTGGTTGTGGATTGCGTCATCCAAAGAAACGGCTACTTTGGTCATCCTGAAGCAATAATCCTAGCAATGCTTGTTGACCCAGACCAGAATGCGCGAGAACTTGCCCTCCGCATTATTTTGAAAGCAAGTAAAGAAACGGGACCAGGAGTTCGTGTGTTCCAAATTCCTGAACTTAACTTTAAAGCTAAATCTTACATTGATCTCATAGACTGGCAGAATTGCCAACTAACGGAACCTCCGACTACCACTCACTTGTCGAACAAAGATGTAGTGTAACTGATAAAGTCTGGCGAATGTCCAGTGTTGGCATTGGGAAACATAAACTTCCCGTGCCACACTCAATGTGTTGAAAGAGGAGTAAAACTGACAAACAGAAGCTTCCCTTGCTGTCATCGGAGAGACCAAGCGTGATGGATACATCAGATCCAGAATGGAGTCAAGACGTGTCATGCCATCGTTTGAAACAAAAAACCAATATAGAGTGAAAAATATGGAAACCAGTGAATGAAATGTGCTTAATGCACATTTGCAACTTTTATTCTAAAACTCGAAACACACTTATTTCTACAAAGTTTGTGTATTGTGTGGGTAGTAAGATTTTTTGTTTAATACTATAACTATTATTTATGAATATCTAATTTTAGTAAAATAAATGTTTATGCTAAAGTTTTTCATTTCTCCCTAAATTTTGACCCCTAATTTTCCTACATTTTTGCCTAATTTCATATATTTATACCTCAAAGTGGAACTGGAATATATTTATTGATTACTCTAAAATTTCACACTTGGGTCTCCAATATATTCTTCCGACTTTTCTGCGCTAGCGGGAAGAAAAAATCTTTAGATAAAAAAAGTCACTTAACTGTGAAAATTTACATCATTTTCGACTAATTTCGCATATTTAGACCCCAAAGTGGAATCGGAAGATATTTATTGATTAATCTGAAATTTTCTACATATGTTTCTGAAACATATCCACAACTTTTCTGCACTAATGGAAAAATAATTTCGAAAAAAATAATTTTACGTTCCGCCCTACTGGACAGGTAGTAAGACATAGCGCTTAAAAAAAGGATTACATCTAAAAGCTGAAAATACACTATAAAAAGTTTAATTTAAAATTATAAAACCATGACTAACATAAACAATATGTTTAGATGTATACATATCCATTTTAAATAAAAATAACAATAGAGTTTCTAAAAATATATCAATAAGAATGGTTAAAATATGTTGTGTTGTAGACTAGTTTGATCACAGTTTTAAAACAAACAAAAAAAAACAAATATATTTAAGTATCTCCGTTCAATTAGATGGTGATAATTATAATATGTTAATGTTTTTAATAAAATTATTATTATCGTCTTACTACCCGTTCGGGCTGTACACACTTTTACTAAAAGAAAATATAAATTAAATTAAGCTCCTATGACTTAATAAATGCATTTTTTTCCATCCTGCAAATGTTATAATATGCATCCTTTCAAATATCAAAGAAGGAATAAAATCTAGCATATTATAAACTATTTTTCAGAACTATATTGTTGATTATGCAATTATAAAAATTAGAATTGACTTAAAAAAATATAGCCATCTTAAATGCAAACAAGTCACATGTCACATAGTATAACATATTCCCTCTCCCTTGAAATAAAGCATACACTGATCGCATGGTTCTGTCATGACCAAGAATGGTGTGAATTTACAGAAAGGGTTCAAATCAAAACTGGGCTTAGTATTTCAAGTCAATATTTCAGGATACATTAGGTGGTTTGAAGGCCATAAGTTGTACATCTGTAGTTCATAATGTTTAAAGGGGCTGCACAGTGGGTACTAGTTAAAATAACAAACCAAACTGTTTTACTAACCATACAATGTTCAAAAGAAAGTAAGTAGAGGTATCTAAAAACTAAGTTCAGATGTTAAGTAATTCATTTGGACTCATAGAAACATAATTAAATTATAAACTTAATATTTAAACTACTATTGACAAAAAAAGTGTATTATTAAGAACCTACTAAATTTGGCCCTTAACTAAAGCTGTTGTTTTCCTTATGTGTTAGCAATTTCAGATGATAGTGTCAATCAAAATAAAATGTGAGTGGTTCGGAAATTTTAATATTCAGGAATTGTATGGGAAAAAAATATCCTGGACATACTAGAGTTTGCCTAATAACTTGTCGGGGAAATAAACTAATTATGAAAAATACCAATTTTGTATTCACTTAATTGATTTTAAATATATTTTCAGATAACATTACATCAAGAATATGTCTTTGTTAAACTTTGGCTAAAATTAAAAACAATTTAATTGAAATTGTGAAATCCAATCTATTTCTTCCAAGCCCTTATTCATGAGGTAATTTAAGCTGCATCACATGTTGATTTTCTATCCATAATTTCAATAATGTGAGGGTCATATTTTCCAAGATGCAGTAATACTTTGCTCCTCCCTAGGATGGACGTCTTTGCTGCAGCTATGATTTCCGGTGTGATACTGCTTCTGTCCAACCCTATGTCGATGCTGGGAGCAGACACATTGGTAGGCTTGTTGCAAACCCTTCTGGAGATATGCTCAATAAGACTCCTGAAAGTGGGTTGGCAGGCCTTCTCGCACCGCAAGCACAAGTTCGAGAGACTAATGTTGGGGGAATGTCTCCCACGATTGTCGTGTCCGACGATATGTCGGAAAATAAAGACAAGGACCACTTCGTCGGTAGTGAGGGTTCTTCTCCGCAAAGTCAAACCCTTTACAGTAGTGACGATGACAGTTTGTTGTTTTCTAGTGAAATGCCTAAAACTATTGTTACTGATAACGATACTAGCGAAAACTTTACTTCTAGAATTGTTGTTGTCAATAGCAAGCACAGTGATGAAGCTGTTAATGAGACTGAAGAAGCACATATGCAGAAGAACGACCAAACAGATATCGAGATCAACGAACATGTTTCTGCTGTCTACGATGGGCTCAGAAAGCGTGAAGCGATAGACCGGAAGACGGCGGCTGTCAACAAAGAAACAAACAGAGGTAACAAAAAGAGTCTCACACCTATGGGTAAAAATGCTGCCAAGGTGAAATGATTTGTTGGGGGAAGAAATTCCTCTGATAGGGAGTAAGAAAAGAAATAATATTTTAAGGCGATCTTTTAATATGAATAATAGTACTGTTAAAAGTTGGATGGTTAAGATCATCTAAGGGAATCTATGGGCTTTGATTTGCAGCTAGAGCTTCAAATATATAAAAGCGTCGGTTGGATTTTTGTAAATTATACAATGCTGTGAAAGTGATGCTCTCTTTTGTTGAATGACTCAATGATTAACAGATGTAAGGTGTTAGAGGGGTGTATGTTGCAGTTTCATTGAGCATGTATTAAAGAAAAGTCTTAAATTTAGATATTATCGATTTTGAATCATACTATTTAAAAAATAATATTCATATTTCACAATGCTGAAATAGTGCTAGATCTTCTAGGGAATAATATTTTTCATGGGCTAGCTCATTTCAACATTCGTAGATTGGGGTAGTCAGGGGATTTGAGAGGAGGGAAAAGTAAGTTGAGTACGATAACCATTTTGATTTTGAATGAGCATTCCACAGTTTTGGTCAAAGGTCAGATGAATGGCTAGAGAGATTTCTGTTGTAAGCAATAGTATTTTTTAATATAATGAAAGTGATGGAAAAGAAGAGATTTATGTGAAACATTCCTGGAAATCCCCATAATGTAACATAATGTATCAAAACAATAATTATAAATGTGTTTGAGGAATAAAATAATGAGTGCAATAATGTTTTACTTAAATATTTTTATTTGATGAAAACAATATATTATGAGCAGTAAACTCTGAACTTAGCACAACAATTCAATTTGAGTAAGTAAATTGAAATACTCATAATCAAATAGGACATAAAAGTTAGGCTAAATATGCAGAAATTTATCCTAAAATATCCCCAAAATGGTATTAATATCACAAAATTTTGGAACATAAGATTAAATCAAAAGCCTGACAAAATAATGTGATATGTTTAGTGTTTGTTTGCAAATTGGTGCTTAAAAGTACTATATAAACCTAGTGTAAATAACGTTAGTAGCCCTTTGGGAAAACCCTTCCTCTTCTATAAATATAACACTGACAAATTGAAATCATAATTCAATTTTGATGGAAACTTGAAATAGTCAAACAATAAAATGCTACTTATAGCCTACTAATATGTTTATGATATGTATATTTTCTAGATTAAGATGCATTTTAAAACATATGTGTTTGCTGCATTATTTAGTGTATTTCCAAAACATCCCTATTGTTTATATTGTTATTAAAATGTCCTGTACATATTTTTTTTAAATAAATGATGAGCCAATACCAAAATAATACCTCAAGTTTTCTAAACATTTAATTAAAATATAAAATGTTCATAAAAGATTTTAATATATTTCCAAATATCAACTATACCAGTTTTAGCTAGGAAATGTGATAATCGTTTAAAAACCTAACCATAACAGTATCGGTAATGCTAATACAACAATTGATTACATAGCATGTAAAATGAGATGAAGAGGGTTGATCTTCTGGCAGTGATCTCAAAGAAATTATTTCAGATACGACTTAGGTAAAAAAAAACTTTATATGGGGAGTCAGAAAGCAGTTTTAAAATCTTTATGAATTTAGGCACTTATAGTAACCCCATGGCTTCTTTGGTGCTGACTGACAGCTCACAGCTGACAGCAGAGGGCGTTGAAAAGTTACCAGACCAAATTATGTATCCCTACGCCGAACCATATGATCTGTAAAAACATGTGTTTTATATCAGCTGTCACTTCTGACAGTCAACATTTAGGTATATACCTAAATGTTTACTGTCAGAAGTCAGATGTGAGCTGTCAGTCATCACCAAAGAAGTTGTGGGGCTAATGTACTAACCCAATCATGTAAAAATCAAAAATACTTTAGATACATTAATACTTCTGTGTTTAGAAAGACTTAGTAGAAAGAAATTAGTAGGGGTTTGTGAGTACTCGCAAATTTGATTTCAAGTTGAGTTTTAATAACTGCTCGAACTCAACTCGAAGATTTTTACAAAACTCAAAAAATGTCAGTATTTGAAATTATCGATCTTTTTATCGAAAATTTCTAGTTTGTTTGGTTTAATTCATTTTCAAGATATAATTTCATTGCAAATAAGAGTCCCTCAATATTTCCTTTTGTCTTATAAAAAAATTATTCAATAATTATACTAAATCTATTTAAAACATTGAATTTGTGTGATTATAAATTTTCTAAAAAAAAGTTTGTAACTATTTATGATTTATGGATAAATCGAAAATATCATTTGAATTTGAAATAATTTTTGTACAAAATATAATGCTCCATACTTCTATAACAAAAAACAACAAAAAAACAATGTTTTCATTCAAACTCGACTTGAAGTGAAAAATGCCTACTTGCACACTATAGAAATTAGTAAGGTAACTTAGAGGAAATGCACCTGCATTAGTGTGGAGAAGGGATGGGAAAACCAAAGTGATTTTATACTTGTGGAAACAACCGTTTTTTAGTATAGCTGGCTGAGATTAGACCTGTGGATTTATCACCAACAAGCAAGTATATTGTGAACCCAAGGATTATACCATGTGAGCACGAGTGTGACTAACATTAAATGGTGATAAGTGATAAAAATGAAATTTATTTTTAATAGGTTCTTCACTTAATAAGTACTTTTGATATGTTGACAAGTAAGAGAGTATTAAATACATTTGGTTAAAGGCAATTATAATTTATATTATAGGCATGCCTCAATTTTTCTGCTTGTTACATGTCAATAGGATTTAAAAATTAAAAAAGTGATTTGTAACTTTTAGGAAACTTGTGTAGCACTTATGATATATTAAGACATATTTAGGTTAAAGTAAATGCCCTTAAAATAATGAAACATTATATCTAATGGTTGCACAAACCATTTTTTTCACTAAGAAATTTGTCTTCCCTACAAATAAATGGTGGTGTACAATGAATATTATTTCTGAGGAAACTTCATAAATACTATTTTCATGTTGTCAATTGTTTCTTAAAAATATGACAAATTTTGTACTAGTTTATTGATGTTGCTAGTAGCTCCTTCTTACTTTTCGACATAATTGAAGGCAAGAAGAGTTGCCAACAGTTAATCAAGAGGGAGCAAAAATAACCTGCAGTTCCCTCAGAGATGATGTTCAGTGCAATAATTTTCCTTTTGATATTTTTAAGTGCATAGCTTTTTGTTAAGGATATTGCTTATAGATGTTGAAAGGAAAATAAATATAACAGCAAGGCCTAAATAAGAAAATTGTTAAAGGGTGAAGACACCCTGCCCTTCTCTTCTCCATATACATATTTGAACCCAACTGTTTGGTGTCAATTTTTCCTTGGATAGTAGCCTAAAACTAATAACAATAAATGAATAGGTAACTTTTCTTAAGTGTTACAAGAATTATTAAAATATTGCTTTTGTTTTGTTTCAATAAACAAAACACTTCATTTCAAAAAATGGCAAAAATTATTATGGATAGCATTTAGTGCTCCTATTTTATTAATTTTTTTTCTGACCAAATATTTAAGTTAAGCAATCATTGAGGTATAAATATAATAATCAAGGAATTTAAATGGTTTTGGCTTAACATTTTTTTATGAATAATCATAAAGTTCAGTTAATATTATAAAGCTGACATAATAAAAAAACACATTAATATTGGGTTTTAAATAAATGCACAAATATTTTTGTGGCAATTAGATACCAAGAATTCAACAGTTCGTTTATTTATATTAATAGGCACTGGCTTTATAATATATTTGAGGTGTTTGAAATGTTAGATTTGATTTTATCTCAAATAATTATTCTTATAGATCATCATTATACTGTGTGCCTTATAAACTGAGATGATTAGCACAGGGCCATATGGCACTGTAATTACTGTTACATAAACTCTCGCACTAATTTTAAATTACATTGTAAATAGAATCCACTATTCATCCTGTTAAGTTTTAACCAGCAAACAATGAGTTTCCTTGGTGCAGCTAATTTAATTATATTTAAAAATAATAAAGGACACATTAATTTATATTTGTTTTCAATTCTAAGCCTTCAAATGAACCAAAAAGCCAGTGTCAGTATTTCTTGATTCAAATTAAAAACACAAGATTAGCAACCCCCTATATTGAAATAATTAGTTCATAGGGAAATTAATTATTTTATCTCATTTATTTGGATGTACTTATTTTAATTAATAAATATGTGTCATTAACATCTAATAGCAACTAGTTCAACTCTAAACTTGGTTTCAAAATAAGAGCTGTATCACAAAGATGGGCAGACTTTGAATACTCTGAGCAAGCACTTGACAATTAATGTAAATATAAACATAAACAATAAGTTTTGCTTGACTATAAGCATAATTGGTGCACCCCACAGGATGCCATTTCTGCATATGGAATAACTTGATGCATTTCTTTGGTGCACCACATTTTAGATACCATGCAAACTATCCATATTTAAAGGAAATGTAGCGATGTTTGTGTAGAGTGAGAGTGGGAAACCTATCAGACAAAATACCCCAAGTAAATCAAACCATGACTTTGCTGTCACCAGATAACCAGACTAGACATGCTTGGTGTTTAGTCTGTGTGCCCACCTTTATTTTATTAATGTTATGAACCAAATATTTCACAATTCACATTTTTACAGGAATATGCAAACTTTATGGCATTTTATAAGATCAAAAGAGGAACTTGGCTCACCCAAAGGTTGTACCATATCCCCTCACATTTTTCTTTGTTTTATTAACATAAGTGAGTTAAAAGCTTCTTGGAACTCCTGACCCATATAGAGTTAGGTGCTAGAAAACATGGTTGGCTGTCCTCTATTTACAGCAACATTAATTTCCATCAACATCAAATTAAATTCACAAATCTTAGGTTTTGGGTGATTGTAAAGGTTAATATTGAAATTTTGATTTATTCATATATTTGACATGTGGTGTCAATTATAACAGCAGTTTTCAAAATAAATTTTAGTAAATATTTTGAAGATAGTATTTTAAAATAAATATCTTTCAATTCAAATTAAATTTTTTACCTAGATCCTTAAAAAAAATATTACTAAAGTAAAACGCTGTCCAATTAAATAAAAAAAATTACTAGCTAATGCCCATAAATATGTATATAAAACCTGCAGAAAGGTGTCCTAAATTGATGGCATTAAATAAGTTTTTTTATAAAAGTTTTGTTTTCAACTTGCTTGTGCCATGTTTTATTTTGAGTCAAATGTTTGCTCAACTTTCACCTTCATTTGTGAACTGTCTTCCCATGTAATGAACATTCAATACAGCCTTTAGACATTAACAAACACTTTTCTAGATGAAATAATTTAAATGATGTAACAGACCACTAGAATTTGACTCTATATCGTATTCTTAATATTGATGACAATTCTGTATGTATTATTGTTAATGACAAAACAGTCAGGCTGAGAAAAAAAACTTGTATGGATCTATTATTGTTAATAGTGAAAAAAGCAGGATAAAAGTTCTATAGTTTGATGGCGTTAGGATACCTGTAATAAAACCGAATAATTATAAAGTTGTTACTCATGATATGTAAGTGAATTAATTTTTCAGATGATTCATGAATGAAAGAATTTTTTCTGTAATGTTATTTATTTATAAAACTAAAAGGAGCTAAAACTGCAACGATTGGCTGTGGATGGCTACAGTATTGCATATTTATGTGAATGATTAGTAAAAGAAGGTAAACCAAATCAAAAGAATAAATCTATCATAAAACATGGAAATAGAATGATTTTTGATATCGAGTTTAAGTTGGGAATGTGTTACATTAAGCAAGTTCAAGTACTTTAAAAAACCAGTTAAAATATTTAAAAAAATACCACATGCATCTCTTTTGTAAATGATCAGTTATGAAAAATCTTTTAAATTTATAAACCATAACAATTTTTGCTTAAAAAGATGTTACAAGTTGTTATTCTAGTCACAAAAAAAAAGTGCAACCATGATGTTAGATTTAGGTATCAAGATGCATTGTCTATAATTTGGAGGTTAAAAAATGCCATAAAAACCGGTTAGCTACTGTCTATAACCTTGCATGAAATATTGTTTAATTCATATTTGAGGTAGAATTAAAAGATTGCATAGGCACAGTTTTATAGTGTCAGTAAATATGTGATAATTTTAGTCTATATGTATGCATTGATACAAAAGGCATAAAGTGTGTAGCAAAGTGTTCAAGAGCCTTCAATTCATGCAATGCTACTCTCAGTTCATGTTTTCATTAACCATTTCAAAAAATGTGTTCCAAATTAATAATAGTAATCATATGAACATTATAAAATGGGTGAAAGAGACATGAATTTATAAAAATATGTTGGAACACAAAATGCTAATACATTCTGTAACTTATATTGCTTGACCTAACATGTTCATACTGTGTATCTAGTAAAATTCTGATAAACTTGTGTTAATTTTGTTATTTAAGTTTCAAAATAGTGTCATTTCGCAGATCAGAAGAGTACTAAAAAAAATTACTTGGATTTTTCAGTCATCACCATATTGTAATTAGCACAAAATTTCACTAACTATTAAATGAAGTTTGTGTCTTGTAGCAAGGTAACATTGTTTTACTTATTATTACCATGATAAAATTAATATTCTCCAAAAATAAATAATTTATGAAATAGTTTTAAAAGCAATTTCAAATTATACAATATTATATATAAATGCGCTATTTGTTCGGTAAGTTGTAGCACTATTAAAGTTATCCATCAGTCATATATTATATATACATATGTAAACAAAAGAAAATAATTGTAATTAATTTGTATAGTAATAAATGAATAAGCAGATTTTTTTAAGAAAAAAAAAAGAGAGCATATAATATATTATATATAGTGTAACCACAATACATAAGCATAGAATTTGTGCATATTAATTTTTACAATCATTATGCTATACATCTATTTTAATAATTGAATGTGGAAATTTTAGTTAAATTGTTAAATAAAAATATTTAATTTACTATTAGGTACTTTATAATTAATAACTTTGATAAGTAGTAAAAAGGGAAATACTGACCAAAAGTAAGAATGATCCATACACACACAAGATACCTAATACCTAGTTTTTTACTAATTATTTTAATGTATGGGGTGTTGTGTATTTATAATCATAACCATTTTAAACCTATATAAATACTATTACATTTTTATTAATTAGTAAAACCCTAGAAAAACTTTATCATAACACTACTCGGACATTACTAATTAAGTTTTGATGTCGCATATACTTTTAGCAAATGAATATTGGTCAAGTGCAGTTGCAAAGAAACATTTATATAATTACCATAATGGTTTCTCTGACATTGTACAAATTTCATGCTTACGTATTGTGTAAATGTATTGAAAGGTTGGTTCATTAGACTTCAGTTGTGTAATTATTAATTTATAAATAACATTGAATTTGTATGTATGGATTTTTTTTTAACTCTAAACCAGCACTGATTGTACATAGATTAATATAGTTGTATGTAATGTTATATAATATGGCAAAGTTTCTTTTGTATAAAAAATATGTTTTAACACTTTATTTTAATGTTGATAAGCAATCTGCGCAGTATTTTTTATTTTATGAATAAAGAGTCAGTGTAAATTTCTAGTCATAAGATTATAAAGATTAAAAAAAATTACAAGATACCTCAAAAAGAAAAATTAGTTAAATTTCCCATTAAATGCTATAGTAGATAAAGCAAGCCAAATAGAAAAATAGCTCTGTGTACATTTTGATTAGGTATACGATTTCTTTTTAAAGTTTGCTATCTACAATAATTTATGGGGATTCTAATGCAGTTGTCTGCATATTTTTAATAGGGGCCTTTTTGTGTTTCCTATGTTGTAAAAAGAATGTGTGCCAATTATTGCAAATAAATAATTACTATACACATTACATTTTGATAATATCTGGTAATGGGTTGATGTTCACTAATATCTCAAACTGTGTAAATTGAAAAAGGTTTAAAACTTAACACAATTTTTTTTTAAGAGTAGCCAATCATTATTTAGAATATATGCTTATATGGATCATAAAATGTAGAAAATAAATAATTAATTTCTGGCATACAAATAACATAATATTAAATAATTTTTTCCTAATTTGATAAACACCATAAACCTATAAATAATTTTATTCAGGAATTAATATTGTGTCTAGCTTATTTTCTAAATACATACTGAATCAAAATAAAATGTGACATCGGCCCATTACTAAAATAATCCAAATTCCTTGGTTTTATACTGGTGTCTTTAAGAATGATATTTGCTGTTAATTTATTAGTTTTTACTAAAAGTAATCATCAAGCATAAAGAAATAAATGATAAACAAATTTTAATTTTCAACATAATGAACTAATTAAGAAATAAGTTGTTATTTATGCATGATTGGAGTCAATTTTGATAGTCAAGGGGTGAAAGATAATATATTGTATCAGATTTATTAGTCTAGTCCCTTAATAATATTAGTTGGGGATAGCTGTAACAAGTAACGAAACTTGTGGCAATACAAAATTAATATAATACATAGACCTATCAATTAAAATTATTATCAGTATAAACTATGTACACTTGTTACAAATATGCTGGATATTAATGCAAATATATCTGCTTCAGTGGTCGAATGATCTAAGAAATCCTCCCAAAAGACTGGACTGCCGATGATAAAGAAATCATTATTCGAGTCTTGGTTGAGTGTTGTATGCGTTATTTTTCCTAAATGAATTTTTCTAGCCCCCAGCAATTGGGGGATGTGCCCATCAAACCCCTCTTGAAATTATTGGCTGGCTACGGCCTTGACAGAGTGTTTTTCCTCATCTCCTTCTATCCAAAAATTCTCTAAGAAAAATTCTAAATATGACTTATTTTAAAGAGCTATACCAGCAATAACTACCCCATCCAGTACAGTACAATTGTTAAATAGTCAAACTGAGGCCGACCAGGTCAATATTTGATATATTTTATACATTGGTAATCATCAGCATCCATCATCATCCTCCAGCCTCATTGTCCTCCTCATCACCACTATCATCAAGTGTTCCCAGCTTGACTCCATTTTTTAATTGGAACCACTTTGTCCACTCTCTCGTCTTTACACAACTCACATTATAATCATACATATTCCTTACTCTCCTAGCTACTCCTCTTTCTACTCCAGCCTACTACATTTCTATCAACACTTTCATAACTAATAACCAAAGTGAACATCGAGCTTTGCATATACAACCCAAGTAAGAATGGTCAACATCTCACAAGCGCGTGCGCACACACACAGATGTTTGGTCTAATTTTCTTTGCAACCAGTTAGCAATATTATAATGTTCTAATTTTTATTTCTTGTTAATGTATGAACAAATTCTCCATTCCATAAAAAATTGTGAAACTGATTTATCATGTATTAAGTAGTAATAAACTAATACTTATTAGGATTAGGTTTTTTATGAGTTTTCAGACATTTTCTTATACCCCCTACTGAAATTTGGGAAAAAGTTTTTATCTGTAGATCTGGTCCAGAGGCTATCAGATGTGAGAACGCACAATACATATTTTGTATAACCCCTCCCTTCCCCCAGATGTCTTACTACCCATTCAGGCTATAGCACACACACACACACACACACACACATATATATATATATAGAAATAAGATGAAATGTACCGGCATTTGCATGAAGGAAGTATGTTAAGCCAATAATATCGATAGCTACGAACGGGTTCAATTAAAATGGGGCAGTATTGGTCTACTGTAAGATTTGTGCAATGAACAGAACCCTAATCATTAAAACAAACTACTTTTGATTATTTAGTTTAAATCTTGGTCTTTGCTCCAAGTAGCGTGTGAAAATAGGTGAGGTAGCTTGTAAACCCGGAACAAAACCAATTATGTATAATATGACTAATATAGACTATAAAAAGAGAGAAAACCCAGTGCTGTATAAAAATATACAGCAGATGGGATCGTTCACATTCCTCCCAGTAAATGGAGAAAACTGCCAACCTTGATAAGGCATCACTCTTGCAATAGACTGGTTTGCCAATGACAAGGAAGTTGGGGCAGGATTTTGGGGAGGTTCGGGTTCAAATTCCAGATGGGTGTACTAAGGGTGTTTATCCTAAGTGATTCCCAAACCTCCCGCCATGCAAATGTGAGAAAATGTTTCAAAAAAATTTACCTTTCTTATATCTACCCCACATATTGTAAAAATGCGAATAGCCCATGTGATTGTTAAATAAGGAGCACCAAAAGAGACAGTGTTTAGATTTGTTTTATATATATTAGTGCATAAACAACTGAAAAGTATATTCTACTTTGGTACAAAATTTTCAAAAATAAGTTTTCAGTAAACTATCGTTAAATAAATTTTCCTAAGAGACACAAAAGTATTATATTGTTACTCATATAAAACACCCTATAAATATGAATTTGGAACAATACTGCTATATTCATTTTTTGATATGACTCTATAAGGAAAACCTCTTTTCGCTTTATGAGGCAATTGTATTATATTTGGAAGAAGGTACAGGAAAGGTGGATAGAAACATATAAAAGGGGGACAAACACAATATGGCCTTTACAATGAAAAGAAGAACACAGTTCACACTTTACACTGCTGCCAATGGACAAAGAGGTAATGGATGTCTCTTAAAGAAAATTGATCGTCACCGCCCAATCCCCCGACCTAGGTTTCATTCTATCGGAACTCATCAGGGAGGAGTGTG